>CM053624.1:355021319-355059819 GCA_028646595.1 Phalanger gymnotis
TGTGGCCTGGAAGCTAAGTAGCTTTCCTAAAAATTGTGTTATTGGAAGTGGTTGCAATCGGGATTCTGCCCGTTTCCGTTACCTAATGGGGGAGAGACTTGGTGTCCATTCTTCAAGTTGTCATGGATGGGTCCTTGGGGAACATGGAGACTCCAGTGTTCTTGTATGGAGTGGTGTCAATGTTGCTGGTGTGTCTCTGAAGAATCTTCATCCTTCTTTGGGAAGTGATGCTGATTCAGAGAATTGGAAAGATGTTCATAAAGAGGTGGTTGAAAGTGCTTATGAGGTGATCAAGCTGAAGGGCTACACTTCCTGGGCCACTGGCTTGTCTGTGGCGGATCTTGCAGAAAGCATTATGAAGGATCTTAGGAGAGTGCATCCTATTTCCACCATGATTAAAGGCCTATATGGCATTAATGAGGATGTCTTTCTTAATGTCCCATGTATCTTGGGGCAGAATGGCATTTCAGATGTGGTGCGGGTAAACCTGAATCCAGAGGAGGAAAGCCATTTAAAGAAGAGCGCAGATACTCTTTGGGGAATCCAGAAGGAGCTGCAATTTTAAAACCTTTTAATGTGCCGCCATCAAGAGAGAACATGACAGTCGTGGAGGGGTTCTGTATGACGCACTCTTCAAATAGGTCAAATCTTTCCTCTGATTAGCGGTTTAACACCAGAAATGTAAAACCCGTGAACACGCTCTAGTCTCTTCCTAAAGTTAGAAATGGGGAATAGTAAAGTGCGACTATTTGTTAAACCCTGTTGTTGTTTGCATCTGATGCTGGACGTGACTTGTATAGTCTTAGTAGTTGGCGTCAAGCAGAGCCAGTGCCCCACAGTTATATGAACTTCCTGCCATGTATGTAGGTGCTATAGACTCCCATAGGTCCAGAAGACAACACTCCTGGATACAAAACACCACACAGTAGTAATTCTTTATTGATGCATTGATTGCCTTTGTGCTCCCCTTCATTAGGGCTCTACGGAATGGCATTATGTATCACCTTTCCAGAGGACCTGATTTTGTCTATATGTATATATATATATATATGTATATATATAGTTATCTCAATAGTTGTAAATTTCCATATTATAGAAAAAGATCTGTATATGTACAATGATGTAATCAATTCCTCAAGTGTCATACTAACCCTAAATACTGAATAAACAACAAATAAACAATTCCAAAAAAAAATAAAGGACAAGCAGGATGATTTAAAAAAAACCTGGAAAGACTTACATAAACTGATGCAAAGTGAAGTGAGCAGAACCAGGAGAACGTTGTACACAATAACAGCAATACTGTACGATGAAGAACTGTGAAAGGCTTAACTATTCTCAGCAACACAATGATCCAAGGCAATCTCAAAGGACTTCATGATGAAGCATATTATCTGCCTCAAGAGAAAGAACTGATACTATCTGAATACAGACTTAAGTATGCTATTTTTCACTTTCCTCCATTCTTTTTTTTTTAATTTGAGTCTTCTTATACAAAATGACTAATAGGGAAATGTTTCACATGATCGCACATGTATACACTATGTTGGACTGCTTACCATCTTAGGGAGGAAGGAACAGAATTTGGAAGTCAAAACTTTTTTTAAATGTTAAAAAAAATTTAACATGTAATTGAGGGGAAGAAAGTTACTAAAAGAATAAAATTGATGTTCAGTCATTTCGGTCACGGATGACTCTTTGTGACCCCAACTGGGGTTTTCTTGGCAAAGATATTGGAGTGGCTGTCATTTCTTTCTCCAGCTCATTTTACAGATGAGGAACTGAGGCAAAAAGGAATAAGTGACTTGCCCAGGGTCACACAGCTAATAAATATCAGAGGCCATATTGAATTTAGGAAAATGAGTCTTCCTGAATCCAGGTCTGGCCCTCTGTCCACTGCATCTGCTAAATCCTGTGTGAGTCACGATCCTGAAGCTCCTTGATATTTGAATTGTCTCTTTCAGACAGCTTGCAGAATTTCTTCTCTCATCTAGAAGCTCTGGATTTTGGCTATGTTTCTGGGAATATTCATTATGGGATTTAATTGAGGTGACTGGTAGATGCTTTTTACTTCCATATTGCCTTCTGGTTCTAAGAGAGCTGGGTGGCTTTCTTTTAAGAATCTTAAAATATGATGTCTAGATTTTTGTTTTGGTTGTGGTGTTTAGGTAGTCTAATGATTTTAAATTTTTTTTCTCTTTGATCCATTTTACAGGTTAATTGTTTTTTGCTATGAAAGATCTGAAAATTTTCTTTTTCTTAGTATTTTTGATATTTCCTATTATCTTATGGAACCACTGGCTTCTATTTGGTCCATTCTAATTTTCAGGGAGTTTGTTGCTTGGGCAAGGTTTTGTATCTCTTGTGCCAAGCTATTAATTCCCTTTCCAGTTCCTCCTTCCAGAGCTCTCATTTGTTTTCCAGTGTTTTCCTCTAGAATTCTCATTTCATTTGTAAAAATATTTTTAAAACTCTTTTTAAATTCTTGCTTCATCTCTTCCAGGAATTCTGTTGAATTTGTGCCCAAACTATGTCTTCCGTTGAGGTTTTACTCGTACATGTTTTGGAGTCATTCTCTTCTGAGTCTGCGTCCTGATTATCCCTGTCACCATAACAGATTTTTATGGTAGGCTAAATCTTCTTCTTTGGTCATTCTTCCAGCCAACTTTTTAACTTTGGGCTTTATGTCAGGGCCAGGCTCTGGGCTGGTCTTGTTGCTTCTTTCTTGGAGGTGCTGAGTATTGTGCTATGCCAAGCTCTCAGGGTCAGCTCAGGCTGGGGACCTGCAAGCCGGCAGTGTTCTTAAAGTGGTCTGATCCAAGGCAAAGTCCCCTTGGTGTAAGTTCTGCACATTCCTGACCTGGATTTGGGTCTGAGCAACAGTAGACTTCTATTGGTCTCTGCCATTAGACAACTGGGAAGCTCTGTTGTTGCAGACAGACAACCGTAGGCTACTCTTTGGTCTGGAAATCCTACCCTTGTTATTCGACTGAAGCCTTCAGACTGGCCTAGAAGTCAGTACTTGAATCTAAGCCGCTGTACGGCTACTTGCTTCTGAACCTGCTCCTCAGACCCCAGGGTCTGTGCTAGAAAGGAAGGACAGAGGGGTGTGCTGGGTGTAGGAGGGGGCACTGTGCATCCCCTCTCAATCTGCCCCAAATCTATGACCTGGAACTGGGCACCAAATATGCTTGTTGGCAACTGTCCCAGCCAAAATACCCCTGTATGGGTCTAGCACGCCCTCTTGCCCTGCTACAGGACCTCTTTCCATGCCAGCATGGAACTCCCGGCCAGGCCCCATCTCCAGCGTCCTTAGGATTGAAAAATGACTTGTCATGACTTTTTCTTGGATTCTTCCACCCAGATTTGGTCTAGTGTGTTTTCTAGATCAGTGGGGAGGAATTCTGCAGGAGTTCACTGTATTGCTTCCTGCTGCTCTACCATCACGTCTCCGCTCTCTTACCCAAAATGCACTGCTTTCTGACTCTCGAAATGAATAAATGAATAAAGCATTTATTGAGTGCTGACTGTGTGCAAAGCACTGTGCTATGTGTTGGGGAGATGAACAGAAAAGATAGTCCCTGCTCTCAAGAAGCTCACATTCTAATGGGAGGCTTCAGACGAAAATCAAATAGAAAGGTCCCAGTGACAAAGCAGAGCTTAATGGTCATGTCATTTCCACCCATTTCTGACGCTGAACTACCGGCCACAGCCAAAGACTGGGGTGACAAAAAGGCTTTCTCTTCTGGGGCTTTAGGAGCGATGGCCAGGCTCCCTCTGCATCAGGCTACTTCCTAGGACCAGGGCTATAGATACTGTGCCGGAAGCACGGTTGGTTCAAAGGTTGGGTTCGGCATCTGGGGGAAGGCGGTGGTCAAGGTGCTGGTGGTCTGACTTGCCTATCACACGCCGTCTCCTGACTCTCTTACGATGCCGTGCTGCTTTGGCTAGGCCAGTTTGCCTGTCCTATTAGTGGTAGTTAGTGGGAACAGCTGGCCCCTTCTCCATGGTTGTTGCTTCCTTCAATAAGGGCTATAGTGATTGGTCTGGGCAGAGGCAGAGGGTGCAGTTACTCGCACAGTTCTCACAAACATCTGCCTGTGGATGGCAGTAAAGTCAGCAGTTGTTATTTCCAATGAGGAAGGTGGGCCCCCTCCACAATGACTTCTCTCCACAATGGCTGCAGGGGCTGGCCTGGAAGATGTTGTGGTGGTTTGCTATTCCCAAAGCTATGGGGCTCAGGGTCCTGGGAGGAGAGAGCGGTCAAGGTGATGGTGGTAAAGGTCTGACTTGCTTGGTATTGTACTGGCATGGTGTCTGAGTTGCAAGGAGCACTTCTGATACTTTCTTGCTTCCCTCAATATTCAGTTCAAGGAACCGAACATTTAAAGGAAGCCTTTCTGGACATCCTCAGTGCCTTCCCTAATTATGTGTATTCTTTATATGTATGCATCATGTATCTGTATATACTTATTTGTAACTGTTTCCTTGCGGTCTTTGGGTCCCACATGCTCCACACACAGCAGGTGTCACAGAAATGTTTGCTACCTGACTGACAGAAGACCAGCGAATGTCAATTTGTTAAGACGCCGAGGAATCCCGTCGTCTGTAGGTCCAGATGGGATCGCTAAGAGGAATATTAAAATTCCTAAAGATGAAGTAGAAAGATGGCGAGCCAGACGACAAAGAAATGATGACAGGAAGAGCAGGGGCTGTGAGACCTAAACAACACTGGCTGCCTTACTCTTAAGCTTCTTCTTTGCTACACTGAATAAATGTCCAAATGCTGCTTCGCCAGTTACCACTTCTATTCATATCATCATCTTTACTCATTCCTTAGCTCATTAGTTTAACATTCGGCTCAAAGAATCAGGGCACGGAAGCAGCCGCGGAGCGTCTGAAGTAAAGCTGAAGTTAAATTTTTGAAATCTGGCAACAGATAAAGAAACGCCTCCTACCCCTCGGGCGCCGGCTACATTTCTGTCACTACCGACCTCATGGTAATGTCTATTCAGAAGTGATGTTTTGATGAGCAGAATAAGCGACAAAGACCCACGAGCTACTCAAAACACATCGCTGCACTCACAGTGTTACAGAACTTTAAGATACCTTTTACTTTGCAGAGTGGAAAATTAATATTTATTTAATGTTCTTTCAAAACTCTTAAAAACAAAAACTAAAGAAAAGAAATGAAAATTGTGTTTATTAACACAGCTAACAAGTGAAAGCTAAAAAGCCTTGAACTCGGCTTGGCCTGCTCTCTTTTTGATACTTCCAGTATCAGATCTAACATTTTGGTTTGTACTTTAGGACTTCATTGTACTGAAAGAACTTTTCAATGGGCACTTAAGTTATTCTTAAGTTAGTTTGTGGCACGTTAGTATCCTGAAATGGTAACTTTCTCCCCTCCAATATGAAATGAGTACAGACACAGACAATGACACAGATACAGACACACACACGCACACGCGAATACAAGGAAATAAAGAATCTGGTAAAAATGGGTCATTTTTTATAACCACAAAACTTAGTCAGACCAGCACTGTGAAAAACTTGGAGAAAGTTTCCTGGGTTCTTTACCAATAAATGAATTTAATCGTCAATCATTGTCACTCAAAATTATTCATGGCTTGAATGAAATACTTCATATACTAACTGGTAAATATGACCAAGTGTTGAGCTACAAATTGACTTGCAAGTTGAACTCATGGTGTATCCTGGAAACTTCAAATTCTAATATTCAACATTCATTCGCCCATGTTCATTTGCTATTAAAACCACATGTTGGCACTGAATCATTTTATGGTTCATTTGAGACAAACATGCAGAAAATTGTGGGAAACAAATACAGGCTGAAAAGTCTATAAAAGGCAAGACTCTCCATAGCTAACCAACCTCAGTTACAAGGTTTTATGAAGCCTAAGCTAGAAAATTCTATTTGCGGTTGAAAAGAGGTTTGCCTTAATAAGAAAACCACCACGACACAGCCATTAGTACGAAAGTTGACCAACCATTGTCCAAATGATGATTCTTATCCTAGACATGAGAAAATGTGTACTCTATTATGAACTTAATGAGAAAATGAGTGCCCATAACTTTTAAATGAAATGTTCAATGAATAGTAGACATAAAAGTCATTTGCTGTGACTCTAGTTTACAACAGAAAGCCAAAAGGATGCAACAAATATTTGAGTTAATTGATATAATGTCAAAAATTAAAAGTATTCTTCCTCTAATTTTCAAACACTTACAGATCTACATTTTTAAAACAAATATTTTTGTTGTGCAATTTAAAATATAATTTTTATTTCTAAAATTTTGTGCATGTTGATGTTGGGGGAGGTTATTTGTGGTGAGGAGGGATGGGGCAGTATCTGAGGGTTTTTTTTGGAGAGGTGGGCACTATGCACAACACTTACAATGAAACAATATTTAAATCTTACTATATCACTACCCCTCTCATGGTCCATAGAAGCAATCTTATGGGAGAAAGAGCCTTACTTACAATCAATCTATCTCTTGGTATTTTAGTCAGAAACACTGTGCAATGAATTCCATAGCAAATAAGGACTGCAAGGATTCCAAACTAGAATGAAAAGTACTAAGTATGATTTAAAAAAAAACCCAACTGCTATAAAACACCTCATATTGCCATGGATTCAATTAAGTGGAAGGCATAATGATAGCTCTTAGTTACACAGTCAATCTTTCTCACTCTAGCACAGAAAATCCAGGTGTTATTTCATGTCTCCTAGCATAAGAAACTTTAAAGAGTTTTGGTGTACTTAAATTATATCTCAAATGCACTATCTCTAATTTCTTTCCCCTACACTCTGAAAAAAATTTCATTTAACTAAAAATTTAATGCACATTTCACAATCATTTGTCATGTTAAGAATAGCCAATGATTACAAGACAACTAGAAAACTACTGCTATAGCATTTTGAAAGTCAGCCTTATGGTATTTTATGCACACAGTTCATGTTTTATTTTCCTCCAGAAATATATGTATATATAATGAGTATGTGAACGCATTCTATTTCAATTATAATAGGCATATAAAATATAATGAAATCATCCATAAATAAGATTTGCATTCTCTAAGATCTTGTACATTTTTATAACAGACAGCCAAAGTTTTCTAAACAAATGCTCTTATGTTCATTTTAAAAGCCATTCAAATGATTTAACCTCTAACCACTCACTCTAAGAACCCAGTGCAAATATAAAAGCTGGCCCTACTCCTTGAATTTTGGCTTGATCAGTCATTCGAGTTACAAATATAAGAGATTTTTTTTTCATTTTATTTAAAGTATTCACTTATTGACAAAATGTATTTATTTCTAAAGAAAAGCAAGTCATGAACTGTGCACACAAAAGAACACAGGAAATGCAATTCTAAGGTGCTATACCAATTGTTTTGACTGAATTCAGGCAAGATAATACAATCTGTTATATAAGTATTAAAAGAGTTTGCTGTGATACAGAGATAACTGTCACAAACTATAACAAGAAAAAATATGAATGCAAAATTCCCATCAGTCTCTTTGTTTCAGAGAAAAATATCTAAGTTCTTCTTCTCCAAAAAAAGATAGAAAACTGACTTCTAAAAATATCTGTGAATTTTGAGGTTAAGAGAAAATAAATAGTATTATGCACATTAAGCATATCAATGCTTACCACAACCAAAGCTAAATGTCCTGTGTTACAAATACATGTTGTCTTCTTCATTTCTGCTCTCCCAAACCAAAACTTCACAAATCTATAACCGTCAGTATTTTCTAAAACATTTTAGACACTCCTTGTATTCCACAGCATAAATAAAATTCTTAATAAACTTTGCCTAAACATACAGCTTCCTTTGTTGTTGTTCCGTCACTACAGTCACGTCCAACTCTTTGTGACTCATTTGGAGTTTTCTTGGCAGAGGTACTGGATCGGTTTGCCATTCCTTCCCTAGCTCATTTTACAGACAAAGAAACTGAGGCAAACAGGGTTAAGTGACTTGCCCAGGGTCACAGAGCTAGTAAATGTCTGATTTGAACTCGGGAAGATGAGCCTTCCCGACTCCAGGGCCAGTGTTCTATCCGCTGTGCCACCTAGCTTCCTGCCTGGATAATTTCTATTCTAATCACTTACTCTGGTTTTCCTTTCTATTAGTCGCTCTGGTCCTTTTGAAAAGTTAAAACAGGAACAAACGACAGAAATAAAATTCAAGAAAAAGCATGAAGTTTAACATTCTAAGCTGCATTTTAGTAACAGCCACGTTGTGTGATGACTGACTGATAGACACAGCTCTTCTCAGCAATGCCGGAAGCTAAAACAATTCCAAAAGACTCACGCTGGGCAATGCTATCCAGAGAACAGCACTGTAGAGTCTGAACACAGACTGAAGCACACTATTCGTTCTCTCTTTTGGGTTTGTTTTTTCTTTCTCACGGTTTTGCCCATTCATTCTAATTCTTCTTTACAACACGACTAATGTGAAAATATGTTTAAGAAGAATGTACATGTAGAGCCTTTATCAGTTTGCATGCTGTCTTAGGGAGAGGGAGGGGAGGAAGGGGGAGAAAATTTGAACCTCAAAAGCTCATGGAAGTAAATGTTGAAAACCAAATTTAAAGGAAAAAAAAAACTTTAAAAAACAATGACTGTGTTTTAGTTGATGTGATTTTATTAAATCATAACCAGGTCACGAATTTCTGTTTTTAGATCAGTGAAATGCACTATGCCCCATTTCCTCACGGTGTTTGATTTAATTATCCAGCTCCAGTCATGTGGTTCTAGGAGGGAAGATGGTAGGGCCCTGAAAATTTTCAAGTTATTTTGACATAAAGTAAAATATACACACCCAACTAGAAAAAAAAAATCCTTGCTTCTGTCAAACTCAACTTAGAAGCAGTAGGAATCAAATGATCAGCTAAACAGATGAATCTCACACCCTGGCTCTGTACTACTGTTTCACCAGAAACACCAAAGGAGCTGGGTAAAAGCCCCAACAAAATAAAACCAACAAGCTTCTGATCCCCCCCCCCACTCCAATACACACTTTGCCTTGGTGATGGGGGTGGGGAGCAGTTCGGAACAGCTGTGGCTTCTGGCAGCTGCAAGTGTGAAATTTTAGCTCCTAAAAAAATTGTTAGCAGCCTAAAGAATCCCAGGATTCTAACAAGCGATACTTCTGTTATGAAAACCACAAGACATGTTCTTTTTATGGTAATATCTTTCATGTTTCTAAACATTATGTGGCTAAAATTTAGTAGATTTGCAGCATATTTATCAGACTAAAACTATAATTTAAGTTAGAAATCATTTGTCTGATAATTCCTACTATATAACTTACTTTGTAAGTATATAACCTACTATATAACTTACTTGGTACCCTGAAGAGTTCTATACAATGCTAAATCAAAAGAAAGAAGGACTCTGGGAAAAGGCCTCTTAAAAAACAAACAAAAAAAAACCACCTCATTTTCTTTTAAATCTTAAGAAGCTTCTATCTTACAGTTAAGATTAAATTATTACCTGCTCTTCCTCTCAACATCTGTAATTTTGGGGGAGGGGGGAAGGGGTGTAGGTATGATTTCCATAAAGTAATTCCTAGAACTCTAGATGACCACTTTACTGAGTTCCCTTGGGTTCCCATTATTACTATGCTGTGTTTGTTTCTATTGCTCATATGATAATCTGCTCTGTAATTCATTTTCTTGCCACTATCAGATGGTGTAATGGAGAGAGACACAATCACCTACCTACTGTGCCAGGCTCCAAGGATGTTTTCTTCCTATATGAAGCCAAACTTTCGCCACTTGCCAAGTGACCAAGTCAGTTTACTTATCAGTTTTCTAAGTTCTTTCCTATAAACTACAAGGAACAGGGTATGAAGAACTGAAGGTCTGCAAAGGCTCCTAGAGTTGATATTTATTTATATTCATAGTTTCATTAAACCTTAACTGCTGCCTTTGCTTTCAGCCAAGTCTAATTCTCGATGTTTCACAGAGGCATTAGCTTCCACTTACCTAATTCTAATTCTTAACAAATTGTTTTCTTCAGCTAGCTTTTGTACCTCCTTTTCCATTTTGCCAATTGTATTTTTAAAGGAACTGTTTTCTACAGTCAATTTTTACCCTTCCTTTTCCAAGCTGTTCACTCGCTTTTCCATACCTCTCATTTCTTTTCCCAAGTTTTCCTCTACCTCTCTTTTTGCCTTTTAAAATCCCCCTTGGGTCTTCCAAGGTCGGCTTGAGCCCAGTTCACATTGCCCTCTGAAGTTTTGGGCGTGGGTATATCCACAATGTTGTCCTCTTCTGAATTTCTGTTTTGATCTTCCCTGTCACCATAATAATTCTCTACGGTCAGTGTTCTTCTTTTGTCGTTTTGTGCTCATGGTATTTGCCCTTTTCCTGGCTTCTAAAGATGATCCCTCCTTCTGGGGCACAGGAGGCACTCTCCCAAACTTCTTGTGCTGGGTACCAGGGGCCTGGTCCCTGGCTTTGTGTGCTGGGGCCTCAGGTGCTGGCACCTGGAGATTGTAGGGGTCTGGTAGTTTGCCTGGTGCTGGTGGTGGTGGCTGGTATGTGCCAAGGCCAGGTGAGGCTACACTGAATCTCACACTCTGAGGGTGGAGAGGGGTGAGAGGCGGTCTGGCTGCCGGAGGACACCTCCTCACTGGGGCTGTGCTACAGCACAGGTAGGTTCAGCGGCTGGTGGATGCCTGTCCACTGGCAGATGTTGTGGTTCTCTGAGCTAGAGTCTGCTGGTCTCCCTGGCTGTGCCAAGGCATGAAAGGGGTCCTGGTGATGGCACTTGCCTGCTCCACCACACTGGGGGTCGAGATCTCCTGCTGTTTTGCTGAGGTGGGGCCTGCGTCCCATCCTATACTGCTCCCTTTCCACTACAGAGAAAGGGACCTTTACTATTAAACCCCCAAGCTTCTCGGGCTAAAAAAACTGCAGCACCTAGTCTTTCTGCCAGCTCTGCTGTTCCAGGATTTTTCCTGGGGTGATATTTTCTGGGTTTTTCAAGGTCATTAAGAGAGAGTGAGTGTGACTCACTGCTTACTCTGCCATCTTGGCTCCCAGAACCTCCCAAGTCTAATTCTCAAAAACCATCACTATCTTTATTGGTCCATGGTTGTTCCTGTCATTTTAGATAACAAGGCCCAGTTTCCATAGCATCATGGTCACCATACTACTTGGTTCTAGTTATCAGGGGCTTGTTGGCATTCTTCCTTCAGAATACCTCATCTTCCTGAGAACTGAACAAAAATTGACCTCTCTTCCTTTTCTCAAAGCCCCCAGACCTAGATGGTCCCACCTGATATTTCCTTTCTCCAATCTGTCATTTCTCCTGAGTAACTAAAACTTCCTCCTTCAGGTATCCAGTCATAATTTCAAAATACTAAAATAAGCACCTCAGGAGATACTCTGCTCCAGCCACTTCCTGCAGGTAAGTGAGTAGCTAAGTGAAACAAAACAAATTTTCACTTACTTTATTTCTGAATATCTCTAGAAGGGGAAGGCAATCATATTATTGTCACTTTTATAAGCTCTAGTTTTATATTACATATATTTATATTTCTTTGACCATTATAAAATTAAGAGGAACTATTTCTACATTCAGTTACTCAAATCACTTTCTTATAATCCCATTAAACTCAACATTATTTTCCTTTTTCTCATTCATATTTTTTGTCACATATCCCCAACATTCCCCAATACAGCCTCCCTCCTTCTCAGAGGGCTATCTTTTTTAAAAAGAATAAATAAAGCAAAAAAAAAAAAAAGACTAGTTCAGCAAAAGTAGCCTTCCCGTCAACCAAGTTCAAGGTTCCTCCTTTCTTTTTAATAAGCCTCTAAAAACACTCAAGCCATAGTCTGTTCCAGTGTGTTGTCATCCAATCAAGTTCTTTAAATTCACTACAATTCTTTCTACTTCAATTTAAGCCCATTTCCTCTTATTTGGTGCTTCCTGGATGGTCAGAACAAATGACCAGGGTACCCTTCACATACATTTCTATATACACTAAAAGAGAAGCAAGACATTGGTTACCTTTAACTGGTTAACAACCCCAATTACCTTAGTACATTTGCATAAGGACCAATTACATTCCTCCAATCAATCATCTTTGTCACTCATCTCTGAACTTTCTCCAGTTTTTCTACATTCTTCTAAAAGTGGAAGGAAATTAAAAGATGTCCTAAGCCGAGTGAAGTGGAGAATTCTCCTCTGGCTCATGCACAGCAACGTTTTTCTTAATATGCTTCAAAATTAAGTTGGGCTTTCTTTCCCTCCACCTTTTTTGGCAACAGTAACACAGGAAGATTACCTACTAAGAAGTGCTCTCAATGGAAAGAGTAAACACACACCTGAAATAATGGCACTTTGATGTACCAAAGTTGTCCCTGGGCTGTCTTTTCCCAGGTGGCTCCTAGTGAAGGTATTAATTATTACTATTTTAAAAATCCTTCTTATTTATATTTATTCCTGCCAAGGGAGATCATCCTCCCAGGTATACAACTCCAGGATCAACCTCAAATTCTTACTCTCATTCACCCCACAAGTCTAATCAGGCACCAAATCTTATCATGTCTACTGTCCCAACATATCAAACTCTCTTCTCTTAACACACATTTCCATCACCCACATTCAGGTCCTCATCACCTCTCACATAGCAACAGTTTCCTAATTGGTCTCCCTGCCTCAAGTCTGTCTCCAGTCCTTGGCATCACCCATACAAGCTGCCAAAGGGATTTTCCTCAAGTGCAAGTGTGACCACGTTAGTGCCCTACTTCATAATCTCCAGTCACTCCCTATCACTTCCAGGGTTAAACAATAGCTCCTGGAACAAAGGAAGCATTTAATAAATATTTATTGATTGATTGATTTGATGGAATTCAGATTTTAAAAGTCTTAGAACAACTATTCGTGTTATCTGTTGAGTATTTGGCAGTGTATAGTGCAGGATCAAATGACTGGCTTTCTTTTCTTTTTTGGTAACTGAAACTGTTGTCATCATCATCTTATTCTCATCTATAATTAATTTATCCTTCCCTTTTTTTCCCCAGGAGGAGTCAGAAAGAAACTGTCTGAGAAGAGTTTCTGTACATATATTATTTTTTAGCAAGTCAACAAGTCAAAAAGCATGAAACAAGAGCATAGTATGTGCCAAACACTGTGCCAAGCACTAGACTCACAAAGAAAGGCAAAACAAATAAAAATCCCACAACTTTTCTTGCCCATAAGGAGCTGGCAGTCTAAAGTGGGCAGCAGCATGTAAAGAATGAGGTCATACAAAGGGAACGGAAGGTCAATTCAGAGGGGAAGCCGCTAACAATCTGGGTAATGAGGAAAGGCCTCCCACAGAAGGAGGGAGTGCACCGAGTCTGAAGGCAGCCAGGGATTCTAACACGCAGAAGTAAGGAGTGGGAGGGCATGAGGGAGAGCTACTGCAGAGGGGCAGGGACCAGCGCAGACCAGTGACTCTGGTGGAAAGAGCGAGTGGAGTCCAGGAGAAAATTGTAAGAATACTGGAAAGGAAGGAAGGGACCAGGTTAGGAAGAGGCAGCTGGTTGCTCAGTGGATAGAGCACTGGGCCTGGAATCAGGAAGACCTGAGTTCAAATCCAGCTTCAGATACTGTCCAACTGTGTGATCCTGGGCAAGTCACTTAACCTCTGTAGGTCTCAGTTTCCTCCACTGTAAAATGTGGATCGTATTAGCACCTACCTCCAAGGGATGTTGTAAAGATCAAAAGAGATAATATTGGAGGGAAAGAGGGGAAGGTGCTTAGCACAGCGCCTGGCACATAGTAGGTGCAATGCTTATTCTCTTCCCTGAAAAACTTTCTTATTCTGATGTTCTGTGAATCATCTAACGACTGGTGAAATAACTGGTTTTTAAATAACTGAGTTTTTGTCATTAAACAGAACTATTAGGACACAAAATCACTGACTGCAGCTCACCAAAAGACTCCTCAGCAGAAATCCAGTAGCAGACAGAGGACCACGGAGGACACTACATTTTATTTCTAAGTGATTTCGATGTGTTCTGCTTGGTCTCTACAGTTTGAAAGGTTTTTTGTTACATGTAACTTGAAGATTGTGGGCATTTGGTATAACCATATATTCAAAACATTTTCTTGAGTTCTTAACATCAATGAGTCAGTTAATGTAGGTATTTATTAAGTGTCTACCAAGTGATGGGCACTGTGCCAAGCACTGGGGATACAAAAACAGACAAAAGACTCCAAAAGCACACACTCTAAAGGGAGAGACAAATAAACAAGTATGTACAAACTATATACCAGATAAATAGGAAGTAATTAAGAAAAGGATGGCACTAGAATTTAGTGGGGCTGGAAATGGCTTCCTGTAGAAGGTGGGATTTTAACTGGAACTTAAAGGAAATCAGGGACGTCAGTAATCAGAGCGGAAGAGGGACAGTGTTCCAGGCATGGAGGTCAGTCAGAGAAAACAGCTGGAGTCAAGAGATGGAGCATCTTGTTTGTAGAACAGCCAGCAGGCCAGTGTCCCTGACCGGAAGAGCATATGTCTCTGAGAGCTCCACAGCCCCTGCTTCAGCCACCTCCACGGCAGTTGGAACAAACTGTTCTCATCCACCCATTCCACCAGGGAAAGTCTTCATATGCTTGGAGTAGGACCCCCCCCCCCGCCCCATTCACTGACAGGTTTGAGGAGCACTGGTTACCTTCAACCTGGTTTAGCCTGTCTACCAAGATGGTTTACCAAGGTGGGGCCGCTGCACATGGAACAGTTTCTTGGAGCCAAAAGTAAGAGCTGAGTGCCAGGTAGATACCAAAAGTAGATGAGCAGCCCTAAAAAGGGCTCAGAAAGCTCTAACGCCAGGGCTGCTAGTCCTTCATTAACACCCCATACACCCTTACTGTCTTTTGTCACAGGGAAGGTAGTGGGGAGAGTGTAAGAGGAAAGATAATGAGTTAGTTTTAGACACTCTGAGTTTAAGATGTCTAATGGATTTCAGTTTGAGATGTCTGAAAGGCTCTAGAGGTCAGCAGGGAGAACAGGCCAGGATGGGTAGAGCTGAGTATCACCAACGAAGTGATGATAATTAAATCCATGGGAGCTGATGAAATCACCAAGTAAAGGAGTATAAAGGGAGAAGAGGAAAAGGCCCAGGCCAGAACTCTGAGGGACGCTTATGGTGATCTGGATGAGGGAACAGCAAAAGAAAGAGGCGGTCAGATAGGCAGGAGGAGAACCAGGAGAGACTAGTGTCTCAAAAACCTAGAGAGAAAAGAGTGTCAAGGAGGAAAGAGTGATCAACACTGTCAAAGGCTGCACAGAGGTCAAGGAGAATGAGGATTGGATTTGGCAATTAAGAGATCACTGGTAACTTTGGAGAGAGCAGTTTCAGTGGAATGATAAGGTCAGAAGCTGGATTGGGAGGGGTTAAGAAGAGAGAAAGAGGTAAGAAAGTGGAGGTACTTATTGTAGATGGCCTTCTCAAGGAGTTTAGCCACAACAGGCAGGAGAGATCAAGGATGATACTGAGGATAGAAGGACCAAGGACGGAGGAGACACAGGCATTCAGGAGAGAAGGAGCCAGTACAGAGAGAGAATGAAAAGAAGTGACAGAGTGGAGACAAGGGAGGGGACAATCTACTGAGTAGGATCGCTTGTGCAAAAAGAGGGGTTTGCCTTGGGTCAGGAGTAAGGCCACCTCTTCATGTGCGATGCGGTCAAGAATGACAAAGTGACAGAAGAAAGGCATAAGAGTGACAGACAAGGAAGAGAGGAGAAAAGGGACCTTACGGTGTACGGCTTCCCTTTTCTCCACAAAATATGAAGCACGGTCCTCAGCTGAGAGACAGAGGGTGGGGGAGCCGTGGAAGGTTTGAGGAGGGATGAAAAGGTTTGGAAGAGTCACTGTGGAGAGTACAATAGCGAGGTCACAAGGAAGGTATGGCAGGATCAGCGAGGGCTAACGTGAGGTTGTGTAGCATAAATCAGAATGTCTTTGTTTTGCAGCCCACATGCGGAAGTGAAGGTGATGAAGAGTGGGAGTGCCTGAAGCCTGAGGCTTGGCAGGGCCAGGTGGTGACATGATAAAGGAGCTAAGAGACTCAAGAGAAGACATCTCTTCCTCGTTTTCTGAGAGGAAGTACTTGCCCAAAGGGCACTGGGATCTGTGTTTTGTTTACATCACCGGAGGGTTTGTGGGGACACTTTCCAAATCTTTTAGGGTCCGTTCGAGTTCTAGAAAAGTCTATTAAGGCTGACACTGCACAGGTGATAACTGTTCTAACCCTATTCTTCCTATTCGGTTTTGATTTCAGGATGCCACTAAGTTACCTAAGATATTTAGCCATAGCCTTCTCTTTGTATCTTTATGCTCAGAAAGTCTTGTCTTGAGGAAACCGAGGTATTTACAGGGAATGCCTTCATCCATTGGTTCAATGTTACTTTCAGATTCAAGCTCAAAGCCTTCATTCTCTATCTTTCCTTGAGATACATTAAGAATTTTACATGTATCAAATCCAAATGAAAGCCTGGTATCAGCTGAGAAAGATTCCTCTAAGAAAAAACACAAACTCTTGACTCTGAACTCTCCCAAATGTGGCTCCCACTGACCTTTCCAGAAACCCTCTATTTCTCCTTTTTACACACTCTAGACTCTACTCAAAGTGGACAGCTAGCTATTCGCCACACTCACTCCTCAATCTCCTGTGACCATTCCATTGCACAGGCATACCTAGAGGCTTTTTCTCCTTACTTCTGCCTCTTAAAATCACCAGCTTCCTTCATGCCTCAGCTGATTTATCAGCTCTGCACAGCTTGGGGTGACCTTCTCTGCTCTCTTTCCCACTTCTACTAACCCTTCCCCACCTATTGCTTTCAGTACTTTTTCTTCTGAAAGTACATCAGTTCACATGGATTCAATTATCTCAATGCTGAAGATTCTCGATTTACTTATACTGCCCTAACCTCTCTGCTGACCTGGAGTCTCACATCTCCATCTATCTTGGATGTCTCAAACTGCATGTCCCATAGAAAGCTTAAACTCAAATGTCCAAAGCTGAACTCTCTCCAAACTCTCCCCTTTGCTAAATTTCCCTGTTACTCTTGAGGGTATCGCCATACTCCCAGTTAATGTGGCTTGTAAACCTGGTGTCATTCTGGACTCTCACTATCTCTCACACTCTCACACAAAATCAATGATCAACTGTCCTGTCATTTCTATCTTAGCAACACCTCTCGAAAATGTCCCCTTCTCTCCTCTAACACGGTCCTTGCCCTGGTGCAGACCTTTATCACCTCGTGCCTGGGCTGCTGCAATAGACTTGTAGTTGGTCTCCCAGATTCAAACATCTCCCTTCTCACATCCATCTTCCACTCAGCTACCAAACTGATCCTCCTGAAGTACCAAGAATGACTACGTCACCTCACTAGTCAATAAATCCAGGCGATTCCCTATTGCCTTCAGGATCTAATATAAAATCCTCTGTTTGAATTCTACAGCCCTTTATAATCTGGCCCCTGCCAACTATTCCAGTCTTACAATTTATGTCCTTCAGTGTGGTCTGTGACCCAGTAACAGTGACCTCTTTGCAATTCCTTGAACACAACATCCCATCTCCTGCCCCCAGGCATTCTCACTAGCTGTCCACCATGCCTGGAACTCCCTCCCTCTGCTTCCAAACTTCTCTGGCTTCCTTCAAGTCTCAGCTACAGACTTCTGCCAGAAGGCTTACCAGATCTCCTTAATCTTAGTGTCCTCCCACACAGCCTGCACCCAATTTATCCTATCTATAGCTTTTCTGTACATAGTGGTTGCATGCTGTGTCACCCATTAGGCTGTGAGCTCCTTGAGAACAGGGACTGCTTTTTACCTTTCTATCCCCAGGGTTTAGCGCAATGACTTGCTTAGATGCTTAATAAAACCTAGTTGACTGACCGGATGTGATAAAAGTCACTGTAAGACTTTTTTGTCAGCATTAGAGAGGTCCAACTTTCATTGTAGAAAGATGGAAAGGAGTCAATGGAGAGATCAAAGGTGAAGAAGATGCATGAGAAAGAGCAGGCATGAATGCTGCAGGCAGGAGGAACCAAAACAAAAGAAACAGCTTTAGTGAAAAAGACGAGTGTTTTCTATGGTGAGAGGGAAGAAAGAAAAATAAGTGATAATGCACAGAAGTTTGGAGAACTTTGGAAATGCTACTTTTATCTTCTGGGGATGAAGACATTCCAGGTTTGGGAATAAGCTTTTTATACATAAACTCCTAAAATAGTCTAGGACAAACCTCCCTCACAACTTGTCAACAAATAATTCAAGTGCAGGAACAAAATTGTTTTCAAGCAGGCGAATGTGGTTTGCGGCACCAGCGATCCAGAAATCACAGATCCTGTTTCAATAACGCTGACAAGTCAAAAGATGGTCGCAATGGCAGTGAAGATGACAGTGATTTTTGGAGAGTAAAAACCACTTGAGATAAGTTTTTTTATTTGCCAGTTAATTTTACTGAAAGGCATCCCAAGAGACCATGCAGCTGCATTTGCTGGACTCTTACTTTATGTGAAAAAGGCAAAGGGCCAAAGATAAAAGTTGGCTGTCAAGAACGCACACTCTAAGACTGCAGCTGAGGCAAGCATTTCCTCAGTGCTATACCCTACACTTTCTACATTTACATGAATAGCCCATCCCATTAACTGAAAAAAAAAAAGTTAGATATGTGTTCAGTTTAAGAAAGCAAGAAAGTACATGATGAATTTCAGAAAAAAGACACCAACAATACGGAGCTTTCATAGAGCCAGTAATCCCAGATCCCACAAATAAATGATAAAAGATCACATCAACAAGCAAAGTCTCAAAACAGTTTGACAAGTTCAACTAGATTCTGGAAGAAATGAAGCAAAAGTTGTTTTTTAATCATACTGTAAATGGGATGAGAGATCTTGAGGAAAGAATTGGGAAAGGAAACAAAAGCACTAGGGGACAGACTTGGAAGGAGAATTAACAGCTTAGTATATGAGGTATAAAATCCTACACAAGTTAACAAACTCCCCCAAGATTAGAATGGACATCATGGAAGTTAATACTTCCATGAAAAAAACAAGTAATACGAAAGCAAACAAAATAGAAGAGAATATAAGGTAACTCATATTAAGAACAATAAACATTTATTACTGTGTTCCAGGCATTATGCTCAGTACTGGGGATACAAAGAAAGACAAAAAAATCCTGCCCTCAAGGAGCACATATTCTAACAAGAGAAACAACATGCAAACAACTATGTATATACAGGAGTATTTCAGGGGTAAACTGGAGATAATTTCAAAGAGGAAACACTGGCAGCATCAAAAAACAACCATTCTAGAAAACAGGTCAAGGGCTAAAAATAAATAAACCCTAAGAGCCATTTATCTACTTGAAAGGTATGACCAAAAAACAAACCTGGAAATTATATTTTAAGCAATCATGAATAAAAACTGTCCAGATTTATTAGAATCAGAAGGTAATAAGAAAATAGAACTCACCAGGCACCTCTTAAAAGAAATCCCAAAATATAAACTCTCAGGAATATTGTGGACAAAATTTGGAACTTCCAGGTTTAAAAAGAGATATTCTAAGCTTGGGGAAAAAAAAAAAGGAGTCCAAGTACCAAGGAGGCCCAGTCAGGATCATACAAAATTTATGCTTAACATATAAAGGAAACAGCTCACAATCAAGAATGACTTACTCAGCAAAACTAAAGGGGGGAAAGGGGACCTCTAATAAAGGACTTCGAAGCCCTCTTAAAAAACAGCAACAACAAAGCTAAGTAGAAATTAGGAAATAAGTAGCCAGAGCTATGCTTAGCGAAAAACACAGATCTTTAAACTCTTTATTTAACAAAAGAGAGGGAAGTGATTCAAATGTATAAGAATAAGATCCATTTGTCAATTAATAACTGGTTAAATGATGTGAATAGACAGTTTTCAAAGGAAGAGATCCAGTTACTAACTGCTGCATGAAAGAAAAATGTCGCAAATCACTAATTAGAGAAATGCAAATTAAAACAACGCTACTGTTCCAGAAAAGAACAGCAAACGTGGGAGGGCCACAGGAATACAGGTTCATTAATGCACTATAGTTGAAATTGTGAAGTGTTTCAGCCATTCTGGAAAGCAAATTGGAACTGTGCCCCAAAGGTCACTAAACTGGGCATAATCCTTAATCCAACACTACTACTAGGCCAATACCCCAAAGAGATCAAAGAAGGAAGAAAATGGCCCATATATCTGAATATGTGTGTAAGTATATGTGTGTGTGTGTATACACACACAAAGTATATACATATATACACACACATATATATAATATATATATATATTTCAAAAATATTTACGGCAGCTCTTTTCATAGAGTTAAACAACTGGAAACCAAAGGGTGCCCATCAGGGAATGGCTAAACAAATTACAATTTATCAATTTAATGAAATATCCTTGTACACAAGAAATTATGAAATGGACAGTTTCAGAGAAAGAAGAGAAGACTTGTATAACTGATGCAAACACATAAACAAAACCAGGAAAACAATTTATATACTAATCAATTTTGAAAGCCTGAAGAACTCTGATTAATGCAGTGACCAACCACAATTCTGAGGACTGCTGAAAAAGTGTGTTCACCCCTCTTCCTAATAGAAAGGTGACTGACTCGAGACACAGAATGAGATGTGCATTTGTGGACATGACAGCAATTGCTTTTGCTTGCCTATGTATATTTGTTAGAAGGTTTTCATTTTTCTTCTTCTTTCAATGGGGGCAAAGGGAGAGGTGAAATGGAGAGCAAGTAAATGCTAGTTAATTGAAAAATAAAAGTTAAAAGGCCAAAGAAGCAAATTAACTATTTTTTTGTTTTTGTGACACACTTTTTTTTTTGTTTGCAGGGGGAAGGCAGGGCAACTGGGGTTAAGTGACTTGCCCAAGGTCACACAGCTAGTAAGTATGTCAAGTGTCTGAGGCTGGAATTGAACTCAGGTCCTCCTGACTCCAGGGCCAACATTCTACTCACTGCACCACCTAGCTGCCTCAATTTTTTTTTTAAAAAAAAAGGCCAAAGAAGCTTGCTTTTCTCCATGAATAACATTTACAATGTTCTCTAATGCTATCACACAAACATCCCCTTAGTTCTGAGTTCCTGAATGCCATAAATTCAAGGAAGCATAATTACAATTACACTTTCAAATTAAACTCAGATGTGACTTTCTGGAAAAAAAAAATTCTTGCTGCAAAAAGCTCAGGGAAATGGGTGAATTTTAGTTATAAAAGCCAATTTACACCTTTTTATACAGAAGCTCAGCCTTTCAATAAATTGGCATTGTAACCTAATGAACTACATAAATAATTTTCCCAAAATAAACTCTTTTCCATCTCAAATATAAAAACTCAGGGAAAAAAGATTTCTACATGATTTTTAAAGCTCTGCCCATATTTAAAGATGTTCAATCAATCATACAACAATTTAGAGATTTTAGTTATGGATATAAAAACCTATTTTCAGGCATTCAAAATACCTTTACTTCTCATTGGCTTAGAATCAAATATTTTAAAAGGAAGAAATTTCAATGGGGCTTGAGAAAAAAAAATTCAAACAAAAAGAAGTTAAAACCCAGATTCACAAATAAATTAAACTTATTTAAAATGACAAGAGTTTCAACATAATACAGAAATTTTTTGACAAAACCTCCAAGGATACCAATTTCTCAATTTAATAACATCAAATACACGTTATTCTACCTTCATCCACATATGCTACGATAAACACACACACACAATTCTTACTGGAGTAGAAGCACATTTTAAAATTTATTTTCCCTTCAATGGGATGAAAAAAGAACAAAACTCAGATTCTCTCTCTGAGAGACTTCAAATAGCCAGAATGGACACCTGTCTCCAGTTCTCCACATGAGCACTTATTGAAAACTCCACTGAGTCCTACATCTTAGATATACATTTTCCCCTAGAATTATGGTAGGAGAAAGTAGTTTTAAGAGCTGAATTCTACTGAAATTAATAAAAAAATTAAACTGAAAAAGACCATCTCAATATGGACAAGAAGTGAAATGCTAGATGAGAAGCCAGTTTCAATTTTCCTTTAGGAAAATAATATAGGCTCATCACCTCTGCTCTTGTTAAACCCTCTTATTTTACAGATGAGGAAACTGAGGTCCCCATTACTGAAATCACTATGGCAAAAACCTGGTCACTAAACAAAGTTGGCTGAGCACTGCCCAAGAACCTTACTTTGAGTACTATTAGACACAGATTAATTCCGATATAACAAAGAATCCGGACCAGCCACTTGGATGCCACTCTAACGGGACTCAAGCTATAATTAAATTTGGTTAGCTTGATTCAACTCTCAAGTTCAAAAGAATTATCAGCATGAATGGATGAGAAGCCCTTTTACATGGATATATTGAAAATATGAAAAAAGCTGACCCAGGGAGCATCAAAGACTTTAAAAGTAATTGACCCTTCCCAGAGCAAAGATGAAATGCTAACAGCTGAAACCCAAATGCTGCGTGCAAAGGAAATAAAGATACAGATGGCTAAAAGAGTCTTGTAATTTTTAAAATATTAAACACTCTTATTTTAAAACTGGCAGTTGCCCAGGGACAGGCAAACACATCATGTGTAGAACTTGAGAAACAGCTTCCATTTCTCATGAACAGAGAAACAAGTGGGCATTCCTCTATGGAACACAAACAGCAAAGAACTCATCAAGCAATTAGTCTGGGAAAAGGAATTAAATTATAACTGAAATGTTGCCCTGAAGGAAGGAAAAAAATCACCAAATCCATTTCTCTGAAAAAACAGGATCAAGTATCCTTCGCAGACTTTCGTAATACTGTTCTTCAGAAGAGTTAGGTGTAGCAATAAAAGGATCACTTGCGGACATTTCTTAGAATCCACAATATTTTTAATCACAAATGATTACAAATTCTTAGTTGGCGATCCTAAAGGAAATCTAGTATAGAGAATAAAAATGCTGCATTCTGTTCAATCGACATTTGGCACCTGTTCCACAGTAAACTGCACTTATTTCTCTTTATTCTCTGAGTTTTGTTAAAGTCCATTTAACGTAGGTTTTTAAGTTCAGAATTTTTCCTTTATCCCATGCTGTGTCTATACACACCTTGATTGTTTTCGAAGGAAGAAGACTAAATTCCAGGACATGGGAACAATTCTGCTGTCAAATGAAATGGATGTGAGTCATTTCAAAGATGAAATAATGCTTCACGTAAAAACTCATTCTGAATGCTTTTTTAGCATTTCTTTTTTCCATTAGGCTTAAACAAAGCACTGTTTGTAGTTTTTTGTAATTAAGAGATGAGTAATCATGAAACTTTTAATTTCTCTTTTCTGTGAGTATTGAGGAAAATATGAACTTATCACACAAAGGGGATACTAAAAGAATTTCTCCTTTCTCACCCCTTAAACTCTTCACCAACTCCCACAGCCAAACTGATGTTTCCTGCTGACCTATTCCCTTGTTTGCAAAGCCAAAAAAAAAAAATCTAGACATGACTTTTTCTTCTTAAAACAATGTTTAGCTCTAGCTGAAGTTCTTTACTTCTAAAGAAAGTAAATTCTTAGCTTTTAAACAATGTGAGCCTTTTCATTTTTTTTGTTTCTGCATCCCTGAGGCTTCTCTCTTACCTCCACCCCCACCCCTTTTGCTTTGTACACAGAAAGTATCTAGGAAATGCTGTTTGAATGGAATTGCATTTCAAATGACCACCTGTAGAAGAATCCTAAAAGATGAGTATTTCCCCCCCAAACTCTTCATATATTTTCAGCTTCTTTTGGATTTAAAATATCATGCTAGAGCTAAACGGTGTTAAATCTTCCAGACATTTCTCAGACTCAAAAATATTTTTAATCATAATTGGTGACAAATTCTAAGCTGGCTAAGAAATCCTGTTACAATTTTCCAATTGCATGAGTATTCTATGGGGCTCCAGAACTTTTAATGAACGGTGGCACAGATAAATTAAAACTGTTTTCCTTACTTAATTGGATTTGGTATTTTTCATCAACTATAACACTTCTTCTGATTAAAAAAAAAAAGTCATCAAGATTTTCATAACTTTAGAAACTCAAAAAGCAAAGCAATGAAAGCCGAAACGCTGTTCGGGCAAAAAGGATCCCAAGCAATATATGAGACAAATGGGACAGAGAAGCCAAGGACAACTGAAGCAATTTTACACCCCTTTAAAGAGATTCCGTTCCCAGATTACAGGTAAGTTAGAGTCTGGAAATGGCTTCCCTGTGTCTGTCCAATTCTGGGCACCACATTTTAGGAGGGGAAGTGATAAACTGGAAAGATCTAGAGGGGGTCTGCCAGGATGCACAGGGGCCTTGACACCACGCCATATAAGGAATGGAAGGGAAAGGAAGACTACAAGTGTGGAAGGAGTGGAATATGGCATGACAGCAACTGAATCTGGAAGACAAGCTCAAATTCTACTTTAGACTCTTCCTGTGTGACCTGGGGCATCCTCAGTTTCTTTATCTGCAAAATGGGGCTAGTAACTACCTACTTCCCAAGGTTATCATCAGGATAAAATGTGGTCATATAAATATAATAAAAGGCACTTTGCAAAACTCTAGAAGGTAAAGTGCTCTAGAAATGCCAGTTATGGTTACAGGAATGTGGTACAGTAGAAAGAGCCCTAGACTTAGAGTAAAGACATGGGTTCGAATCACAGCTCCGTCACTTGCTACCTAGGTGACCTTGGACAAGTCACTTAGCATTATAGACCTCAGTTTTCTCACCTGTAAAATGAGGTGGCTGGAGTTAGAAGAGCACTGATGACCCTTTGAGTGTCACTCTATGATCCTAGTATTCCAAAGCTAGCATGTGTAAGAGGGTTTAGATTTGGTCTGTTTGGCTAATGAGCAATGAACAGATGGAAATTGTAGATTTTAGTTTTTGATGAATGTAAAACTTTCCAACAAGACTTAGAACGATCTAAAAAGAGAATCAAGGGCCTTGGGAAGGAGTGGGCTTCCCCATCAATGGAGGTCTTCAAGCGAAGGCTAGGTGGAGGGAAATCTTGGTTAGGTCGTATTTAGACCAGACGTCCTCTGAGACTTGGTGATTTGTCGACTTGAATATACCTTCAATCAATCAATCAATCAATGAACAAGCTTTTATTCAATGTGTGCCATTCACCAGGAGCTGCGTTAAAAACTGGAGATACACCTGGTATTTAATGCTATGCAGAGTGCTTGAACACCAGGCAAAAAGAGAAATTAAGTTCTGGCAGCTCCATAGGAAAACTAGTACAGAGAGTGAAGATGTAAGTTACCTTCAATTCAATCAACGTTCAGAAGGCATTTGCCTCACGTACAAGATATGGTGCAAAGAACTGGTTAGGAATCGTACAATTAGTCATTCTTTGTAAGAAGTCAAATAATTTTTAATGGATGCAAGTATTACTCAAAATATTTTTAAATTATTAAGGAAGACCCAGGTTTTAGACCACTTCTGATACACACTGGCTGAAGACACAAAGCCAAACACTGTCCTCAAGGAGTTGACTTGCTATCGGAAGCACACCACATGTACATGAGTAATGTCTTTAAAACTACATACAAAATAATTATGAGAGGGAAAAACTGCTATTACTGGGTGGGTCAGGAGAGGCTTCATGTAAGAAGTGTCACCTGAACAAAGGAAAAACCATTTAAAGAGCTAAGGATAGAGCCTTGGGGGATTTCCACACTTCATATAACTAAATGACTGGAGTGACTATCAGTAAAGGTAGAAGTTGGAAGTGGTATTTTCAGTTTAAAATGGTCAAAACACAATTATTTCATTAGCAAGTGAAATGTAGGACAGGAGTCTACGTGCTGGGCTTCATGAGAAGCTGGGCCACTCGGGCCTCTCTGTCAAATTTGCTTCTCGTAGCCCTGAATGTGGCTGAGATTGGGGTCTTTGCCAGTTTTCTTCTTTTATTGGTGTAGAAACAGGAGAAACAAGGACTTTCTTCTCACTCTCTGTCTTCTGCCTCTCTCTGGATTTCTTCATCCCCACCCCACTCCCATCCCTGTCTTTTCAGAATCTTTTTGTTCAGAGGATACTATAGGTGTCTCCAGTGAAGACCAGAATCTAGGCCGCTAGATTACAAAAACTAGCATTCTTAGTTTAAAATATCTTTATTATTCTTATTTGAATTGTAGTTCATCTTATGCTAAATAGACCTTAATAAACAAAAGTAAAGCAAATCTACAAATATATATCTAAGTTCGATTTTTTTAAAGGATTACTTTCACTTTCACAGCTGCCTAGGGCTAGCACTTTTAAAATCACCATCATTAAGCTAAAACATGACATGGTTGCTTATGAAGTGTACCCTTGTGATTTCATTTTACTAATGTCTTGCACTTCTCTTTATTAAAAAAAAAAAATAGCAAAATATGCCCAGGGAAGGGGGCAGAGTGGTATAAAAGGGGGAGCTGTGAAAAGTGAAATAGCCAGGACTAAAAAGGACCAATGTCTATTTTTCCATAAGTAGCTCCAGAGTTTATTCATTCATTTCAGGTCTGGCAAGACAATTCTAAATCTAAAGACAAAAGTCATGAAGACTTTTGATGTATCTGGACCCAAGCAAGAAAAGCCATCAGTTACTGACAGATCAAAGGAATGCTGGGCATCCTGAAACAAGTAGAGTGAAAAATGCCCAAATCTGATTTCATCCCTGTCCACAGCCTTCTTTGAACTTGTAATTCACAGAATTGGTCAGTATGGTGAACTAATTATCATTCTTAACGCTTGCCAATTTTGATGGCTGCAGTTCTTTATTGCAAGAAACAGAATGGTGTTAAAAAAAAAAATTTGTGTAATAGGTATGGACCTAATCAAGATAGCACAGTCACAGATGTTCATCCCATAACATGAGTACATCTTTTCAAAATGTTAAAATTATCTGCTTAAAAAAAAAAAAAATTTGAGGCCTTTCACTCACTAGAGATGAATCCAACAGAAATTTAAAAAAAAAAAAACAGTAACAACAACCCTGGATACCACTGTTCTACATGAGATTTTACAATAAAAATTACACAGACCCAAACCCTACAAAGTGTTAGGAACTGTACAATTGGTCATTCTTTGTAAGAAGTCAAATAATTTTTAATGGGTGCAAGCATTATTCAAAATATTTTTAAATTATTAAGGAAGACCCAGGTTCTAGACCCACTTCTGATACATACTGGCCACGTCACCTTGGTCATTTAGCAGCTAAATGTTCTAGGTAACTTTGACGCACGAGATGCCAAAACGTCAGTCCATCGGCTAAGCCTCCGTCAAGATTCATTGAATCTTAGAATTCAAACAGATCTTGGAAACAATCTTGTCCAATCCATGCCCCAACCAGAATCCCCTCTACCAAACACCAAAGTGGTCATGCAGTCTTTGCTTCAAGACTCCAAATAAAGGAGAAACCTTTGTTCCTGAGGCAGGCCTTTCTACTTTAGGATGACTCTTAATTCTTCCAAAGCTTTTCCTTTCCAACAAGCCTCAATTTAGCTATTTTCAATTTCTACTCATGGTCCATGTATTCTTTCTTTTCATTCATTACCATTCATTTTTTCATTTATAAATCCAGTCTCCACTCAACTTTCTCTATCATGCCTCAGAAGCCTCAACATCTCGGAAGCTTACCAGAACCCTGAAATTCATCCATTGGAAATACTCTCTGCCCCTGTGGTCTCTGTCTTTGATGGGATGGCTCTTCCCAGAACTTCAATTTAAGAAGTCCTTTTTCTTTTCCGGGATGAATTCTGGACTTTGTCCCATATTGGAGATAACTCCACTCCCCTCACTTCCTTTCCAAATTTTTTCACTATGCTGTTTTTCCCCTTTAGAATTTAAGCTTGTTGAAGGTCAATACTGTCTTTCTTTTTGCTTGTATTTGGATGTGTGGTGTTTAGAACAGCATCTCACATGTTGTAATCACTTAATAAATTACTGTTAACTAACATTAAAACACTGCACAATTTATTTACCATTGCCATATCTGCAAACGATACTTAGACAATACCTGCTATGTAGTGTTACTAATGCAATATGCATTAAGAAAATGAATGCTCATTGACTGAACAACTAGATGGCCTTGGAGGTATCTTCCAGTTCTATGGCTGCGGACGGAAATCTCTTATCCCCTGTGAGTGACCTCATTTTGAGAGGTTGAATTAGACGGCCTCAGAGGCCCCTTCAGCCTTAATTCTAAGACCCTATTGTTGCACGTCATGCTTGCTCCTTAATTTTCACAATTACAGAAATGCTACTATAAAAAGTCTTTGAACAGACTATTCTTTTTAAAAAAAAATTTGTTGTTTGTCATAGCACCTCTCAGTGTATACTTACAACAAAGAAATTATTGGATCACTACATGTGATAATTTTTAAATTTTTCCTGAAAATGGCCAGCTTGATCTTGAAAAGGCCCTTCTGATTTGCAGTTCCATTAGGGTAATGACTCACATTTAGTGATTTACAACCCCCTTGAGGGTCCATGATGATGATCCAAGTGAACTGTCCTAAAAATTTTTTCTTTGCTCCCTAAGAAGGAAATACTTGCCCAGTGATGTTACATTTTTCTCTGTGACAACAAATGTGCTCATTTGAAGCATTACAGGTTTGTTTCTGCAGGGGTTCAAAACCATTGTGATCCAATGCACAGGATTTTGGGGCTCATGCAGGAATGATGACATCAGCTCTGACTGCTTCTCACGAAGGACACTGTGTTCTTGTAGTTTCTCAATCTGGTTCAAATTGTTTCCAAAATGCTAAAAGGGTTTGACATTTGAGAGCAAAACAATCCCTAAGAGATGCTCAACTACATGCACAACCTCAGGATGGCACACCAGAGTAACGCCTTCCTTGTACCTTATCGGTTGTGCAATTTTGCAATCAAGACGTTACACACATTTGTGTTCTTGCAAGACAAACGTCCCAATGTCTGAAAAGCACGGTCCCTGGAAATGAGCTACGTTATCAGACATCTTGAAACCATAAAAGACCATTATGAATGTTCTGCAGAAATAAACTATATTGTCTCTGCAAAATTAAGGCTGCATTCCAATTTAAATTTATCTTCCACTTAGGCTACTATTCTTTAATTTGAGAGTCTTTCAAATGGACTGGTTCACAACAATGGTTAGCTGTATAACAGGTTCTATGAGTATGTAACAATCACATTTGAGGAGATTCTTTCCTTATAAAGGCTAGTGTGTATATAAACATTATCAAAAACTAAGCGAGATGTGCAATTGAGGTTTTAAGTATATTTATATTGACTGCGCTTGTCATTAGCCAGTGGAAAGTAAATAGTTTATATGATGACTAGCTATTCATTTCTATGAGCTGGTTAGGTAGCTAAAAATAAAAAAAAAAAAAAGAATTTCCATCTCTCAGAAAGTTTATAAAATTCTCTTACTATTTTCCACCACATATTTGTCAGAGCAAACATTTTCATTCTTGTTTTAAATCAAAATATAGAAATAAACTTAATATAGAAAGATTTAAGATCGTATTTGGAATTGAGTCAAATATTACAAAACTTTGCTCAAATAAAAAAGTCCAACAATGAAGTTAAGTTTGTATGTGATTATTATGTGATGTTTAAACATCTGAGTTGTAATGTACTTCATTTAAAATGCTATTTATATTCGACAAAATTTGTAAAATAAAAAAATTTTAATGTGAAGTTTTACAGATGATAACAAGCATATAAGATCTTGCTGGATTACTTCTTTTAGTTCTTGTAGACCCTCACATACAATAGTCATAATTATTTTACGATTAGAATTTTATCACTTTACATTTGTAGTTTTCATACTCATAAGTAGAATAAAATTTTATATCTTATAATTGTAATTGCATAATATAAATTTTAATTAGGAGCTTTTGGAGGCAAAGGTTATCACTGTAGTTATTATAGCAATTAATGAATTTAAAAGAATATCATGAGTAGCTTATTAAATTACTCTGGAGGAATCACAGCACATTGGGGGTTGTTGTGTTGAAAGGGTTCTGTGGAACAAAAACATTAAGTCCTGTGGCACTAGTGAATATTGGTTACTGACTTCTCCACAAGCCCTTGCCAGTACTGAACTTCTGTAGCTCTTAACTATTTTTTGCCATTTTGATGTGTATGGCAGTTCAAGATTGTTTTGTCCTTTTTTTTGAATATTTAGTGAAGTTAAACACCTTTCAAACACTAATACACAATCTGTTTCCTTTATTTGTACGCTGTCCTTACCTCTGGATCACTTCTCCATTAGGGACTTAAAGAGGTCTGTAAAATTTTTACAGTCCTTTATATAGAGTATTTTGAAGGTCATTTTATCTGTCTTATGTCACAAGTATTTTTAGAATCTTTCAGTTTTATTAACTTTTATTGTAGCTTTTCTCAGTAAAATGTGAGGTGTAGGTACAAATCTAATTTTTTCTCCATTCTCCTATCCAATTTTTCCAATAGTTTGGGTCAAATAATGAGTTCTCGTATAAACTGTATGGCTAGTTTTGCTTAATTGTTTTACTTTGTTACAAGACAGCTATCATGAAGAGGGAATAATCTCTAAATGTTTATAATGTAAAAACAAACACATGTCAATAAAATTCAAGGGAAAAACTGATGTACAAAATACTTTAATATAATCAACCAATCCAGTTTGTTTTTAATAATTCTTCCATGTGTTTAACAGAAAAAGCCATCTATCCTCCACAATGAAGATAAATACATTAGTCCATTTTCTTTTAACTTTTTGTAGTGAATTTTTATGTTTAAGTTTATCACCAGGAACTCGCTGAGGTATATGCCATGAGACATGAGTATAGATCCCATTTCCTCCAGGTAACTCCATTAAATAACCAGCAAATTAAAATCTTAAATAATACATCTGACCGGATGCCTAGCGCTTCTACTGCACTCTGCTGTTCTAGCTCTCTATATTTATCCCAGTTTGGGTGATAATGAATTTATAATATGCGTTAAAATCTATCACAGGATCACTTTCATGAGCTTCCCCTCCCCCCACACACACCATGTCCCTTAATGTTCTTGTTCATTTCTTTTCATATAAATTTCATTACAACTTTTACCCAGTTCTATGAAGAAACTCTTTGGCATTTTGGTATTCTAATAAGTAGACAAATGACAACTTTATCATGGTCTTTAAACAGGTCGTGACAGGCCAAGATGCCTTCTTTATCGCTTTTACACCCTACCCCACATAGACTGGCCTAATTCTTTTCCAAAAAGCCAAGGAAGCTGTCCCAAAGGCTTGCTTGGACTGGGGTGCTAAGGCTCAAGTGGCCTAGCTGCTGCTGCAACTCCCTGGTACTTCAGGCCATACTGACCCAGCTTCCTGTCAACCTAAGGACATAAAAAGACCCACCTCCCTCCATGGAAGAGTATAGTCTGAGTTCCCCCCATCTTGGACAATGTCCCAAGGTCTCTTTAAGAGTCGCCACAACCCATCTTGCTGATTACCTTTTTAATCTGGAGTCAAGGCGCCCATCTTCCACCTGGTTAGTGGGGTTCTTAGAACAGCTCACAAAAAGCTATTAACTTATGTACTTTAATATTGCTACAGACATATCTCAAGCAGAACTGCACCAAACAAGGTCACTTCGCAACAGTCCACTTAACATGAAACTTTAGTGTAAAGTTAAGCCCCACTCTAATAGCATTGTTCTCAACAGTAACCGTCTTCTCTACCAGCCCTTGGGGAACCATGCCATCCTTTAACTGGTAGAAAGCATCAAAGGACAAGAAAGATGAAAGGAAAGGAGGGGAGATATGATTTTATCAGGCTAAGGAAAAAAGAAAAGATCCTAGTAGGCTAAGAAAGGGAAGGTTCTACTGCTCTGAAGTAGAAGGTGATTCTACTGGGCTAAGGAAAGCTTCCAGCATGGTAGAATTTCCCTTCCTTAACGCTGCAGAATCTCCTTTCCCAATGTATTAAGCTTTTACAATCCAAATTTTGGTTGTTAGATAGTGAAAAAAGTTATTTGGATAGAAAATCTAGGTATGCATATACTACACTAACAGCAGTAATCCTGAACTATTAACAATGTTTCAACAGGAAAATACACTCAGAGTTCTAACATAAAAGATTAAGAATAAATTCCCTACCTATATCTGCCCCCCACTCTCCATCCTTATCGTCCTCACCCCATATTCTAAAATTTTAGAGGACATTGCACTAAGAGGGATGGAATGCCCTCAAGAATTAAAGTTGGATAACACAAATGTAATTCTAATAACACGGGAAAGGGAAAGCTGTCTGTAGAGATAAATTCAGATGCACAGGGCGCTCATTGACCAATTTAGAATTTTAAAAGTCATATAAAGTAATTGGAAATAAGGCCAGGTAACTGATTATCACTACAAGGGTACGGCGCGGTCCTAATAAGAACAGTTTGACAGCAATGAAACTCAGAATGATCTGAGAGTCGCAATAAACACTAAGGGTAACTAGAAACTGTTTTTTTCGGTTTTTTTTTTTTAAGGAAGGAGGTACAACAGCCAGATCAACAAGCGATAGGACTACAGATGAGACAGAACACTGACAGAAAAGAGAAAGAAAGAGAGAGAGAGGGAATAAAGGCAGAACTAGAGGCTTTGCACTTTCTTCTATTTTTTCTACCAAAAAGAATGATCTTCACACTGGCAACAATAAAGCAAAAATGGTTCACAGAGGGCTGAAACTCGAGGAGGCAGTGAGAAGGCATCTAGCTGCTCCAGACTAATCCAACTCACCTGGGCTAGAAGATTTAGAGACCCTGTCACTGAGCTTCGAAAGATCACAGAGAAGAGGGAGGCATCGGAGGCCTGGAGAAAGGCCAACGTTCATATTTGAAAAGACAAAAGAAGATGAATTTTTATAACCATGCGGCTTATGAGCCAGACTTAAGCACCCAACAGATGGTATATGAGCATTCGGAAAAGGAAGCAGCGACAACTACAAACAAGCATGGTTTCATCGTAGATGGGTCGTACCATAATGTCTTCATCTATTTTTTTTAAACAGTTATTAGACTGGTAGATGAGAACAATGTCATGCACACAGTAGTACATAGAGGTTTCTGTAAATGCTTGAGAGATTGTCAAGCTATCTTTGTGGCCAAGGTGGCATGGTGCGGCTAGATAACAGGACAACTCTGTGGTTCCGTTTCTCTCTCTACCCCACCCCACCCCCCTTATAATCTGGCTTCTGACCTTATCAATCCACCCAAACTGCTCTCTCCAAAGTTACTAATTATGTCTTGGTTGCCTAATCCAATGGCCTTTTCTCAATCCGCATTCTCCTTGACTTCTTTGCAGCCTCTCATACTGTTGATCACTCTCTCCTCCCTGGTGCTCTCTTCTCTCTAGGTCTTCAGGACACGTCTCTCTCCTGGTTTTCTTCCTAACTATATGACCGCTCCTTCTCTATCTCCTTTCCTGCATCCTCCTCCAGATCATGCCCTCTAATCATAGGTGTCCCTCAGGGCTCTGTCTTGGTTCCTCCTTTCTTCTGCCTCTATACTACTTCATTTGATGATCTCATCAACTCCCACAGATTTAATTACCATCTTGATGCTGATGGTTCTCAAATCTACCCTTCCTGCCCCAATCTCTCTGCTTACTTCAAATCTCACATCTCCAACTGCCTTTCAGACATTTTCAACTGGATGTCCACTACACATCTTAAACACATGTCTGAAACAGAGCTATTACTTTCCCCTTAAACCTTCCCTGTTTCCTAGCTTCCATGTTACTGTAGATGGCAACACTCTCTTCCTGGTCGCTCAGGCTCTCAACCTAGGAGTCATCCTAGACTCCTCACTCTCTCTTGTGCCCACATCCAAGCTGTTGCCAAGGCCTGTCGATTTCATCTTTGCAACACCTCTCATATGCCCCTTCTCTCCTCTAACACTGCCCCACCCTAGTGCTGGCTTGCAGACTAGATTTTCAGATGACCCAAAGCTAGAAAGTATAAACAACCTAAATGACGTGGTCAGGATCCCAAAAGACTAGAACAAAAGATTAAGAAATGGATGCTTATCCTGGAAAAGAGAAGACTAAAGAAGGCCCTAATTGTTGTCCTTGAGTACCTGAAGGACAAGCATGCAATTCAATAAGCCTGGAACACAGTAGGCATCTATCAAAAAAGCATGTATAAATAAGGATGAGAAGAGATGCATTTTAAAATAAATGCAATGTTTAGAAAATAACAGAAGCACTTTAAAGGATATGGAAATATCCTTTTCCATATCTAGATATGGAAAAACATGAATAGCAGACTCTCCCCAATAAATATTATAGTAATTCCACTACATGGGAATAAATGTCTCTATAAATAGTGATTCTAAAACTTTTTTTTTGCTCCTAGCACAGTATTCTCTGCCACAAAGAACTGCAGAACAGTGAACTTTTAAACTGGCATCAGTAAGGGTAACTTGGGAGATTGGTACCTGCATAGTTTCCCTTTAATTATGAAAATTATTCAAAAAATTCAATTATTGAAATCTTTGCAAGTTTGAGATCTGTCTTAATCTGAGATCAATGCATGTGATACAGTCAGGTTTTATTGCCTCTAAAAACTCTATACTTCCTTCACACAGGGGCTGGGTAAGTAAAATTTATATTCAACAAAATGAATTATAAATTTTCTTTTATTTGCAATAACAATATCCAAAGTTACATGGCGCATCTAGTAAAATTTGTGGCAAAACCTTTAAGAATCACTGGGCTTTTTGGTAAACAGTTCTAAGGACCAAGAGAGAAATTAACTGAGCTAAGGAATAAAGTAAAGAAAGAGAACACTGGAAAAATATTTAAGAAAAATATTATAGCAAAAATTTTAAAAGTTAGATATATTGGACATATGAAGATGGTTCAACATAAGAAAAATGATTATTTACTTAGAAAACTCAAAAGCAAAGAAGCTGATGCAAATAACTGATTCTGCAAAGAAGCAGGACACAAGACAAATGGATAAAAATTGTTATCATTTCTGTCTAGCAATAATAAAATCTGAGAAGAAATAACAGGAAGAGAAATCTCATTGAAAATAACTACGAAATACATAAAGTGGGAGTCAATCTACCAAGATACACTTCTTAATGTTTACCCAAACATAATTACAAAACACTCTTTAGAGAAATGAAGAATGAGCTAAATAACTGCAGCAGATGTTCACTGCACATGGTCGGGCCTCACTATCAACAGGATAAAAAACGCTGATCATACTTGTAGCATTTAGCACAGTTTCTGGCACACAGAAGGTGCTATGAAAATGCTTATTCCCTTCTTCACCAACAACTAAATTAATTTATAGATTTAGTGTTATGCCAATCAAAGTACCAAGATAGGGCTACACAAAATAATAACAAAATTCACTTGGAGGAACTGAAGCTATATGGATTCTCAAGAGAAATAAATGAACCGTATATTATAACTAGGATAAAAATTTCTCCCTAAATATCTACAGCTCTCAACTTCTAGTACTTAATTTTTAAGTAATGATAATAATAACACTCCCAAGAAACTCAAACATATCTAGTCAAGGTTAGAATGAAAAGATAAGAAAATAATTTGCATATTTGTAATCATCAAATATCTCTTATGGAGACCTTTTGGAATTATGTTGACATAGAATTATAATACATATCACCTGATAAAACCTAGACATGAATTAGAGACCTTTAGACATTTATATCTAATTTTGAAACAAATGAGAAGCACTCTTTCATAAATTATTAGTCTTTTCAATTAGCATCTTAACCTTACCCACAGACTATCCATCTCTGGCCTAAAACCTTAACCAGCCATGTCTCTCCTTGAAAAAAAACAAAATGGTGGGCTGAAGTATACAAATTCAGTGGTGAGACTCGATGTTATTCCAAGTTGCTACATGGGAATATTTCATAAAAATTCATTCTTTCAAGGGATGGAACAATGCAGATTTTCTGATTCAGTTGAGAATAGTTTCATCCCCAAGAATATTCCAAAACTCTCAGATGTACTCAACTAGTTTGTTCAATAATCCAATCTTGAACCTTGCTGTCCTTTATGATTAAGCATGTGTTCAGCACAGAGGGTGTTTCATGATGACCTCAACGACCGCAGGAAGTGTTTCTAAAGTATATGACACAATCAATCTTAGGTATTTGAGACTGTAACTCAAAACTGCTTAAGATGCTCTGGGATCATGGCTCTTTCCATCAGCACTAAAAAAGCACAGGCTTAGGGCGCCCTCTAGTGTCCTACCTTATCACATGCAAGGACTGTTGCTCAGAGAGTGCGGAAACAAAGGTCTAGGAAAAAACTGGCCATTTCTTACAGTGAAAAATCTCTCTTTCCTACGCCGCTTTCATTTCTACTACATGGTCTGTCTGTCTTCTCATAATTGGGCTAAGTCTAGATGACTAATTTGTGTATCATCACTGCCTTCAATTCCTGTGTCTTCTTTATTTCCATTTTCCAGCAGAAACAGGGAAGGGAAAAGAATGGATATGAAAAACAAACCAGCCAATTAGGCAACTTACTGGAAATACCAATAATACCTGTACTCAGCAGGCCCTTCAGATAGTTACAGCTGGAAGGGTATTTAAAGATCACTCACACCAACCCCTCATATTTATAGACAGGGAAACCGAGGCCCAGAAAAGTGGCCAAAGCCACATAGTTAGTAAGTGGCAGAGGTCTTGGGACTCCTTGTTGGGGGCACATTCTGCAGCACCACACTTTTTCTTAAGCAAAGATCTCACGAGGATGGAGAAGCCCACCCACATGTGTTTGCTGGGTTTTTCCTCCAGGTAGCTCTACCTCCTTTTCTGACCATTGGCATCTTCTTCAAGTCAGGATTTTTGCTTTTCCTTCATGCTTAGAGTTCCTCCAATCTTTTACATAACAAGCATAAACTTATTTTCCTCCTGATCTATGGAATTACTTCTTGCGAGGTTGATCATAATTTTTCTGTAGTATGCAATCTTAAAGCAACCTGTTGTCAAGTACCAAACAAGTGGCTTTTTGGCTTTTTATAAGAGATCCTACATATCCTCCTGAAATCTGGCTCTTTTGGCACCCAAAGTGAGGTCTTTGCATTCTTTCTTAATCTAGAATTTAAGATAGAAGTGTGGGTCATAACTTGAGCTTATCCTGGGAGAGATGTTTTCTCCTGACAAGCTTTTAGTCTTTAGTGAATTTAAAAAAAATTTTTATATTGAAAAAATACATAGGAATAATTTTAATCAAGATCCCCTAAATTAACACAGCATTTGTTCTTGAAGAACACCTGAATACCAGGAAATGTATAAGAAAAATGAATGAAGGAAATTGTATTTCAATGAAATAATAGACGCAAATTTGGCTGACAGAATGTGATATGCCACAAGAGAATTAAGTAATGACCCTCCAATACCTGAGAAAAAAACTAGAGGCAGACAGATTCTCTGTCTGTGATCTCCATTATGGATGTACTTAGATTTAAGGGGTATTATGGTTTGTTTTGAGAATTACAGTCATAAAGGTAAAGGCACCATCTGAATGTAATAATTAATATCGGAGTCTACTTGTGAGGAAGAGGGTGTACATCTGACAGTCATGGGCTGCCACAAGCAGGGGAGTGGAATCAAGCTTGTTGATGATAAACCCCTACAGGATGTGTGGCAGTGGCCATGACAATAAGCATGAATAACATCATACTAATGTCTCCAACTAAACATAAAGTAAGCATAAGTAACCACAAAATGCCAACCAGTTGCTTCACAATATATTTTAAAATACATTATCACAAAATGCCAAATTCAGTTGCTTGAATCCCTGCTATGACGGTGTGTTGGTAAGCAAAATGGGCTCCTTAGCACTTAGTTCAACAAATGCCCTTTAAGAGTTTGGCTTTTGTTTGCTTTGAGTAATTCAGCTATTTCATTGAATCTTACTAAGTGCTAAGCGGAGATCCAAACCCCTATTAGGTGTAAAACCTATGTGGGTGTGGATTGGCAACTAAGGTGGGGCCCCAAGGTGGGGCTAACTCCAGGAAGGGCCTAGTTTACATGTCTGGGACAGCAGAGGCTTTTAGACCAAGGGGATTTAAGTTGCTCTTTGTGGTGATTCTAGGTCACCTGAGTGAGTCGCATGTATGACTCACCCCTGACCCTGAAAAAGATATAAAAATCAGGGGTTGGCCTCAGCTTCCTTGGAGCTCTTTGCCGCAGCAATGATGGCGTGTGACTCTGGGCCAGCCCTTGTTCTGAGCTCCCAGGGCTGAACCTAGATGTTGGTAACTATGAATTGTATTGGGTCTGTCTGTTTGTAATTTGTTTAAGGGCTCTTGAGATGGTGTTCATGAAGAGACTCCAGGCAGCTGTAGCTAAGGAGCCCTCCAGCTTGTAAACCCAGATGCTGAGACTTTGTTGAACTCTGGTAACTATGTATTGGGATTTGAATCAGACAAGATCTGTCTGTTGATG
>CM053624.1:355060319-355080298 GCA_028646595.1 Phalanger gymnotis
ACCAGAATATATGCCATCTTGGAGTGGGCAGGAGGGTAGAAATGGGGAGAAAATTTGTAACTCAAAATCTTGTGAAAATCAATGCTGAAAACTAAATATATTAAATAAGTTAATTAAATTTTTTTTTAAAAATGAGGATGTTGGACTAACAAGCACTTGCCTTCCCATTATCAACCTTTGCTCCTGTGACTATCACAAAATGGACACACTTCAGGAGAAGGCCCCAAAGCCAGAGAGTCCACTGCAAGTCAAGGCCGCTGCTCTGACCAGTCATTGCTTTGACCTTGGCTTCCTGCTGTCAGACTTCACTCTGCCCTTCTCCACTCAGCCTGGCCCCTTCTTCACTCTTTCCTCAGGTTCTGTGGCTGAGGAATCTGGAAACAGCGTAGGCGACTTCCAACACAGGACACAAGCATTTCATGCATGCCTGGACCTAAAGAGTCCATCAGCCAGACAGAGAAAAGATCACCAATTAATGCAGGGAAGAGGAGGAAACTCCTTACATCCTGAAGAATCAAGTTCACTCTTTCCAATCAGTTAAAGGACAACCTAAGTCTGGCATTAAACAGTGAGGAAATCCAACATGAGTGGAAATAAAAGCAGTATGTGGGTATGGGCCAGAGGAGGGATTCAGAGGAATGGCCTGGAGAAGAAGGGATCGGGGACAGGAAAAGTGGGGCAAGGGACTAGACATTTTTCAAGTTCTGCAGGTCATTTTTTGGTAGATGCTTTATACTTGAGGATTTCTAAGAAATAAATAACCACCAAGTCATTGCTTGACTAACGTCCTGGATGAAAAAGCAGGTCAATAAGAGATCAGAAAATAGAGATGAGAACAAGGTACAACTCTGCCTTCCAATATATGGGTGTTCAGATGCACAAAAAGTGTTTGCACGTGGGTGGTTAGGAGCTTGACAGTTACTAATTTACTGTTTCAGCTTCTAATTGTATGATGAATTTCTTGGCAGTATCTGTAGACTTCTGCCTCCATTCATCTTTATTTACAAGCAATTTCCAGCTGCAATTTTAATTTGAGTTTCCGTCTGATCTAACTACGCTGCTCTGCGTTCTCCAGGAGGTCCTAATGGCAGCAATCTCATTTTCTCAACAACCTTTTGCCACAGCTCAATTATATTTCTGAACAAGGACTTGGCAAAATACTACCCACTCCGCAGATCAGAGCTAACCTGGAGTAATTCCTGAATATTTCCAAACTTGGCATGATTAATTTTTTAAATGTCTACAGTGGTCAGTCTTTCCCAAATTACCTTGGTCAGTGATTCTTTTTATCAAGGTCAATGATAAGCAAGAGAAAACTTGGTATTTTAAGATGCAGTGACATTAATATCATAATGCTTTCAATGCTCACTTTGGTGAACGCATTCATTAATAAGTGGATAAGAATATCCTAATAACACTGTTTGCTATAAAGAGGAACTTGGTATAAAGTGGGTTCACTTTGAACTCTACCCAAGAGTCTCATAAACTGGTTTCATTTATATGTGTGTATACATACATATATATACATATACATGCCTGTATATGTGTGTATGCAAATGAGATGATGTATGGGATGACAGATGATAAATGGCTTTGCAAACCCAGAAGCACATTATGTCAGCTAGCATAAGAATTACCATTCTTCTCTTCCTCCTCCTCATTAGAATCGCCATCACCACCATCACCACATCACCACCCCCACCATCATCACCACCCCCACCACCACTGTCATCATCATCATCGTCATCATTGTCGTCAGAATTTCCACCATCCTTCCCCTCCTTCTCCTCAAGTTTTCAATGGCCTAGAGCCTGTACTTGAATACCAGCAGACCATAATGTGATTTAATGCCCCAAATTTGAGCCATTTTTAGGAGGAAACAGTAGAATTTATTTGCAAGATAATATGCAATTTAATTCTACAGATGTTTAAAATGATATAAAATCTAAGCTACAACTACTGTTTACATATAAATAAAACTAAGCATCAGAAAAAAAATTTTTGTGTTACAGAGAGGTATCTTTTGGAATTGGGTTCACGGCTGATATCCTGTGGTACCAGGTGGTATTCAGGAATTCCCAAGGAATGCTTGTTGAGAGTAATGGCCAAAGCAGAGGAAACTTTAACATGAGATGAACAGAATATTCCTAACTTTCTATTCCATGATGTGCAAGAGTGTCAGAATCAGGGTATCCAGGAAGGAAGTGGAAAGAGAAAGCTTATGTACAAGAAAGACTTCATTTAGCTGTATGAATTTGATTTAAAACAATTAACTTTCTTCTTTCACAAATTTAGCACCATTTATAATTTTTTTGTTAACCTGAATTTGTGGAGCCATTACGAATATGTTAATTTTCCGCTAAAATTTTCTTTTAAAAAAAATTCTGTGTGCTATACACTCTCCTTCTTGGGCTGAGGACAGAGATGACAACAAATAACACTCATCCAAAGTTTAAAGCCACACCATGAGAGCTCCTCATTTTGAGGTGCACATTCTTTGGCAATGCTGTTGGGGCCAGTGGGAACTATCTGTATTTCATGATTGAAAGCAGTCTACAGTAAAGATGTAAGACACACCTCTGTACCTTAAAAAAAACAAAAACAAAAAATCCCCTTCCTCCCCCCCACCAAAGCCCTGGATGCACCAGCATTTACAGAGTTAAAGCAGGAGTGCCTCCACACTTCTGATCTAATTACAGTTTCCACTGTTCACAAGGCTTTTTGTGTGTGTGATGAAAACCGAGCTGTAAAATAATTGAGGCGGGGATTTAGAGATTTGGTACAGCAAACCTCCTCATAAAAACGGCACAAAGGGGACCTTTTCTTTTTGCCATTGTCACATATTAAATCTTATTTGATCGATTTTAATGTATTCCAAATTACAGGCATAAGGTAGACTGCTGTAATTATAGTTTTATTGATTACTCATTAAGTTTTAATCAAGCGATTGCAATTGGGAATGGTTATTATTTGGTCCCTATTCTCATTTCTAGGACTTTTCTTTCCCAGGCCTGAGCCAGTGTCACAAACTAACTTCAGGCAGAGCTGATAATCAGAACACCACAAATTACAGCTTCTAAGGCAGCATCTTAATAGCACTGTCATTATTTTATCACAAGTTAAGTCTTTGACAGCATTTTGTCCACGAGTTATTTTTCTGTCATTTACCTGGCTTTTGTGTCAATGGTACAGTCAAGAATTACAAATATATTAGCTTTTATTTCATTATATTTTCCCTGTGAAAATTCTTAAGTCATTCCACAAAAGTTAAGCTTTTTCTACTTTTCTGACTGGCATTCTCCTAAAACTAGAAGACAAAATTTATGGATCCAAAGCCAGAACTAAAACCTTATTAGGAAAAATTGAGTAACTCATGATCTCTGATCTTACTTACCAACATATGAACACACAGAAACAACCCATGTAGGAGGAAAACATAAAACATGTAGAAATGACAGTCATTGGGAAGGAAACAATCCATTCCTTTGTGCAGATCTCTACCCACATGGTACTGAGGGGTTTTCATTGAATTTAACCTTAAGTACTTGCAGGGTGGTTTGGGAGAAAACCTTGGTGGTTCAGAGATTTCAGAAATGAAATCAACCCAATTTTCTTGAGTTTACAAAATGTTTCAGCTTATTTTAAATAAAATAGGATGCACCAACTCTGGTTGAACAAATGGAACCTAAAAATTACTATCACCACTAACCTGGCCTGTTTTAATTTTTCTTGATACCTAAGAAATACTACATAGCAGGTACAAGAAACAGCTATCACCCTAAGGCCCAAGCAGAGCAGGGACAGATTTTTCTAAGGCTAAATAATCCCAGGCCTAGACCCTTTCCAATAATCTTTATCTCCCCCGCCCCATATGTAAACCCCGCTCAAGATTATGTTACAAGGTTCACAGGGAAATCCACCAGTTACAGAAGGAAGAGGCAGCATTTCTCCTCCAACCCAAATGCACGCCTCATTTGACATGAGAAATTAAAGAGCTTACCACATACCCTCCCCTTGGTGTGTCACTCTGAATTTCCTTTCAAGTCCTCAGGGACAGAGGGTTTATGAACGCAAGAAAGCCTTTCCTTCACTGTGACAAACTAGCTTTCAAGGAAGAAAAAGACTGTAGTGAATATTGGGGAAAATAGGGAAAAAAACTACTTTATTTGCTTTTTCTCCTCAACACACTGAGATGAGCTTTAACCAAACACTCCAAACACACTACACTTATGACGGTTCACTTAAAAGGAGGCAACGCAAGATGAACTCTAATGGGAACAGAAGAAAGTCTGCCTGGACAGAAATGTGAAAAACTGAGCCATGGAAACCGTAACACATTAAAAACCCAAGATTTACACTACTTTAGTGTGTATCCCCCCAAAAAAAAGAATTACTAATTACAAGAAAAAAATATAAACAGAATATAAACCTCAGTTAATCAGGGAAAATATCAAGCAAAAATTGCTCTTAAATTGAAATTGAACAAGTTTGCAAATTATAATTTAGGGGCTAAAATGTTTACATGTAGGATAATTGAGACATTATTTGACTAACCAATTAGCAGAATTGCATATTCCAACATTTAATTATTTTTGGCAGCTACTCATAGAAAAATACCTCCTCTTTGCCAATCTGTGCTTTGTTGTTTGCTACTTTAAAAAACTATTCTATAAAGTAATTTCAGGCTTGATATTCCCGTCACTTTTACTACTGAAATCAGCATGAAGACCATTTATTTTGGAAATTCCACATCTCTGTGACAAGCCAACTCGGACTCTTGCAAAGTCATCTTAAAACTGATGTCAAAAGGAAGACCTTTTCTCCCAAACACCATGGCAAAAGACATATTTAATGTCTACCAGGTAAATTTGTTTAGACATTTCTCTCAAGCAACTACAGAGATGATTTCTTCAATCAAAAATTCTATTTTAAGGTAATGAACCTATAAAGTTTTATATTCCCTAGAAATGTGAAAACCAAATGAAATGCTGAAATGTCTCAAAGACTTTCTGCCAGATCTCAGCCTCTTTCTCTGTCAGCTAGTCTAATCTCACCGATGAGCCCAAGGCAGGCACCCCTAATGCACAGGCCTCGCTCTGATGGCAGCCCCAGGCGGCCTAATCTCACCTGGCCATCCAATGCAGGCGGCCACCCTTAAGGTACAGGCTTCACTCTGTCACCAGACCCTACTCCAAAGCCTTTAGAGGCTCCACACTACCTCCACTATCAAACAATTTCTTCTGCCCGTCATCTAAAGCCCACAATTCAGTTCCAACCTACATTTCCAGCCTTAGTTGTTACTGCTCTCAATCACACAATTGACCAAATGCACTCCTCACTGGGCACCTCCCTGCAGGCACTCCATCTGTCCCCTCTGTGCCTCTCCCAGGGCTACATGCCCTGGACCTCAAAAACACAGGCACCTCCCTCTACCTGTAGGAAGCATTATCTTCCTTTGAGGTGGAGCTCAATTGAGCTCGACAAGCAGCTGGGTTCGAGGCACCGTGGAAGGAGCTGATGCCCCTCTGCTCCCCAGTCATCAGCATTTGCTTCCTCCTCCAATTACTCACTTATTGACTGCTTTGTGCACCTGTTGTATCCCCCAGCAGAATGTATGATTCCCTGGGGTGGGGAAAGTTCCATCTGTGCTTTGTATCCTAGGGACCATCACAGTGAAGCCAAAAATTGAAAGGAATGAGAGGCAGCGGCTGCTTTCTGTCTGACTTCTCTTCTTCTCTTTTCTAATGGTTTCATGTTATGGTCACACTTACCTGTGGCACCTTTTCATCTAAACCATCGCCTAACATCAACTGCTTTACGTTATATTTCTCTCGGTCTGTTTTGTTTAAAGTGATCTATATCTGCTAAAATGTTTATAGAGGCTTTCTTTGTGGTGGCAAAGAACTGGAAATTGCAGGGATGCCCATCACCTGGGGAATGGCTGAACAAGATAAGGTATATAGTTGTGATGGAGTACTACTGTGCTATAAGAAACGATGAGCTCAATGACGTTAAAAAAACAGGGAAACACTTGCACAAAATAATGAAGAGCAAAATGAACAGAACCAAGACAACATTGTATACAGTAACTGCAATATTGTTTTAAGAATGACTTGGAGCAAATAAGTTATTTTGACTATTATAAATACCCAAATTAACCATAAAGGACATGTGAAGAAAAATAGTACCTGCATCCAGAGAAAGAGTCAATAAACAGAAGTTTGTATAGAATGATTTTACATATGCCCACACACACACCCACACCCACACCTATTTTTGTCTAATGGTGGCCATCTCTAGGGCCAGGGGAGTAGGAGGAGAGGGGAGAAGAGAAGGAAAAAAGAAATTTACTGGATAACTTTGCTGTAAAAGTAAATTTTTTTAAATTAAGAAAAAAAAAAAAGAGAATTGATTTCCCTGAAAGCCTCTTCTCAGGCTTTCCCTGCCTTCATGGGTGACCTTCCTTACCTTAATACAAGGAAACTTGCTATAACAAATTCTGTGTGTATTTTTAAAGTTCCTTTTAGGTGAGCCATTCTCCTTATCATCTCTTTTCCACAACATGCTAATTCCCTACTAATTTTCTAAAGAGATCATGGAACCCAGAAATCATTCAATCCAAACTCTCTACTTTGCAAGTGAAAAAACTGAAGTTGAGGGAGAATAACAGACTTGCCAAGGCCACAAAAAATACCACAAGAGTCAAGATTTGAACCCAGCTCTTCCAAATCCCAATTCACTGTACCCGACTTGCCTTTCCAGCAGTCCTTTGCTCATACTACCTACCTCTACCCCCATACTTTTCTGCTAGACCAACTGCCATCTCCACCGACCAGACCCATAACAATATGCAGGGAATAACTGGCCACCTTACCTCTCAAAGTCCTGTGTTATTTGTAATGTAAAAAAATAAATATGAGTAATGCTTGTGAGGCAGGAAAACTCTGAGCTCTTCACAGACAGCTTCCATGTTTTTAATGCTGCCTGCCTCCTCCCTGTGCCCTTGCACAATCCTGGGCACTTAACCAGCAGCCACTGAGGGTCTCTGCCAGACCGGGAAGCTTGGTGCACGAGGCACACTGACCATGGCTAGACGGGATACTCACCACTTCTCCAGCAGAGGCCGCCAACATATGAGTCACTGGGACCAAGTACGATGAGGAGTCGGTTCTCAAGAAAAATTTTGCATATTCATAAGTGATGAAAAAGGCAGCAGCTGAAATGTAAAACAGCCCAGTTACCAAGCTGGTCTTGATGCCAAGTTCTACACTTATTCGCATCCTTAAGAAATACAACAATGTTGTCTACAGAGCGCCCTGCCATTAGCAGCAGCTAGGTGACCCAGTGTACCTGGAGTCAGGAAGGTCTGAGTTCAAATCCCACCTCAGACACTTACTAGCTATATGACCTGGGGCGAGTCACTTAACGTTTGCCTCAGTTTCTTCAACTGTAAAATAGGAATGACAGTATCACCTCCCTCTCAGGGCTGTTTTGAGGATCGAATGAAATAATACCTGTAAAGCGCTTAGCACGTGTGTGGCACAGTTAGGAGTTTATTATTATTGTTAGGAAAATACCAGTTCAAATGCCATCTCAGACACTTTGTAAAGAAGGGGTGAGCACAGTGTGTGACGCATAGCAGACAATACTACAGAAAAGTTTCTTCCTCTTCCATCCCCTTTCCCCGCTGCACTACGAAATTTGGAGCCGTGCGAAGACTCCAAGACTAAGGATAAAAACTTAACTAATTAAAAGAATTTTTTGTGATTTGAGATGGCATCAGAGGAGATCACAGGTGTTGGAGCTAGCAGCGACATCATGTATTATTTCTTTTAACAACATTATTTTAGGGACAAGAGGATAAAGCGATTTGCCACGGGTCTGGGATTCTAAGTAACAAAGCTGGGAGCTGAGCCCAAACTGCTCTGAATATGTGACTGGACCTTGATGGACCTTCAGGCCTCCTTCCATCAATAACGGTACAAGTAGAACTATCACAGTCACTATTAAAAAAAAATGATGCGCTGATAATGCAGAAATATAAAAAAGGAAACTTTTTTTCCTTTTTTTTTTTTTTGGAGGGGGGAAGGCAGGGCAATTGGGGTTAAATGACTTGCCCAAGGTCACACAGCTAGTAAGTGTGTCAAGTGTCTGAGGCTGGATTTGAACTCAGGTCCTCCTGACTATAAAGCCGGTGCTCTATTCACCACACCACCTAGCTGCCCCAACTTTCTGTTTTAATCAAGAAAAACGTCAATTCTCAAATGTTCCAATGCTGATTTTTCAAGTTCATTATGGCTATTTTTATTAGTTAAAAGTTAAGTTTATACTGTGGGAACAATAAATTACCTAACTGAACTTGAAACTGAAAATCTGGGCGCAGTTACCGTCTCCCACAGGTCTGGCCCAGGAGGGCTTTGTGGGATGCCGGTACTGTGAGCACAAGATGCCTGTCACCCAGATACAGACAAGAGACCAAAAAATGAAAAAGAATGACAAATTTCTTATTTCGAAATGACATGTGAGCATGGCAATAGTTAATAATGCCTTTCTAGGGGCAACATACTGCAAGGAAGACTCAAAATGGCTGCTAAGAGGTTAATCCCTGGTGACAAACAGTAAGGGCTCAGAGCTGTACAAATCCTGATTCGAACGGTTTCTGGTGTTCATGCTCTCATTCTAGGTTCTCCATGAAGTTTGCCCCCTCTGACTCATTTGCTGAATTAACCAAAGTTTACAGACCCTACACAGTCTACCTTTTAACTCCCTTAAGGTGAATTGTGATACCCACTGACCCAAAGTGTCTGAGATGGAATCTGAACTCATGTTTTCCTAATAATAATAAACTCCTGACTGTGTTCCACACACTGTGTGAAGTACTTTACAGGTATTATTTCATTTGATCATTTTTCTCCAGTAAAACAGAGAAAGAGGACAGAAAACACTGACAAACTCCTAGGCATTCTCCTTTATTTGTTTTAAACAATTCTCCAAATACTCCAGACTTATTTTTGGTGCTATTATTGAGGAGTATCTTCTAGGGAACCCTATAACAAGGTCCCTTCTGAACTTTAGAAAATAAATCTGATGGATGGAGTTGAGGAAAGATCTATGACTGGCTGCATGACCTTGGACAAGTCACTTATCCCTCTGTATCCGTTTCCTTATCTGAAACATAAAAGGGCTTTTCCTGGATGTCTCCAAGTTCTCTTCTAGCTCTAAAATTTCTTACCTGCTCCTCCTCCTAAATCAAAGCCTCTGGAAAGCAGGAATTTACCCAACATAGCTGCTGAATGAACAAATGAAAACGCTTTTGTATAGCAAGCACCTGCCTCAGTGTCCTGAACACAACAGGCACCTGGTAAATGTTTCTGGGTGGTAGCAGCAGTGGGGCTGCTTATAACTCTCAAGATTTGCCCTGAGCAAAGAGGAAGTCCAGATTTGGTTTTCTCCACCTTTATGGGGGGTGAGGGGAGAGAAGGGTGGAAAAGGGAGCCTTGTATAAAGCCACATCATTAAAACTTCAAACACAAACACACACATTATTGAGGGCCCAAAAAGGTTTTGTTTAGGTGGGTTGTATTTATTGATATTTACCATATTATAAATTAAAACTAATAAATTATTTATGTATTTATGTGTGTGTGTGTACGTATATGTATACACATACATACAATACATTTATTTGACCTTTTCATATTCCTCACAGTTTATACGACCACACTGGGCAGGGAATAGGTCTTTCGACAACACTATATGTTAAACTGAATAATGACTTGTGCAGAAAATTGCATGGGCAATCTCAAAATCTTATTATATAACAACAGTTAACATTTACAGAGCACCCACTGTGTGCCAGGCACTGTGCTAAACACATCACAATTATTATCTCATCTGACCCTCACAACAACCCTGGGACACAGTTAAGACCATAATGTTCTTTATGGGAATTAAACATATATTTAATTTTTTAAAACACCATTCATATTTCTTCATTATAAAGATAACGGTTCTAGATCTATGGCACTGACTGATTCAAAAATAATGGGGTGGTGAATAAAAAGCCAACGCATGCAACAAATTACCCTGAATGGGTTATCACGCGCAGGGCAGACCACCTGCCACTCTGAAAACAAATTCTATTATCACAGGCTTAAGGCAGCTTGAACGACGTGTAACGTTTACCATTAGGAAAAGATCCAATAGCTGCGGAAGGAACACCGGCGTAGATTCCACGGAAACCACCAGCCTTATTAAATCCTTGGGGACTCTGGAGTCTAGTTTTTATGGTATCCAAAGGAAATAATATCAAGTCGACAGAGACACCTGCTACCCCTCCAGCCTTAAAGACAAAAGAAAAAATACAGTTAAAAAAATAAGCTAGAGGTAGATTGAGGGTGGATGGGTAGGAGAGAGGATGCAATATCAGTCTAAACTTTGCAGTGGTTGGCACTTTTTATGCTTGCAAAAGTAATTAAGATAAAACCACTTCTAACACCAATGTGTGGACATTCTTCCCTGATCCCACATGGCTACATGTGATCAATTTATCTAAAGATGCTAGAGGCCTACATTTCCCATTATGTTCTCCATGCCCTACAGAAGTCCTCCCAAAAGGTAGAGCAACCTGAAGAAATACATTTCTTCCTCTATGCCATAAATATGCAAAGTGGAGCCTATGTTCCATATTCACTACCCTCTCACCCAGTGTACTCAAAGTGTGGTCTGGAGACCCCTGGAGGTCCCCAAGCGCTTTTCAGGAGATCTGTGAGGTCAAAACTATTTTCATCACTATTTTAAAATGTTATGTGCCTATTAAAATGCTCCTCTTTTCCAATTATATATCCATGTGAGGCTGGATTTTCTTAATATACTTTAACAAAGACAATATATTGCAAGAGACTGAATACAGAAGCAGACATGAAAATCCAGCTCTCTTCTATTAAGCCAGACATTAAAGAGATTTGCAAAAGCACGTAAAACAATGCTGCTCTTCAAATCAAATGAGCTACTTAACACAGTGCCTGGCACAGTACCTAAATGCTTATCCCCTCCCCCCTCACTCTTGTCATTAATTTTTTGTTTTGTAAAATATTGTTATTTTTCATAAAAATGTTATTTAAGCTGGCATGCAATGTGTTTATTATTGCTGTTTGTAAATAAACAACTTTTAAAAATACACCTATTTTAATTCCTAATATGGCAAATATTGATCAGCACAACCCTCCTAAACAAAAGGTCTTTGGAGTCTTCAATAATTTTTAAGAGTATAAAAGTCTTGAGATTACAAAGTTCAAGAACCACGGCTCTGACTCATGGCACCTGCCATCGAATCTCTCCTTATGTTTTTTCTTGTCCTTCCCTCTAGTCAACAGCCCCCTCCCTTCTTTTTTACTTTGACACAAATTTTGCTCCTTCTCTGCAGGATTTTATGTAATTTGTTCTGCCTCCCACAGGCAGGATTTGAACCCAAGTCTTCCTACCAAGTCCAGCACTGCGTACCCCCTAACACTCAGGCTATACCATCTCATCTACGCTATGCTGTACAGACTGTTGCTTAGGACCGAGGGCAGGGGCTGTGTGCTTTCTAAACTTTCTACCCCTCTCCCCCAAGCCTTGCTGTACTTTACAAAGACCAAGCACCAAATGGATGTTCCATCTTAGAAGGGATGAGGGTGAATGGACAGATGATGTGAAACAGCAGGACACATGCACAGCCCCAGACCCATTCGCTAGTTCCTGGGGGGAAGGTGGGTAAAAGCAGTTGACACTTTTTGGCAGACAGGACACTGCCCAGCTCTTCTCTTTTTCTTGACCAGGATGCATGTTCCCACCCTTTCTAAAACTGAATTTCCAAGCCCAGGTCTGTTTAGAAACCTTGGCCCACCTCTTCTGGGCAGCAAACCCTCCCACCTACGGCTCTCCCAAACTTGGCGTGCTGGATGCTTGCAGCAGCTGCGACTGCCAAGCCTTCCTAAGGTTCTCAGTTACTCCGTGAGCCTTCCTGAAGCCCGTAGCCCATGGGGGAAGAGGGCGGCCATGCCTGTGGTGCTACTGGTACCCCAAGGGCAGCAAGAGCAGAAAGAAGCAGCAAACGCGACCACCTGAATGATGAGGAGTTTGGCCCTGGGGAATAATGTGAATGAAGCAACACTCTGATATTAAGCATATATATTTTTAACATATATGTTTTAATGTGTTTCACCAAAGGTGTCAATTTCTCTTAGTTCAAAGGTATGTTTGGGAACACTGCATTTCATGGTACAGATCATGCTTTGAAAAATACTGATAGAAGCCTTCCATCACTTGGGATTTCCTAGTGCTCTGTTGGAAATACACATGAACATCAATTCAACCACAAAGCCTGTCTAATCACACTTAGACATTCACACAAAAGTCCTGGATCTTCGGTTAAACTAGAAGATAATTCAGAGTAAGATGAATGTATGGCAGGTGTCCAAGGCATGTGGATGTAAAAGTTCCAAAGACATCACTCTGAAGAGAGGGCCACAAAAAGTGGTTTCTATCAGGTGAAGACATTTCACAGAAGAACTGGTGACTACATGGCAAGCTCCCAAGTCAGATTTGCCAAACATCTAAATGATAATTACAGTAGAGAGACCAGAGGGGCGGAATGGAAAGAATGCCAGGCTTGGTGCCAGGAAGAAGCTGGAATCAATTTCCACAGACCCCTATTCAACACGCCACCAGCTCTGGGCTCTGGGGTTCGTCACTTAACCTCCCTGAGACTCAGTTTCCTCATCAGCAAAAGGGAGGTAATGACATATGGAATTCCTATCTGGAACACCTTCCATGGGGTTGTTGTGAGGATTCAGTGACCACGTAAGCCCTCGACAGACCTGACTACACTAGAGAAACATCAGGGGCTGTCATTTGAGCAAAGATGGGACCCCTTTCCTGGTGGTCTTCACACTTCCCTAAGTTCAGGAGCCATTCTATTGTGACAGACAGCCCAGGGGACCATTGGGAAAGGGTACTTCTCTAATGAGAAATCACTGGAGTACTAGCCTAAGTAAGTTCTTAGGTCACACCAAGAGAGTCCACTGGTGGGCTGGAAACAGCTAGAGACCAACGCAAAGACCCCTTGTCCTCAGATAAAACTCCCCAAACACCAAGTCAGAGAAGAGTAGCATGGAGACCACTGCTAACAATCTACAATGCAGAACCACAGGAGCAGCCAGGGAGGAACCGCTAAGACATTGGAGCATGTCAACATATAATTTTTGTACCAGGCTGGCCTTTTTTGATCACCAAAAAATTTCACAGAAAATGTCGTGAGAGCAGAAAAGGTAACTATTTTCTAATTCTTCTCTTCTGAACTGACCATCGCTGATTGTATAGAATGGAAACAAAATCGAATACTGCAAATCAAATCTATTCTTTCTGTTTCTTCATTTTCCCACAAAATAGAGATAGCTGCTTTTACTGTAGACAAACTGGCAAGGAGAGGGGAAAAAAAAGCAAACAAAAGCAATCTGGCATGGCTGGAGCCTTTAAAAAATGCAGCACTTAATTCTAATTTTCCCTTTAATCTCAGAAGAGGGTTCAGAGAGGTGTTTGCCATCTATTCCTAAAGTTTTAATCAATAACTTAATTACTCTTTTAATCCATTTGGCTACTTTGCATGCATTGATTTTTCTAACCCTCCCTTCATCAGAATTCTCATCTTCTCAGTATAAAATTGATCAGACTGAATCTAGCTATCTGGTAAAACATGAATCAAAAGTTAGTAATTGCTTCTGTGGATTTCAAACTTCTATAATATAAATGTCATTGAAATTCATGAAGCTAGAAAAATCTGCTAGCTCAGAACCTTCAGGATGGCAAGAATACCCTTCTATTTACCACATCTTCCCCGTCTCTGCCCCCCACTCCGAATTGTAGATAAAAAGTCTCTTGGGAGCTCTTACACCATCAGTGGTGCTGAGGGAGGGGTCTGAGAAAGTTCACATTCAGTAACGTACTCCCGGAAACCAAGAAATCAATACCTCATACTTTCCTTTAAAATGGCTCAAATATAGTTGGATAAAATACACAGAAGTTCCATTTAATATAGCAAGCCAAAATGTTAACTGATATTTATGTAAAATGAATTATAAAAATCATGTCAAACATTAATATAAACTGTCAAGTCACAGAAAATCATCTTTCCTCTAAAGAATTTGCTTTGTTCATGGACAATTAATTAGCATGGGGGTTATCGGGCAAATAATTACTTTCAGTATTTATGGTCCCCCACAGATGAGAAGCGAAGTTGCTAAGCACCAGACAACTATGTATGGATGCAGGGATAGCAACTAGCCCCAGGTACACCGTGATGACATCTCAGCCTTCTAGAGACGGAACTCCATACAGCCTTCAATTCCTAAATCAGAAAAGTCGTGACCATCTCAAGTATCCAACCAGCACTTTTTTTAACTTTAAAATGCTGACACAGAGTAGGACTGTACCCTATAAAACCTCTTCTTTTCCTTGAAAGGCAAAACTGGCACAATAACCAGAAAAAGTAGAAAAAGGGGACGCTAATTGCTGGCCTTTTAATGAGCGGGAAATAACACCAAGTTGTCTAAGTCGAGCAGGCAAATGAACACATCTCCAGGTCCTCTCTGCCACCTTCTGATCCAGCTCCCTTCCCATTCTAGCCTGTCGTCTTCTCTCTCTGACCTCCTGGTTAGACCCGGCACCACACTCTGGCCGCTCTAGGCCATTTCATGCTAACTGAACTCAAGTGCATTCAGAAAGAGTAGTCACCTTCCTTAGTCAGAATATGCTCTGGGAAGGAGAGGGTCTGCTAGGTACAGACAGGTTGGGAAGGTAACTGTGGGCAATGCAGACTGTTAGGTCCAGTCTCCTTTTCCCAGTAGGATAAGGCTAGGTAGAAACAGCCAGAATGACAGATGCCCGCACAGGGCTACTGCTGCCACCAAAGGAATCCTGCCAACCCCTGCTTTTATCCTGAGCTAACAGGCTCATGATGAGTATATTCAAAGGTAGCTGGTGTGCCAACCCAGGATCACTGTATTTACTGGTTCCCTTTATGTAACAGCATAAAATCACAAACTTTCAATTGACGGATTCTATGCCTCTTCTCTGTCCTCATGCTTCCTGACCTCTGTTTAAATTGTCTGACACCCCCTTCTTCTGGATACTCTCTTCTCCCTGCATTTTCAGAAAGCTGCACCCCCTCTTGATTCCTCTCCTCCTGGCTGACCCCCCAAACTCAGTCTCCTCTGCTGGACCATAATTCACATACTAACCCTAAGTGCTGCCTTGAGTCCTTGTCTTTTCTTTCGTATGCCCCCTTTCTTGGTGAGCTCATCCCTGACTTCCATGATCATTTCCATGCAGATGACTCCCAGCTCTAGAGATCCAGCCCTCATCTTTCCCATCTTTAATCCCAATTCATCAAATGGATGCCCCATAAGCAAACTCAAGTTCCCCTCTGCTCCAAACTTCTTTGTTTCTGTTTAGGGCACCGCCATCCTCATAGTTCCTTGGGTCTGCAACCTCAAAATTCTCCTCAACTCTTCTTTTCACCCCACCCCACCCCACCCCCACCCAATGAATCGCCAAGCCTTCTTGATTTGATCTCCAAAACGTCCTTCCTTTCTCTCCATTTTGCTTGTTACTGCGTTCTTCGAGCCTTCATCACCTTTTCCTAAGACCAACACAACAGCCCCCTCCCTGGTGGCCAGTCTCTTCTCTCTCCAATCCCTCCTCCACAAAGGTGCCAAAACAATACTCCAAAAACACAAGTCTGACCCGTCACTGCCTTGCTCCAGAACCTAAAGTGGTTACCCATTGCCTTTGGTATGAGACACACACTCCTCGGGCTCCTCTGCAGAGTCTGGCTCCAGCCTCAAACTCCTCTGGCTTCAAGTCCATCCCCCTCCCCCTCGCCCAAAGGCCACCTTTCCATGCACACACTGCCCCAACGTTGGGGTCCCTCCTCTCCCTCCTCCATACAGCTAACACTTTCTTGCCTCTGTAACCTTGCTCAATTCTTCCTGGAATGCTCAGCCTTCCTCCCATACTTTGTCTGTTTAGATGCCAATCCAATGACTCCTACTTGAAGTCTTCCCCAAGCCTCCCAGTTAGGTGACCTTCCTCCTCAGCTTCACGGAACACGTTGCTTTGTGACTAACACAAAGAATCTGCAGCCCAGATGATGAGACACACCAGCAGAGGGACAGGGGCTGACTGGAACAGGATGGTCGTTCCACACCTGGTCAAAATGCAGGAACTGTACTGGGTGCTATTGCTTGGTTGTGCTTCCCTGTCACTGGGGAGGGCACAAGAGTGAGGGGTGGGGTGTCCTTTTCCTAGAAATGGTTGTGACGTGGGGATAAAAGTCTTCAATAAAATGCATTTTTAAATGTTTTAATTCTAATACATTTAACAGATGACCTATTGCCCTGCAGGAGGGCAGGGTTCATATCTTACTGAAAATTTGGATCCCTCCACCATCCCTACCAACAGTATTCTGCAGACAGGAGGTACTGAATAAATATCTACTGATGAATCCTTACCCTGCCTTTCTGTACCCACCGAGGGCTGTAGTACTAATCAAGTGAAACATATACAAATGGCTTTTAATAATTCAATAAATACTTATTAAGTGCCTACTATGACAGCAGGGGCTGCCTTTTTCTTTGGTATTTGTATCCCCAGCACTCAGCACAGTACCTGGCACATCTGATGTTCATCCATGCAGCAGTGTCCGGCTCTTCGTGACCCCATAGACCATGGCACGCCTGGCCCTTCTATCCCCCACTATCTCCTGAAGTCTGCCCAAGCCCATGTTCATTGTTTCCACAACACTATCTAACCATCTCATCCTCTGACATTCCCTCTTTTCCTTTTGCCTTCAATCTTTCCCAACATCAGGGTCTTTTCCAATGGGTCTCATCTTCTCGGTATGTGGCCAAAGTATTTCAGCTTTGGTATTTGACCTTCCAGTGAATAGCCTGAATAAATTTCTTTTAAGTATTGACTGATTTGATCTCATTGCTGGCCAAGTGACTCCCAAAAGTCTGGCACACAGTAGGCATTTAATAAATGCTTCCTGACTGACTCTCTAGATCAGCAATAACATCCACTCCCAGAGCATCGTCCTCCAGATGCTTCTATTCACAGACGAGGGCCCATCCCCACCCCCACACCTCATGAGAACCATGTTTTTTGAAAAGATATTAGTCTAACGATCTATACAGAAACAACCAAATGGATGAAGAGTGTCTTTGGCTCAGAAGATGACAAATAGCTGGCAATCCAATGAGCCAATCCATCAATACATGTAATTGGGATTGGGCCCCAAACTGAATATGACAGAGAAAGGAAACTGGGTTGGATTTGGGAAAGTAAGCAGTATTTTTAAAGCACTCCAGCTGTTCTCTGACATAAAGGCATTTTTTTAACCTCAGTATTATTTTAGTAATGCTATATGGCTTCAAACTGCGATGCAAAGGGTAATGGAGGGTATACCTGTGATATGATGGTCATCAACAGGCTGTACCATTTTCTGAACAAATAGACCAAAAAGTCATATAAAAGATATGACCCAGGAAACGTATAATCAGGGAAGAAAGTAGACTGGTCAATGAATCAAAAAGTACTTATTAATGATCATGGAGAAAGAGCAAGGGATGCCAGATGGCTAGCCTGAGCAGCTGCACTGGTAGCCACAGACTGTTTCAAAGGCTATGCTTAGAGTCAAACTGTAACGGCTATCTCAGAATGTGGCTCAGTCCCTCTCCTTGGGGTCTTCAAGAAGAGTGTGGATGGCCACTTGTCAAATATATTCCAGAAGGAACTACTGTCTGGCCTGGGTTGGACCAAAGAGCTACTTAGATGGTTTCTAACTGTAAACACAGTGATTCTGTGACACTGAGGAAGGATTTCTACACAATGAACAAACCCCCAAAGAGGGATTGGGAATGCACGGAAGGACATGTACAAGGACTGCAAAGGACAGAAACTGTGCCTATGCTGTGAGCTGCATCTTTGGAGGGATGAGGTCGTAGACATGGAAGCACAGCTATCAGTACTACAAGAGGTGAGGAGGCAGAAATCAGAAAAAGATCACTGAAAAATCTTGTGGCTTTGGCTTCAGATTCAAACACACTTATTACGGATCTTTCTCTCTACCTTCAGCCAATTTTCTCCAGTCACATCTGACCATATGAAAATAGTGGAAATATTAATATTAATCAGATATAATACTGGATATAACCAATATGAATTGGATATATGGATATAATTTTCAGTTTTAAAAAGAAAACCAACTAAGAATGGGTATTCCTCTAGAGTGTGTTAGTAAACAGGATGTTCCAAAAGTTTCACTGCAATTTTAAGCTAATAAAGCTGTTGAATGCCAAGCAGGACAACATAAATTACTATGTTAAGAAATTGAAATTTAGACGTCAGGGAAAACAATAAATTATCACACTATGTTTTTTCACCACATTTGACAGCTGGAAATTTTAAGACGTAACACACTGATCAGTGATTTATACTGAAATAATCTAATTCAACCAAAGGTCACCAAGTACCTACTATGTGCTAGACGCTATACAAAGTTGTAGATACAAAGATGAAAATAGCCCCTCCTCTGAAAGTGCTTAAATTCCACAGGGCAGGGGAGTACTGGACCTGGAGTCAGATGACTCAAGGTATATCTGGCTCCAGACACCAGCTGTCTAGACAAGTCACGTAACTTCTGTGTGCCTCAGTTTCCTTAACTGGGGAAAATTATAGTAAGTACCTCCTTGGGTTATTGCAAAGATCAAATGCAAAGTGCCTAGTACATAGTAGGTGCTTAATAAATGTTTATTCCTTTCCCTTCATAAAAGCAAAAACAAGAATATGAAAAGTAAATAAAGTGATGGGAGCAGTGGGGTGAGCGAGAAGTGCTAAAAACCAGGTGGCTCAGGGACTTGTGCAGAGAGCAGCACAGGTGCCTCAGGGACTGCTGAAAAAGGAGTGAAGCCAGAAGAGCCCCGAAGCCCAGCCGGCTCTGTCTCCCCTGCCCCGGCTCCTTCTCTGACTTCACTCCCAGCCAGCGTCCAGCCTTCAGGATCCCATAGAACACACCCATCTCACACTCTAAGTCAACAAGGCTTATTAACCTCTGCTGTTGGTCCCTTTATCTTCTCCCTGGCTCCCACCTCAGGCCCACCCTCTTTACCACCCAGCTCTGCTATAATGGCTTTCTCACTGTCTTCCCGACACTATCCTTCCTCCACGATCTTTCTTATACATAGAAGTCACATCCCTACCATCACTACTCAGCCTCAAACTTTTCCATGGCTCTCAACTGTCTACTGAGCAAAGTTCTAATTACTTTCCTTGGCATTCAAGGCCCTCTATTGTGCCACCAGCCCACCTATGCAGCCTCATCTCCGATATTACTCCCCTCATACCAGACTGCTCCACTCGTTTCCCTACCACGGCCAGCACTCTCTGGATCCTGTGCCTTCCTTCCCTATGCCTGGAATGCCCACGATCCCTCCCTTCTCTGCTGCCCCTGCTGCCCTTCTCCACCCTTTAACTCCCAATGCCACCTCCTAGAGGAAATCCTCCCAGAACCTTCCTCCTTAGACCTCCCTCACATCATGCTTTTGGGGTAAATCTTTAACCCAGCAAAATGCATTTACTGATCAGTCATGCAACAGGCCCTGACAAGACAAAGGCCAAAATGAAACTGTCCCTATTACTTAGGAGCTTAGACTCCACCCGAGGAGAAAATGTGCACACAAATAAGTACATGCAGAAGAGAAGGCCATTGTAGGGGAGAAGTTCAAGCACCTGGAAGGGATCAAGGAAGACCTCGTGCAAGTCTTGGCACTTGAGAGGAGCTTCAAAAGAAACTAGGCTTTCTAAGAGGCTTTATGTAGAAGGCAGGCTTGAGTGTCATCTTCTAGGAAATGAGGGTTTCTGTCATGCAGAGGAAGGGGAAA
>CM053624.1:355080798-355121839 GCA_028646595.1 Phalanger gymnotis
ATTCTGCATCAAATTATTTTATCAATGTGATAAACTTCCTTCAATTTAATATATGTGTAGAGGTAAAAAAAAAAAGTTTTATTCTGATTACCAATTGCTATCCTTTCATTTTCTTCACAGAAACCACCATAGTATATAAGATGGAAATAAATAAGGGAATAATGACCACCAAAGTATTATTAGAGGGGTAATGGTTGTTGAATTAATTATTATATTATAATATATGTTATATTATGTTCCCCATTATTCCATGGTGTGATTCATTCTACTTATGATACATTTTAAAATGTCAAGTGTTAATGTCTCCATTTCCTCCAGTTAGGCAATTCTTTATCTAAACAACAGTCTTCATTAAGAAAACCTTATTACTGGAAGTAAAACCACTAAATATAATAAGGCTATTAATATATAATAAATTGTAATAGATTATAATATAGAATTAATTATAATAATTACTATTACTACTAAGGAAGAAATTAATTTTCTTTTAAAAATAGCTGATCAGAATTTACTTTGGACAATATGTGCCCTGGGAATTTCTTTTTCTTCTTGACTTATTTCCCTAGCTCCCAGGGCTCCAGCTTTTACAGCCATCCAAACTCCCTATTATCTATAGGAACATTTCAGCTTAAAGGGTTTTATTCGGAGACTCCAAATATTTACATGCCCACTTGACTTTGGAGCGTCCGGTGATGCTTCACCAGAGTCATCTCTGTGTCACTTTGAACAACCTGAAACAAGTGAAGAGTCTAGTATTAGGCACTAAGATAATAATATAAAGATTGTTTTATAAAAGCTGATATGCTAATGGTGATGATGATGATGATGAAGAAGAAGGCTAACACTTTATAGCACTTCAATGTCTCCAGAGCACTTTGTCATCTCATTTTATCTTCACAACAACTCTGGGAGGTAATTATGTTTATTATTCTCATTTTACATAGGAAGAAAATGAGTTAGGCAGAGCTTTAGGGACTTGCCCAGGGTTACACAGTTAGTAAGTATCTGAGGCTAGATTTGAATTCAGGTCTTCCTGACTCCAGGACTGACACTCTATCCACTGAGTCACTTTAAGGTTTTCACAACATTTCACCTACATGATCTCAGTGGATCCTCACCACAAGCCTGCGGTGTATGTATTACAGAAATTATTGCCCTCATTTTACAGATGAGGAAACTGAGTCAGGCAGAGCTGAAGTGGCTGCCCAAAATCACATACGTAGTAAAAATCAGAGGGGGGAATTTGAGCCCACTTGTCTCCTGTCTCCAGGTAGAATAATCATTCCACCTCGCTTACTCTAAATAGAATATAGGGTCATAGAATTGTGGATTTGCATCTGGAAGAAACCTCAGAGACCATTTACTCCGACCCTCTCATTCTGGAGCCCATGAAAATGAAGTGATTTGCCCAAGGTCTCACAGGCGGGAAGAGCCAAAGGTGAAATTCAAACCCAGGTCCCCCAGCTCCAGAAACATGGTCTTACCTTAAAGAGTTTATAGTTTAGTAGGGTGGCTATGACCCATATACAAATAATAACAATACAAATTGATAAAATGATAAGTGCTTAAGAGAGATGAAAATAGTTTCATGTGAGATCTGAGAAAGAAAGTATCTACTGTGGGCCTTGGGTGAGACATTATAGAGGAAATGGCATTTGAATCAGCTTATATAAGATGCCTAGAAATTCAACAGATGGAGGTGGGCATGCTGGTGGAGGGATCTATTAGAGCAAAGGCCAGGAGGCGTCAATGCTCAGGATGCTTCCAAGTTCAGTTTGTCTGCATTTTTCTCAGAGGATTTCATAGGCCAGACCCGATTCAGGCCAAACTAGAGCTTTGGGTTCAGAAGCAGAACTAAACGAGAACCTCCCAGACTATAACAATTAGCAAAAGCAGGTTTGCTTAATTATAGCATGGAAAGGCAGTTTAGCAAGGGATACTGCATAGATTCCATTGAACTCAATTTCCTTCCCTCTGGGTTGACCTGGCTGGTTTCCCAAGCCCAAAGGAAATCAGCTGCTGCTTCCGTATGGGTTGGCTTTTGTACTATGCTACTAGGAAGTTCTATCAAGGACCAGAGCCTTAGTTCTTTGAACAAATTGAGTCTTGAGGATAATTTTAATTTCTTTTAAGTTAAAAAAAATCCCAAAACCTAATCTACATAATAGATTATTATTTCTACTGCAAAGGTCAAGTGATGCTTGTTTCTGAAGGACCTTGAATGTCAGCCAGAGGAGTTTACATTTTATTTAGTGAGCACTAAAGAGAAATCTTCGTTTGACTATTGGAAGAAATAATGTGACCAAAATTCTAAAGAAAGACTCAGTATCTTCTTCTTCATCCCCTCTATTAACGTAGTAATCATCATTTTCATTCCCTTTCTTACTTCTTAAGCCTTCATTTTAACTACATTTTCCTGCATTACTGAGAGAAACCTATCTTGCAAATGGCCAATTCAATCCTGACAGTCATATTTGGTTTTATTAGAACTGCCGAGAATGTAGCTCTAGACCAAGTTCTCAGCATTTCTTTCATTGCAGTCTGCTGTGCAACCCATACGCAGAAAACCCTACATGAAATAGTTCATGCTGGCAGCATATTGATCCTCCTGTATGCCATGCTAAATGGAGATGGGTCCAATGTACAGAAGTGAGGTCCGAGGAGCCCCTTACTTATCCCAGGCCGGAGCCTTCATTGATTGTAATGATGAGTTCTTTCTGCATGTAATTTTGTTTCTCACCAAATCCTTCTCCTTTGTGTACGGAGAGCTGTCACTAAAAGCAAGAATCTATTGATTCGAATTACATCTCTATGAAAGTGCCTGAGGATCAGGTGTGAGAAAGAAGCACATTCCTTTTTCTTTATTGTCTCCACAGGCATTAGATACATGACCTATATGTGATTTGGTTTATCATAATGCATATAAAACATTTTTCTTTCCTTCTTGAACAAAGCAGACATATCTTGGAGATACGACTTACCTGTTTCAGGCTATCAGACCAAATGTATAAAATATTTTCCTTATTCTGTTAAATATCTCTGGTGTGGCACACGCTTAAGCACTATTACTAACCATTTCTAAAATAGGTTTGAATCCCTAGTTTTCTCAGAGAGAGTCAGACAATGGCATGCTATTAAAATAGATTTGGAAAGGCCATTGCGTTTAGCTCATATGTTGTCAAATCCTCTCTTTATGTTGAAAGAGGAAAGGGAAGAGAGGTGAAGGGAAGGGAATAAGTATTTGCATGGCATCTTCTCTGCTAAGTGCTTTACAAATATCTCATTTGATATGAGTGAACTGCATATAGGCTAAGGCGGTTGGTCTCACGGGTTACCTCTTGCCCTTTTCCTTGTTTCATATCCGCTCCTTTCTAGAAACACTTGTTCAGAATGCAATAAAAATCAGCTAATCTCTACCTGGAGTCATAACCCATGATAAGAGCGTGGACAGGAAATAAACAAGATTTTTAAAAGAACTGAAAATTCCTGTGAATAAGCTATAGTGGCACTCTAGACAATGGTGAGGCAGAAGAGGGGCGGAAGTGGAGCGTGGATGCAGCCACCAGGTTCTGCAGTGTTGGCAAGTTCTCTCTTGGCATATCGCTCCTTAAGTCTAATCAATGAGGCAGACGGGTTTCCAGTTAGTCATGATTATATACATTGTCTTGGGAGGTAGAGGGCTTCCTTCCGTGGGAGCTTTTCTAGTGAAAGCTGGAAATCCATTTGTCAAGGATCTTGTAGAACAGATTCCTGTTCATGGATGGATTAAATGAGATGATTATTACTAAGAGTTTCTGTGAGTCTGTAAGATTAACTTCTAGGCTCCTCAAGAGGCACTAGAGGGCTAGTCTTGGAACCGGGCCTCTCGGTTTTGAATCTCACCTCTGATACTTACTAGTTGCGTGACCTTGGACAGGTCATTTAATGTCTATGAGCTCCAGTTTCCTCATTTGTAAGTGAAGACAATGAAACTTGCTTGACCTACCTTGCAGGTGGTTATGATGAAAGTGCTCTGTAAAGCCAGCATGCTGCACAAATATTAGCTAATGCCCCCAAAGGACCTGTGGTCTCATTGATGAAGGATGTCAACGAGCCTTTAGGAAGCACCTACTACGTGCCAGGCACTGTGCTAAGTGTTTTACAAATGTGATCTCATTTGATCCTCACATGAACACTGCAAGATGGGGACTATTATTAGCCAAATAAGTGAGGCAGAGAGAGGTTCAGCGACTTGCTATGGATCACACAGTAAGTTTCTAAGGGTGGATTTGAACTCAGGTCTTCCTAACTCTGAGCCTAGCAATGTGACATTGATGTGGTGTCTAATGATGCAGATAGCAACCCCTTCATGCCCTCGCATCCTATACAACACTCTTCCACAGACCCCATAATTTTTACATAGAGGGGATACCCAACATACTTGGAAGTTTTTCCTTTTTCTCTTGGTATCATAAAGATGCCAATGGAAGATATGAACTCTCTAATGGTTATCCACCATTCTTCTCCCATAACTAATGGAGCTAGTAGTTGAGGTGATCTCCTCAACCACATACCCAGTAGACCCCTGCCCGGTAATCAGCGGCAGCCATGTGACCATCGGAGCCATGCTGAGCAGTACCCTATGAGACCAACAAGGAACAAGAGCAAGAAGAGATCACGTGTCTAGTGAGACTATATGCCTAGCAAAGAATCCAGACCGTGTAAGACTACACCAGAAGTACACGATGGATGCATTGCCACAGCTAGCTCAGTGTTTGCAGGGCTCTGAAGGAAAGTACGGGAGAGAAGAGGTATTAGGCTGACTACCAAACTGAAAGGCTACACAGCTGTTGTGCTGACCTCACTGTTGTATGCCCGTAAACCCTGGACGGTGTACCAGCGCCATGACAGGAAACCGAATCGCTTCCATTTGAATTGTCTTAGGAAGATTCTGAAGATCACCTGGCAGGATGAGGTACCAGACACTGAGGTCCTTACTTGAACTAAACTGCCAAGCATTCAAACTCTGCTTCAGAGAGCCCAACTCCAATGGGCTGGCCACGTTGTTTGAATGCAAAACATACACTTGCCAAAAAGACTATTTTATGGAGAACTCACATAGGGCAAGGATTCACATGGTGGTCAGAAGAAGCGATACAAGGACACTCTCAAGGTCTCTCTCAAGAACTTTGGAATTGATTGTGTGACATGGGAGACACTGGTACAGGACCACCCAGCATGGTGTGCCCTCATCAGAGAAAGGGCTGTGCTCTATGAGCAAAGCAGAATTGAAACAGCTTAAAGGAAACACAGGATGCGCAAATTTAGAGTATCCACCCCAAATGTTAACATAGATTATTTATGCCCAACCTGTGGTAGAGTATTCTGAGCTCATATTGGTCTGATCAGCCACAGTTGGACACACTGAAACTTGACTCTAGAATAATGATGTCATTTTGGTCCTCTTTGAGAACGAAGGAGGACAACCACCACCACCAGTGAAACATGCTGGCATCATCACAAGACATCAACAGACATGCCATGTCAGAGGTATGCGTCGCCTCCTCCATGCATGCTCCCTGGCCACATGGTTTTTTTTTATGCATGTGACCCTCCAAATCTGTTCCCTACATATGTCTGCTCTTTCCACTGATCATGTATGGGAAAGTATGGCCAGGGTTATGGGGGTAATCATTCATATTTACTATGCTTTTTCTATCTAATTAAATGCTTTTAATTTGAAATAATATGGTTGCTTAGTAAATGTTTAACACATTGTTGGAGGCTCATCGGCTATAGTTTGGAGTAGATGAAAACCCATGGAGTGTCTTAAGTCTAGGGTAGCCTTGTGTAAAATACCGAGATGTGACTTGAACATGCTCCCAGGTGTTGCCCTTCAAAGCACCAGGTGGGGGCCGTCTCCTTCCAACACAAGACTTCTCCTGCTCTGCCAGCATTTAGTATTGCCTCCCATTTGAAATGACTTAATGTACACTTTCCATGTGCCTATGTTCATACCAGTGGAATGTAAGTTTATTGAAGACAGGGACTATTGTTCTTGTATCCGTAGCACAGCACAGGTACTTCCCACAGGCTGGTGAACTGCCTGGAGTAGAGTGGAATTGAACCACAGAGAGTAAGGAGACTCCCGAAAAGCTCCAAGAGGAAGCCAGCTAAGGGGAGAGGCCAGAAACACAATGAACAGCAGCTGGAGGGGGGTAGGGCATCATCGCAATAGCGCCACAGGATTCTGCACACTGGGCTCATAAACAACAATGGAGAAGACCAATCTGGGAAACTTCGGAGACTCTAACTTTCTGTAATAAACTTGCTTTAGAATACATTCCATTTGATATTTTTTTCTGATACATTAGGGCACATTTTCTTGGTGGGGGGGGGAGCGCAGTCTGTGGATAAGTAGAGAACATTACACCTTTATTTTCATTAAGCCCTAACTGAACTTTGAAATTTCCTTTAACAAAATTGAGGAGGGGGTACATAGGCTTCACTAGACTGGCCGAGGGCTTCATCACACGTGCGCGCACACACACACACACACACACACACACACATACACATACACATTAAGAACCATCACGTTAGTGCAATGTACTTAGGATAATACAGTCTAGAGCTGGGAGGTCACCTAATCTCTTTTTGCAAGATAAGGCCTCTGAGGCCCAGAGAGTCACGTAGGTAGCAGATCTGGGATGACCCCAGGTCCTCCAACTTCAAGTCAAGGTCACTTCCCACAAATGCAGCTGCCTCCTCTTGAAATTGGGAAATTGGTGCCAACCTCCTGGATAGACAGTAGAAGGGGAACTGCCTGTTCTGGGGGTTTTTTGAGGTTGATGCAAATAACAGCCTCAAAATAATTTCTTATCAAATGTAGGCATTTTTATAAAATGACATTCATAGTGAATATATTAAGGCAGAGTCTTTGTAACCAATCACACCAGTGCTACCCACCGAGATATCCTCAAAGAGATTGCATTTTCAAAGCTTTCCAAGACACTGGCTTGGAGCACAGGTGCACCCCAACAGCAATCTCCATTAATCATGCCAAATCCCAGCACTTGATTTGGGTTTTGCTTGGTTACCTCTTACATTTTTTCCTTCCAGGCACATCCTTATTTTGACTAAATGACTGTATTGATTTGAATCTCTGCTTCCAGAACTGCAATGGATCTGTGATTTCATCAGTGATATTCCCTCAACCAGGAGAAATTGTGACCCATCTGTGCCCTTTCAGTATTCATGATTCTTGTCTATGTCTTTCTGCAAATCCTCAATAGGTGATGCACTCAATATTCTGGAGCCTGACCCTGGTTCTTGGGCTATTTCTTAGAGACCAGTGACGTTTTGGGGGGGAGACGGTGGGGTGGGGTGCAGTCACAAGAAGCTATTATGCTGTAATCGAACACCAAGCAGGTACCCCATTTAGCTTTCACCAGAGCAGGCTAGGCAATCAGTGCCCTCTGTCTGTGTGATCCCAATCATAGGGAAGCTGTGGTCCCCTCAGCATGGAAATAACACCTTGAATGTACATGCTCTTGGCTCCACTTCATTCAGTGATCTCTGCAGCAGTAATAGCTCACATACAGATGTCGCTTTAAGGTTCACAAAGCACTTTACGTACATTGTCTCATTTGATCCTTCCTCACGTGGTCGTGTTAGATGGGTACTAGTATTATCCCCATCTCACAGATAAGAAAACAGCTTATAAGTGCCCAAAGTAGAATTTGACCCCAGATCTGCTTGACCATAAATCTAGCACACAATCCACCAGTCAAATGGCCTCTTCACTGTCTGCAATGGCAAAAAAATTGGAAATGAACTATGTGCTCAATGAATGGAGAATGGCTGAAAAATTGTGGTATGTGGACGTGGCGGAATATATTGTAGAGAAGACTGAACATGAATAATTAAAAGATCCATGGGGAAGCATAGGAAGTGATCAAGAGCAAAGTAGAATTTAAAAAAAAAAATGACTACTACCCAATCAACAACCATTTCTCATTGCCATATGCCAGGCATTGTGCTAAGTACTGGGTATACAGCAAAGGGCAGAAACAGAGTCCCTACCCTCAAGAAACTCATATTCTAATCAGGAAGAGTGTATGCAAACAACTCTACACACACACACACACACACACACACACACGTATCTATAAATTTGAGACATCTATGGGACATCTATTTTCCGATGTCTAATTGTCAATTGGAAATGTGAGACTGGAGGTCACTAGGGCTGGATAAATGGGTCTGAGACTCATCAGCATAGAAATGATATTGAATCCACACATACCGATGAGATCACCAAGCAGAAGAGCATAGAGGGAGAAAAGAAGAGGGTTTGGGACAGAGCCCTGGGGAATATCTACATCGGCAACATGACCTGAATCTAAAGATTCAGCCAAGGAAACTGAGAAGGAGCGATCAGACCAGCAGGAGGACTGGTCTCGTTACAGGGAGGCCCCAGTTCAAAAAATGTTAACTGACTTTCAAAAGGTAGACTTGTCTTTTGTTTTCACAAATGGAAAATTACTAAAGTGTAAAGGTTCTATCATTCTTTGGTGAGACATTTCAAAAAACTTTTTGATGTATTTTCATATCACCTGCATTTCTCAACATAATCCTTCTTTAGCCCCCTTTCAAAAAGCCATCCATTATGACATATAATTTACAAAAGGAGAAAAAAAAGGTCAGTAAAACTAATCATCACATCAGCCAGATCTGACATTAATTAAAATGTTCCACATTCATAATGCAACCTTTTTATGTAGAAAGGAAGGAGGCTCATTTTCATATCTTTTTTTTAGGGACCAAATTTGGTCATTATAAGTTCATAGCATTCAATTTTTATTGTTTTGTTTTTGTTTTCATTTACAATATTGTAGTCATTTTGTATATTATTTTCTTGGTTTTGTTACTTCACTTGGCATTAGTTCACATAAGTCTTCATCATATTCATTGTTTTTCATTACCACAACTTTTTGATTTACCAATTAATGGGCATTTACTTTGTTTCCAGTTCTCTCTATCACTTAAAAAAAAAAACCTTTTTAATTGATATCTTCCATTTTTACACTACCTTCATTTACAAATATATCCTTTCCTTGAGCTCTTTTGCCTGTGTGATGTGGCCACGCCTTTTTGATGATAGGAAATTTCCAGGAAATGATGATAGAGTCAATGTCTTTACTTTTGTCCCATTTTTGTTTTTACACTTGAATGACTAGCTGAAACAGGATGGGTTAAAGCTGATGTAACTGCAGGCAATGTCTTCTCATCTGTTTTCTTTTCTTCTTACAGTATTCAATATCAGTTCTGACCTTTAATCAGTTGTTCATCTGACTACACACAGACCACAAAATTCAATAGGAGTCCCACACTCAAAAAGAGTTATTTTTTGTGTTAAAATATAGTAAATTTATTTTTGTAGTCTTTCATTTCTTAATGGCGGATGAAGTTTTCTAATTTTCTTCATCTTTTCTTATGTCCACCTTTATATCAAAATCACCAAGTATCAAGGTAAATATTGACTTAATCTGGAATATCTTGTCAAGCTTTTATTTGGTTTTTCTCTACTTCATCCTCTGCAGTGAATGTTGTCACACAAGCCTGTAGTTATTTTCACTATGCTTGGTTTCTTCTCATTGTGAGCATTGGAAAGAGAGATGAGCAGACTCAGTTTCCCATGAAGTATTAAAGCCTTTTGATGCACAATAAAAATAATTCTACCGACTCTTTATTAAATTTTTGTTGGAGAACCTTCAAGTTCCTCATTCCATTTAGCTTTAACTTCTTCATGTCTTCTGGTTTATTTTGTAACAAGAATTTCAATATGAATGTAATTCAGTTCCTATACTATTATATTATATCACCTCATTGGGCTTTGGATAAAGATTGTACATCTTGGCCACCACCCCCCTCAGATCCTGATGAAGGCAGCTTATCACCCCGAACCCCAAAGTCCCGGGACTAGCGGCACAGCTCAGATCACCAGCCTTGCTTCCAGCCTGGCCCCTTGACCTTGTACAGCCATCACTGAGGAAAGAAATCCCTGTGGAGAAGGGGCCACCTTCCTTCCTACTGCAAGCACCAACCGCTGGCTGACTGACTCTCCAACAGAAAGTCAAGAGGTCTGGGAATGGCAGTGCCTTCCAGACCACAGTCCTGTATCTAGTCAACTCTTTAAAGCTGTCGTCCTAGAACTATAATGGCTTCTATAGGGGATGGAGCCCCAACCTCTTCAGCAGTCACACTACTGAAGACCTAAAAAAGAACGTCCTTAAGGCCAAACCTGGCATTGTCGAATGGTTCAACGTCGGAGTATTGTTTGGTTGTTACCGTTTCCATTTTCAATGTTAGAGTTATTCTGTGTATCACTTTCCTGGTTTTGCTTCATTTGCAACACCAGACAGGGTTTTATCAATGCAAACAACATCATAAAGAAGAAGCAAAACGTGCTATAACCTGAGGACCATGGACCTTTTCCATTTAACTTACAACTGAGGCCTTCAAAATGTGTCGTCTGCTCCGTTAGAACACGAGCTACTCAAGAGTAGAGGCGAGGCCGGGAGGCAGGAAGACTGGAGTTCAAATACAGCCTCAAATACTTACGAGTGACTGTGACTGCATAAGTCATTTAACTGCTTTCTGCCTCAGTTTCTTCAACTGTAAAATGGAGTTAATAACAGCACCTACCTCCCAGGGCTGCTGTAATGATCAGATGGGATCATTTTTATACATTGTGTAGCACAGCATCTGGCACATAGTAGGCAATCAATAGATACTTGTTTCCTTCCTTCTGGAGACTTTCTCTGCTTTACTTCGTATTCTCAGCACTTACCATAGAGTTTTGTACATAGTAATTGTTTAATAAATGCTTTTTTCATTCATTTGTCATTTGGAAAATCAATAGTTAAATTAATTTTTGTAGAGGCACTATTAAATCTAAGTCCTGGCACACTTCTCTCCGTTTCCTGACACTCCTCACCATCACAGCTCCACAGGATGGAGATCCTTTGCACCTGTGTCTATTTCATGGGTGCTGTGGTCAAAACACTCCACAATGAAGGGCTGGGGAGGGGCCCCCTGAACTTGTTTTCTTGAGTTGCCCTATAAGCTTCCATCGATGTGTCTCTCTGTAGTTAACGAGGCTGGTCTTTGTACTCAAACAAGTCATCTAAATGCACTATCCCTGGTTTTCACTTTCATAAATATTTATTGATGGAATGCTGACTTCCTAAATCTCTAACCTACCATACTAAAAAGAGAAATAGCTTGCTGTTTGTGCTGCCAAGATTACAGGAAGGTGGGCCCAGTTGCTGCCTCCACCCTAAACCGAAGGCACTGAGTTCTAAGCTATTAAAAACCTTTGTAAAGATAAAGGTTCAAATCCTACCTCTGACAGTCAATAGTTCTGTTGCTGCAAAGCAAGTCAATTAACTTTTATTTGTATCTATAGCATAGTGCCTGGCACACAGTCAACTGTAAACACTTCTTAACTGACTGATGAGACAGCCTCAGTTTCCTCATATGGGAATAACAATACCTGCACATTCTGTTGAATCCCAAAGGAGATAAATGTATATAATTGCTTTGCAGACTTTAAAATCACCTTATAAATGTTGGCTATTATTACCACAGAAGCTAGCTGGTTCTCCTTGCAACACTGATTCTGGTTCTCAAGTCCTGTCACCTACATATCTTCATCTTGGACTGAATAATTTCTAATAATCCTCTGTTAAATATGAGCCTTTTCCCTCCATCCATTCCCAGAACATTGGAATGTGTGATGACAGTCAAGCTCCATAAGTTTCGCCATACTGTTTACAATAACTTGTTCCCTTAAAAGGGATTTGGCAAGTTTTGAAAAATTTGGCTGAAATGCTAATTGCAGTAAATTTCACTGGAACAGATGGAGAAAACAGTCAGCCAAATATTTAATAACTCCTCAGAGTACTTAACAGTAGAAACACCTGTCTCAACATTTATTATGGAAAAATGATTAATGAAGATATAATTTCTGTTTGCTGATAAAAGAATCCAAGTTCTGTCAGTCTTGGCCATCCAAACCAACTTTTCAATGCGAGCCTTCTTAAGTCAGGGAACTCCTTGTTAAAAGATGAAGAGACCAGTAGGAGATGAAATTTCCAAAAGGAAGCCTTCATTGTGATGGAAATAACTGCTCTTCCCTTTATCTACGATGTGGACAAACCAAGTAGTCATCGAGGATTTGCCTCCATCTGTACCCTTCACCGCCCAATAGAAATGGTCATAATATTCAAGATAGGTTGAAAATGAGGTCTTATTCCAAGATGAAAATTCATGGAGCCATCACAATCTTGTTATCACTTCACCAAATACACAGGCCCCGTATCTGTGAGGGTTCTCAGCAAAGTAGTTTTTAATTTTTTAATAGTCAGTCAAATACTTATGAAGCACCTACTACGTGAGGGTGGGGTGAGAGGCAGAGAGATAAGCACCATACTAAGGAATGTCCCAGTCGGCATTTCTGGGTCTTAGGATGGGGCTGCTCTCTTGGATGCCTTCAAGGGGCTAATACTAACTTAGAAGGACCATTGTCACCCCATCTTCCAAGATGTTGGCAAAGACAGTGTTTGTTTCAGGGAAGCAAATCCAAGTTGGTTTGAACCTTTACAGAAAACTCTCAGAGGTTCAATCTAGGAAGAAATAGATTTGGCAACTATGGCGTCTTGTTCCCAGGGCAACAATGGGTATGTAGTGCAGGGTTTAGTTGGCATCTGGAAATTCCAAGTGCCTTCCCACACAGCTAGCATGACCTTGGTGTTGAGATACCAGAGGCATGATGGCCGCCTCATAACATTCTGGCCATGAGCACTTCCTGATTCTAGAAGACTCACAATTAGGGTCTCTTTGGGGTGGCAAGAAGACTGTCCCTCCACTTTCCCTTCCTTGCTCTGAAAGTGCCAAGAAAATATACTTGTCAGGCAGATCCAGGGACAAATCTGCCTTAAGGGCCATAAGGAAGTTTGTTTTTGTGGTTTTCCCTTGGTCTCATGGGTTTACTTTGTAGCACAATTCTGTACCAGGAATGTTCTACATAATAACCAGGATGACTTGTAGATAAAACACAGCAGACCTCAAAGTCAGCGACAGCTCTGCACTGCGCATGTAATACCTCATTGTGATGAAGGGCAGAACTGAGTGGAAATGGCAGAAAGGCACAGTTAAGCTTGATGTAAGGACAGATTTCCTACCAAGTAGCTCTCTCTTGAGGAGGAAGGGCTGTGGGGGGGCAGAACAGGCCTTGGAGCAGAGGCTGGATGCTCACGTTTGTCAGGTGTGAGGATGCAGAAGGAGTTCCTCAAGTGTGAGAGAGGACAGATAGCCTTCAAGCTCCTCTCCAGCTGTATAAATCTGAGAGTCTGTGGTTCAGGTTCAAAATGTAAAGGGACACGTGTCCTGCACAGTCCTTGAGATGGTTTACCTCGCAATTTAAAGTGGGGGCACCCCTCCCTTGGCATTGATACTACAAAATCTCTTTTCTCTTGTCTTCCAAGCTCTTGTCTTTCAGCCGTCTTTGCAAGCTCATATACAAGCCCAACGACGATCTTTGACATAAAGCCCAGGAGCCCAGGAACAATGTCCCTTTTAAACAATGGCTCTGCCTACTAGTGAATCTATTTCTTAACCAGAGAAGGATATAAGTCTCAAGTGAAAGAGATCCTCAAATCCATTTCTTTGTTCTTCAAAATCATTCCTTTATCTCTGAGCCTCGAGAGCCGCTGGCTCCTTTCTCTCAAATTCAAGTAGGGATACGTAACCAATGAGTGTGAAATTAACACAGTGGATGCACAGTCCCAACAAATCGACACGAACACCCTTCAGCTCCACATCACTAGCTCCACTCAGGGAGGCAAATTTTAAAACACGTACAGACCCTGGGACTTAACCTTCCCTTTGCTGGTGGAAAAACAAACCGACATCAGAACCAAAAGATTTCTTCCTTAGCCTCTGTTCTCCACATAGTAACAATAAAGACAATAATACTAACACTTATATGGTACTTTAAGACTGGCCAGAGTTCAGATTCTGCCTCTGAGGTTTCCCTTGTGATTGAGCAAACTTATCTTTTTGGCTCCTCCCCGTGAGGTAGGAGCCTTTATTATCTCCATGTTATAGCCAGGAAAACTGAGGCAGATGGAGGTTAAGTGACTCGCCTAGGGTCACACAGCTAGTAAGTGTTAGAGGCTGCATTTGAACTCAAGTCTTCCTGACTCCAAGTTCATTCCTCTAGCTAGGACAGGGGTGAGGCCTTGAGGTCACATGTGGCCTTCTAGAGCCTTGCGTGTGGCCTTTTGACAAAATCCATAATTTACAGGACAAATCCATTTGTTTGTAACGTGTGGGCGCACTGGATGCCTTCTGGGATCCCTTTGACCCCCATTCTGCTGCTTCCTCAAGGCGTGGACCTGACCATAGGTTGTCCAAGGCCTCAGTCCATGGAGTCTGAGCTCTGGAAGGGGTATAAATACATGAACACACCACCTGTCACGTGAGAACTATTCTAGCTAACTTCAGACTGGGCTGTCACTAGAGGTTTGGCTGCCGTGCTACCCAACAAGAGCCTTGACTCTGGGGTTAGAGAACCCGCCTCTGATGCTCACAACCTGAATGAGGTAGGGCAAGTCACTTAGCCTCTCTGGGCTTCAGTTTCTTGATGTATAAAATGGGGGGATTGCACTGCATCTCTGAGATGTCTTCCAGCTCCTGATTTATGCAGCCATGGTGATCTATTTCATTGACAACAATATACCTGCCAGAGCAAGGGCATCAAGCAGCATCTGTAGATAGAATATCCACTTGGCACCAGATCCTCAAAGTTATTTCTGCACATAATTATCATGCTCAGCTTGACTTCCAAAATACAGACTCTTTCAATGAGCGGTTTCTTTAATATCATATTCTTAAAATATATTACATAACAGAGAATCCATCAATGAACATTTGTGAAGCACCTACTATGTGCTGGGCACTGAGCTAGGCGTTGGGTGATACAAGGACAAAAGTCAAAGTGTTTCTGCCTTCAGCGCTCAGAAGATCATAGATTTAGAACTGGAAAGGACATTGGTCCAGGCCCCTCATTTTTGGCCAATTAGGAAAAGTGAGATCTAGATAGGTTAACTTGCCAGGGGGTCACACAGCGGTACAAAGTGGGATTTGAACCAAGGTATTCCTGATTCTGGGCAGCTGGGTGGTGCAGTGGAGAGAGACCCAGGGCTCTCAGATTCTTAGATTCATCCTCCTGAGTTCAAATCTGGCCTCCAACGCTCTCTAGCCATGTGACCCTGAGCAAGACACTTAACCCCATTTGCCTCAGTTTCCTTACCTGTAAAATTATCTGGAGAAGGAAATGACAAACCACTCCAGTATCTTTGGCAAGAAAACCCCAAATAGGGTCACAGAGAGTCAGATATGACTGAAACAACTGAACAACAAGAAAAAATCCTGATTCTAAGTCCAGAAAGAACTCACATTCTAATGGGGGAGGCAGCAGAGACAAATACAGACAAATAAATGGATGGTCATTTTTGGCACTAGCATCTGGGTGTGGGAGATCAGGAAAAGCAAGTACAGGAAGTGGTATCTTAGCTAAAATTGGGATCTGGAAGAGACCTCAGAGGTCATCTAGTCTAACCCTTCCCCACATTTGACAGATGGGAAAACTGAGGCCCAGAGAGTTTAAATGACCCATCTGAGCTCACATGAATAAAAGGACCATTGGTCTAGAGCCCAAAGGAATTTCTGGGTTGATCTCATTCAACCCACCTTATTTTACAAGTGAAGAAACTGATTCTCAGAGATAGAAAATAACTTATCCAGGGTCACTCAAGTAGTAAGGGACATATCAGGGATTCGAATCCAGGTTCTCTGTCTCCAAGTCCAGCATTCTTTCCATCATACCAAGCTGCTTCTCGTCTTGTATCCAAAACCATTATTGTAGTATCCAAAACCATTATTGTAGTAAGAGGAAAATAGTACCTAGTGTATAACTTGAAGCAATATTTTTTAGTGTCAGTAACAAGATAATGGTAACGAAACTTATACCAGCTATGGTCATTGCCTTTCAACATGTTTCTCATGCAAAAGTCAGTTCCCTGCTTGTTTCATAGGACAGTTATCTCTTCCATGTTACGGCTTTCCCCATCACAGTTGGGATTTATCATAGGTTGGCATAAGAAATTAATGGGATTTTGGAGGAAGTTTTGAGGAAGCCACAGAGTCCACGACCAAATACTTAACCCAAATTTTACAATAAGGGGCTGCAAACAACCCATAAAGGAAAAAGAAAAAAACCCAGACTTCTTCTCTGGTCCAAAGGGAGGACGAAAAAATTTGATGCAGATTTCCCAGACTGCAGGGGTGCCACACCCCTGACCCCTGTGACGTGGAAGGGATAACTGTAAGTGTTTGGGCACGTCTCCCCGCCCTTGGTGATACACTCACTGTATTCTGCCTGATATACAGAGCCTGTGAATTAGAAACTGTCACTAAGTCAAGGTAATATTGAAGGGAGAGATGTCATTTTCTAAGTCGTATGAGTGAATTATGAAGGGAGCAATATTGCAGGATGAGAAACCATGGGTCACTCCTCCCAATTGACCCTTAGAAGAGAGTGGAACAATTAGAGAAGTCAATTCTATTGAGTCCAGGCAGGACGTAGGCTTAGGGGGCACCCTGTCAGGCATGAGGGACAGTTAGGAGATGCCGTGTTTCTCTAACGTCTTCCCCCCTCCACTTTGCTTTGCCCCCTTGGGCTTCTTCATAGGCTCCTGAAACATTCTGAGGCAGCCAGGTGACGTTGATAGAGCTTTGAGCAGGGAATCAGAAAGACCTGAATTCATCTAGCCTCAGACACTCACTAATTGTCTGACCTTAGGCAGGTCACTTAAACGTTCTTTGCCTCAGTTTCCTCATCTGTAAAGTGGCGGTAATAATAGCACTTATCTCCTAGGGTTGTTAGGAGGATCGAATGAGATAATACCTGCAGAAATGCCTAGCACGGTACCTGGCACCTAGTAAGGGCTATATAAATGTTAGCTGTTATTATTTGGGCAAAGGGAAACTGTGATTCTTTGTCTGACTTAAACATTTATTCTGTCTTTATAAACCATGTTAACCTTAGGTATTTGCTAATCTGGGATATTTATTGGGATTGAAGTTGGGAGGAGGTGATTGATGGGGAACATCTCAGGAGAAAAAGAGAGGAAAAAAGCGGCGTTTGTCAGAGCACTGTCTCTGCCTGGGGGCTCAGAGCTAGAAAGACAGAGAGTTTAAGATTCCTTTTGTTACAACTTCCCAGACCAGAGAAAGCATATTTATACCAGCAAACTCAGGCAATGAATCAGTAGTGGGGACCATAGAAAGTATCAATGACTGAACAACCCCGTTCGCCATGCTGCCCTGCTGCGATTATCAAGGGATTGTTACCAGTACAGTGCATCCCCTCTTGCTAGAGGTTGTCAAGTAAAGCCTGAACAATGACTTTCTGTATATGTTGTGGTATTGTACCCTCACTGCAAGAACTAATGAACTAGATGGTACCTGAGCTCCTTTCAGTTCTGAGATTTTATCATTCTAAAATCTTGATGTGAATATAATTTCCAATTCTAAGTTTCTCACCCATAATCACTGTCGTGGCATCCCAGAGACTCTTACAACAAACTCTTAGCGCACCTGAGGCTTTCTGTGCCTTGGCTCCTTTCTGTGCTCGGAAGATGCCCTGGTAGGAGTTAGATAGAGGCCTTGAAGGAATACCCGTCTAATCTATACCCTCTTTCAGCCTATCTAATTAGCTGCTCTAATGGAATTAATCAGCACCCTAAATCCAGGAGTCACTCGTGGCTTCGCAGAAAGAGCCCTCAATTCCAAAATACAATTATGCTGACAAACTCAATTACATGCCTCAGTAGCTGCTCAAATTACTCGCCGATATTGAACAGCGCACAGCTTAAGCTTCATTGTAAAGAGAAATGATAAACACTTTCCAAATTGTACAGTGTTTACCCCAACCGGCATGAGGGGTATTTTTACTGTCCTGTAGCAATGCTAATTCTCCAGAACGAAAGCAAAGCCATGTGGAGGCTTCCAGTCAAATTGCTACCATCCACTAACATAGAATTTACATGAAAGAAACAAAACTCAGGTTGGCATTTATGGTGGTGACTACCTGGCCAGGAAAGAGTTAATATATGGGAGTTTGGCTTGTGTTTGAAAGATAGACATCAGACTGGCAGGCAGCTTAACACAGGAGAAAGCATGCTGGATCTGAGGTCAGAGGACCCATAGCTGCCACATACTGGGTCACCTTCAGTAAGTCATTTCCTCTCAATGGGTTTCCCTTTCCTCATCTATAAAACAAATGAGGTTTAAACTAATTTGACCTTCAAGGTCCCTTCAGGCTCTGAATCTATGATCCTAATGTCATTCAATTCAATTTAACCATCTATGATCCTACCTAATTATTGTCTTTCAATTCAATTTAACTTGCACTTATTAAACACCTACTACATGCTTACAACAAGAGTGTACATTGTGACTTTGCTTCAGAATTTAACTCTAACTCTTACCTACTGCAGGAGGTTTTTACTGGTCTCCTTCAGAAGCTGCTTGTATCTTCTGAGATTACTTCTATCCACTCTGTAGATGTCTTGTATACTAGTTACGAACATGTCATTTCCCCAATTAGAACCTGACCTTCTTGAAGTCAAAGACTTTTTTTTAATCTTTTTTTGCATCTCCAACACTTATTACAGTGCCTGATATGTAGTAAGCCCTTAATAAATGCTTATTTATTGATTATGGTATATTAGAAGACTTACCTGGAGTCTAAAAGACTTGGATTTAAGCTCCACCTCTGACACATACTGGCTGTGTGACTTTGGGCAAGTCACTAAACCTTGGAGTGTATCAGGAATCTCTCTTAAGTCTGTAAGTTTCAGAGGAGATACTGGTCTGATTGGGTAAATAAATTTTGGGTAAATAAGTTTCTTCTTTTTGCTTCTACAACCTCATATGTCTGGTAAAAAAAAATTGGGCCATATCACTGTGCTAGCTGCTGGGCCCACAGAGATAAAAACAAAATTAGTCCCTGTCCTAAGGAAGTTTACATCCTCTATTCCAGAAATTCCATTCTTCTCTCATGCTCTCTATCAATCAAACAATTACTAAGTGCTGAGGACACAAGGACAAAGGTCTCTACCCTCAAGGAGCTTATCATCTAATGGAATGGACAATATGTACACACAGTGGTATGTTCAAAGGACATACGTAAGCATAAATAGAGCATATGTTAAGCACGGTGACTTTGGAGAGCAGCTGGGGAAGGATCAGAAGGAGGGGCTTTAATTACACTTGCCCGGCTCTAAATTTTTATTTTGTCATTCCTAGAGAACTGATACCGACACATGCTTCCATGCTCATGGACTTTAGTTCTATGACGAGAAATGAGGGGTTTGGAGGTGGAATGCCCACCTTGATCCTTTCAGAAGCAATTGCCTTGTAGATTGCTTTTGCTAAATGTTTTTCATCACTACAAGTATAACCCAGGGTTCAAGTCTGGTGCATCTGCGTAAGATTCATCTCAGTGGTGGAAGGGAGGATTACTTGAAGATGAAAGCTTGTGTGAATAACAGATGGTACAAAAGCTTTGGAGAAGCTTCTGGCTTTGAGACAACATATACAAGGATCAGGGAGAAACCTGGAGAGAGGGCATTCCTGATGCTCACACTCAGTGGCCATTCCCAGAATTCTTGGGGGAAGCAATCGGAGAAATCACTACACATAAAGGAATTGCCCTCCTCTCCTCATGCAAGAATTAAAGTCTCCTTTAGAGAGGGCACAAGACCAGAATTCTATCTATCTGACCCCACCCCTGCATGATTTTTAGTTTCAAACTACTTTCCCAATTACTATCCCTTAAAGAGGAAAGGATTTGACTTATATCTGAAGACTTGACCCCCTTCCCATCAAATACTAGCCACACAAACAACTATCAAAATAGTGAATTTGGAACCCATTCAGGCAAACAGATACTGAACAGAAATCAGAGAAGTTGTACAGATTAGACAACACACATAGTGAAGGAGCTCTCCTACTGGGAGTGAGCTAGCTCAACTCAAGGGAAAAGGGAAATGCCTTCAAGTCTCTCAGGAGGAAAACTGGGAAATCAGAGATGAATTGAAGCATCTACACAAGAAAGACTTTAATTGGGGTGGGGGTGGGGAAGGTGCTAATTTCCTTAAGGGGAATTATTGTGATATAAAATAAAATAAAACTTTAAGGCTTTGAGGCGAGTATTCAGATCAATCAAGCCATATACTCACTTTCCCCTAATATAGTCACATCACTGAGGCAAAAGTATTTTTTTTCTTTTCAGGTTTAAACAATTTGCCTAAATGCTTTATTTCCCATTGCCCATTTACACACAACTTAAAACTCTCCACTCAGATAAGAATATTAAGTGAATTTTGATTCCACTGATGTGATGTGCCCAAAGTAAATGGTCCTCTTGCCACTGGAGTGAGGTGCACCAAATGCCAGCCCTGGGAAGAGAGCCTGACTCACAATCACAGCTGGTGCCTGGCAAACCTGGAATCTATTGGGTCTCTTCCCTGCCTCTGTTGAGGACATTAAATCCCACTAAGTGGGCCTGGGCCAGAGCAGTTGATGAGAAAGACAAATTCTACTCCCCAACACCTGCAAAGGAAGAGGGGGGACAACAAGCCAGTTTTCATCATGTTTGCTAACCAAGGATGGCTGTCCCTCTTGGCCACTTTCTCACCATGCCATTTGCTAATGAGCAAGGAGGAGAGCAATGGGTAATTGCCAGTTATACAAATGAACCAGATGCATCAAACTCTATTATCAGCAGAGGGAAAGACAGATGCTAATCAATGGAAGGACTATGAGGTCAAGCACAGTCAGCTCTGAGGAAATGAAGCCTTGAATTGCTTTACAAAATAAACACAGAATCTCAGACGCCTCAGTGGCCACTCCTACTCATATAAGAATTCCCTCCATACCACACCCCAAAAGTAGGCATTTGGTCTTTGTTTGAAGACCTTCGTTAAAAGATTTTGTAATTTTAAGTGTCTGGGTATGTTTTGAGTGTTTGGTATGGAAGGAAGTGAGAGAAAGACGAAGGAAAGAAAAAACAGAGGGCGGGAAAGAGAAAGAGAGGGAGGAAGGAAGGGAATGAGGAAGAAGAGAAGAAAGGGAGGAAGGAAGGAAAGAACAGAGGGAGGGAAAGAGAAAGGGAGGAAGGAAGGGAATGAGGAAGAAGAGAACAAAGGGAGGAAGGAAGGAAAGAACAGAGGGAGAGAAAAACAGAAAGGGAGGAAGAAAGGAAGGGAATGAGGGAGAAAAGAAAAATGGGAAGAAGGAAGGAAAGAACAGAGGGATGGAAACAGAAAGGAAGGGAGAAAAGGGAAGGAAGATGAGAGGAAAGAAGAAAAGGAGGGAAGAAGGAAAACAAGGAAAAAGTTGAAAGATATTGGGTGACTAAAGAAATCAGAAGATGGAGAAACAGGCAAACATTTTCCTAATCACTATACTTCAGCCAGATATCTGAGGTAAAATATATGATCATAGATTTAAGGAAGGGATCTTTGAGGCTGTATAGATTTTCCAACTTCTAGTTTACAGATGAGAAAAATTAGGCCCAGAGACACTGCCCAATGTGACACAGGTAAAGGGGGAAGGGATTTGAACCCAACCCCTGTTCCAAATGGAATTCTCTTTCTACTAGCCTGTATACTACTGGGGTATAATGTCTGAAGCTTAATCACAACCATGATTCGAATGTAAGCTCCTTGAAGGCAAGGGCTGTTTTTTGCCTTTGTTGGTATCCCCAGTGCTTAGCACAGTGCCTGGCACACTGAAAAGTGCTTAATAAATTGTCTTACTGGCTGAATCTAGGTTTATACTACTAACCTGAAGCAGACAATTAAGCAAAATAGTTCGTGCCAAAGTAAGCTTTTTCATTTGGGGCTGAAGGAGATGGGGTAGGAGTTTGGGCTCAGTTTACTAGCCTATGAAGTGAATATCGACTCTTGTGGGCACTTCACTCATACCCATAACTGATTTATTAGGCTCTGCTACCACTGGCAGCCCAGTGAGTTTTAGAATTTTTTTTTGGCACAGATCTGTGATTGTGTCATTATTGGGAATGCCAATTGTGTAAACTCCTCTGGTGATGCTGATCAGAAAATGCTTATAGCATATGATCTTACAGTCGGGGTTCTGAACTTGGGGTTCATGACCTTGCTTTTTAAAAAAAGTATAACTATATTTCAATATAATTAGTTTCCTTTTTAATTTGGTGTATTTTGTAAACATTTGAAAACATGATTTGGAGAGTCTTATTCTGAGCTGGGCCTGACTCATACTCCTGGTAGTGCCCTGGTAGTTTTGAACAAAATGAGATTCTTGTAGACCGTTCAACAATTAGCAAAAAGAGATTTTCTTAGCCACAGCAGAAGGCTATTCAGTAAGGCATTGAGGATACCTTTAGCTGATTGAACTGAGGGAAGCTGCATTGCCCTTTATGGTTCGCCAGCCAATCATCAGAGTATCCCTTGAGCTGATCATGGCTGCTTTGTACTGAGGTGATGACTGAACTCTTCAGCCCCCTAAGCCAACCAAGTCTCGAAGAATTGTCTCAGTACCTTTTAAGGAAAAACTAGCCTAACTTGCATGGGGGGTGGGGTTAGGATATTACTCCTGCTAAGTTCTTAGGCTTCACCAGATTGTTAAAGGGGCCCATAAAAGAAGATATTTAAGAATTCCTTTCTTAGAGAATCATGTCACACAGAACTCAGGTCTTATCTTTATGTGTGTTTCCCTCCAGCAAAAAATAAACACCTTGAGGGAAGGGATTGTTTTGTTTTTGTCTTTGTATCCTTAGCCCCGGCATAGTTCCTGGCACCACAGTAGGCAAAACACTTGTTGAATTCAATTCCATTTAATACCTGACTCTAAGGCTTGCCCTCTCTCCACTATGCCATGATGTCTTTTACATCACGAGCTTGGCACATAATCAATGTTCTGCAACAGTCCAAGGCAGAGGCAGTATTGAAAAATGGCTGAATAAGTTGTAGTATGTGAATAAATTGTAGTACATTGTATGAGGCAACAGGTGATTTCAGAAAGACATGAAAAGACTTATATGAACTGATGTAGAATGAAGGGAACAGAACCAGGAGAACAACTGATACAGGAAGAGCTATATTTGTAAAGATAAACAATTTTGAAAGCTATAGGATTAATACGATGACCATTTATAATTTCAAAGTACCGATGATGAAACATGTTATGTACCTTCTGACAGAGAGGTGATAGAATCAGGGTACAAATTTAAAATGTGTATGTGCACACATATATACATGTATACACATATGTACATATGCTTTTGTATGAGAATGAGGGAGATTGTTTTGCTTGACTATTATTTGTTATAAAGAATTTAAATTTTTTTTCTCTTTTTCAATGCGATGAGGGGCAGGAGGGAGGGAAAATGAATTTCTGTTTATTATTGTTATTATTAATAGAGGGTTGGGGCACTAAATTTCTGTTAATTATTATTATTAATAAAGGATTGCTATGGCCCACAGACATTTGGATGAGGTTACTGTGTTGTTAGTTTGGCTTAACTGTTTTACTTTGTTACAAGAGACTTTTCATGGAGTGAAGTTAATCTGTAAATGTAATGTAAAAATAAAACTAATTAATTGAAAGAAAGAAGAAGGAAGGAAGGAAAAAGATGAGGAGAAGGGGGTGGGGAGTTGGCATCAAAGGACCTATGTTCAAATCCGGACTTTGTCCCTTACCCCTGTATGACTTTGGGTAAGTTCTTTCCCCTCTCCCGGTTGTATTTCCTAGATCTATGAATTGAGGGGTTAGAATCAATGACCTCTGTGGTCTCTTTCAGCTTTATATCTGTCTATGATTGGATTAATGAGCTTTCTGTGAAATCACGAACTTTTCAGATACAAGAGGATATCTGTAACTTTCCCAATGACAACTCCTTTCTTAATAATACCTGATTAATACCTGCATGCTTTTAAAAATACTGAAATTGCTCTTTATTTTTTAATATCATGAGTAACAACAAAGTTCCCTTCTCCCTCTCTCCTTCCCTCCCTCCTCCCTCCCTCCAAGCTGACAGTGTTTTTGCTCTCAACTGGAACTGGTCTTTGCATCAGAAAAACCTTGGCATTCCTAGAAAAGTAGCTCAACCATAGCTCAGGTAAGACAGGAGCGGAGGTGAGAACCATTTGTTGGAAAACAGCCTGAGGATACCCCGTGTTGGGCCTGGACTCCTCACTGTGGGAACTTGAAAGATGCCGTACCGGGCTGTGACCAGTGGCAATAATCAGAAGGTCTCCTGGGGAGGTGGGAGGAGGAGATTCATATTCTATCAATGTGTCAAAATTTAGGAAATTGGAAAATTTATATTTGCAGGAAAGCCAGAAGCCAGAAACAAGGATAAAAGCAGGAATGTGGCTTTAAGACTCTGAAGCGAGATTCATTTCTTGAAACCACCATAACTTTTTTACACTTTCATCAGCACTCAGCCAAATGAAATCATATATCAAACTGACGGCTTTCTTTGGCGCGCCTGCTGCTCAGGTGTCCTGTCCGCACCCCCCATCCCCTATTAATTCTACACGTGTTTCTGCAGGCAGCAGTGATGCATCGGATGACACTCGCAAAGGGTTACAGAGCTGATACAATATTAGATAAAAATTACAAGTGAGAGGCTATTTGACTGCTATTTATTTTCATCAGCTAAGCATCGCTCTCCTAAATGTCATTCCAGTTTGGTCGATATCGGCTCCTCAGTCTTCTGAAAAGTTTGGTAATTCTTTTTTCTCAGCTTATGTATAGAAATCAATACTAGTTTGCAATTTGTTGAAACTGTGAAATAGGCAGGTTGCTGCTAATATATTCCCAGCTTCCTTTTGCATGGAGTTCCCAAGATGCTTTGCAGCAGACCAATGGAAACTATGAGGTCGCTGTGTTTCATCAGTCCATTATTAAAAGTCTCAGATTATGTCTACATGTGTTAAAGTTTTATTTTTTGATCCAGACCTGCAATTTAATTGGTTTAGGGAATTCTTTCTGTGGAAATACCTTTCGAATTGGAAACTATGAGTAACTTATGGTCGTAGATAGTTGCCTGAGACACCTGAGAGGCTCACGATTGACAGCTAGTATGGGCCAGAGGCAGGACTTGAAGCTGAGTCCTCTTCACTCCCGAGCTGTCTCCCAACCACTATATGCAATACTGACTCAACCTTTCTGGGCTTGTTTCCTAACCTGCAAAAGAGGGGCTTGGCCATCATCGTCATCATCATCGCTAACATTTACATAGTGTTTTGAGGTCTGCAAAGCACTGCATTTGTGTCTTCTCTGGGTTCCCCTTCCAGCTTTAAGTCAAAGATCCTATAGCAAAATCAGGTGGAGAATGAAGAGAGGTTAATTAGTTTCATTTCAGTGAGTAGGGTAGTGCCTGGCACATAGAAGGCAATTAGCAAATGTGTGCTGGTTGATTGATTGGGTAAGAAAATAATACTAATAATAAGTGACATTGACAAATTACTTTAAGTCTCACAAAGTGCTTAACATGAGACATAATATGAATATTATTATCCTGACTTTATTGATGAGGAAACTGAGGTTCAGAGGGGTGAGTGGGATTTTCTCCATGCCTACCGATAGCGTTGGAGACAGATGCTGAAGGCATGTCTTCCTAACTGAATCTAGCACCTTTTCCATTATACCCCCCTGCTTTAGAAAGCAAATTCTCCTCATCTTCTTCATTTTCCCTTTTTCTTCTTCCTTCCCACTGGTGTGCCATAGCTCATCTTTGTACATCTGGGGCCTGACCCAGAGCTTTAGGCGCATCTGCATTTGTTGAATTGAACTGATTTGGTTAATTTCCATTCAAGGCCACAGAGAGGGAAAAGCCAACTCTTTTCTCCTCTGTTTTGTTTTCCTCATTCCTCCTATTTTGTCTTCTCATTCCCATCCCCTCATTTTTTTCCTGTTCATTTTTTCTTTTTTTTCCGCTTTCTCATTGATGTCCTATCTTTTCTTTGTGTCTCTGGGAACCTAGCCTGATGCCTTGCATAATGAATTTGTTGAATAGGTATAACAATGTGGAATTCTCATTGTAGCTTAAGAGTCTGATACTTAAAGGACCAGATCCTAGATCCATGCGTCTGGATATGGGCTTGCGATGCATTTATTATCTGGCAGCAAAGGAACACAGAATTTCAGAAATGCCGAGGGGCTGGGGACCTTGGAGGTTATTTAGCCCAATCTCCTCATTTTAAAGATGAGGAAACTGAAGCCTGGAAAGTTGAAGTGAAGTGACTCATGGGGTGGTGATGGTCAGAGCATTCTGGCCACAGCCACCTCCCCCCCCCCCCCCCCCCCCCCGCCCCAGAGTAGAACTGCTGACTTAGTCTATCTGACAGCCTCTGGGAAGGACTGTGCATGAATCATCTCCCACCCCCAAACTTGCACCATCCCTTTTGTTTAAGGTCTTTAGAATGGAAGACATCATAACTTTACTTTGTCATTAAAAAGAATGATAAAAACATGAACTATTTATTAAATCCCCAAATGATTTTTCCTTTTGGAATGGAATCATCATAAAAATGGATTAACTTAATCAACTCTAATATATTTTATAGTTAGACCCTCTAAGTGGAATTATAAATTTACCAAATCTCTTATCTTAGACCCTCACCACTGACATTTATTTTTCTGGAATTAGACTGCCATCTAGTGGCCTCAGAAACATTGCAGCTCTATTAAAATTATGAAAATAACGAAAATTGTGAAAATTATAATAGCGATACCTACCATAAATCTGCTGAATTCTTTACCCACTAGGCTTACCATTGTCCAATTGGGAGAGATGTATGGGGCAGAGACGGAATGATAGAGGGTAGTCATGTTGGTTTGAGTATCTAAGCAGGGTTGGCCTTCAGCAGGTGAAAACTTGGCTCAGTATTAGGGATTTAGGCTAATCTTTCTGGCAATTTATGCCTGAGGTTTGTTGAATCTGCCTCCACAATATCACTCTTCACTCATACAGCCACCACCCTAATTTAAGCCTTCTCTCATCCTCTCTGCCCAGGTTCTCCAATCCATCCTCCACATAAATGCCCAGATAACCTTCCTAAAGCACGTCTGACCTTGTCACTCCCGGGCTTAAGAAGTTAAGTAGTGGTTCCATATTATCTCTAGAATAATGTACAAATCCCTTTCCTTGGCATTTCAAATCCTTTACAGTTTGATCCTAGCCTACCTACTCAGCCTTATTTCACTTGCAGGATCACGGATTTGCAACTGGGATGGCTCTGGAAGTCTCCTTGTCCAATCCTCTCCTTTACAGATGAGGAAATGGAGGCTTAAGGAAATTTGATGACTTGCCTAAGGTTACAACCAGTGAAGGTCTGCAGTGGGTCTCAAACTCAGGTCTTCCTGACTCTGTTAGAGTCCAAGCTGCCATCCTGTCAGCCCCCCTCATACCCTTGATGTTCCAGCCAAACTGTGTACTTGCTACCACTCTTATACATGATATGTCTCCTCCCAACTGTTTGCTTTAGCACAGGCTACTGCCTGTCACCTCCCCTCGGCTTGTTGGAATTCCTAGCTTCCTTCAAGGATCAGCTCAGCTATCTCCTCCTGTGTGATGCCTTCCCCAGCTTTCCTCCCCACTCCATTCTGGATTGCCCTCCACCCTTCAGAATTACCTTATATTTACTTTGCATTCACTTATTTGTATACATGTCTATTCTGCCTTCCCCTGCCCCTGGATGTGTCAGGCTGCCCTACCAGCTGCTGGGGACACAAGAATAAAAACACCTGTCCCTGCTCTACAGAAGCTTCTTCAGTCCAGAAATTCGGTGCTTCTCTCACATTCTCTGTCAATCGACCAAATAAAGTTCTCTGTGTGCCTTCTACTTTCCAACATGGTGCCAGGTGCTAGGAACAGATACAAAGAAAAAGGCAGAACAGATCCTGCTTGCCTGGAGTTTACATTCTGCTGAAGCATCAGACCACAGGTACCTATAAAAGAATATGTGTATATATGTAATCTATATATACATATATGAATATATACACAAAATAAATTAAAAAACAAATATACAGGTGTTGGTGAGAGATGACAAGAAGGCTCCAAGAATTGGGGTCAAGAAAGGCTTCCCACAGGAGGTGGTTGCCCTTAAGCTGCATTCTTGAAGGGAGTTAGGTCTATTAAGCAGTAGGAGAGGGAAGGTACTCCAGACATAGGGATGGCCAATGGAGAGGCACTGAGGTGGGAGTTTGGGAGAGGCAGAGAGAGGTCCAACTGGCTAGACCTTAGAGTACAGGAAGGGGTAGGGGAAAAGATTAGCTTGGAAAGCTAGATTGGAAAGTAATTAGTTTGGAAAAATAGATTGGGTCCAAGTTGTGAAAGGCTTTAAAAGACAAACAGAGGAGTTATATTTTATCCTAAAGTCAATGGAGCCAGTACAGCTCATATCATATTATACTAACATAATACTATACTTGTTTAATACTACTAAGAATAGCTAACATTTATGTAGGGCTTTAAGATTTGCAAAGCATTTTACGTGTATTATCTCTTTAGATCACTGTCATGTCCCAGCAGCTTCAGGGCTCCAGAATGTCCTGCCTTCCCCCCAGGATAAGCTTGAAATCTCATCATCTTGGAGACCTATGCAGCTTTAGTACTCCATACCTCCTCAGCACCACGCCCCTTCGCCCTTCCTTGCCTCTCCGCTCTGACTAGAGGGTTGGAGAGGGGAGGATGAAATCATCCCGAGGACCCCTTTTATAGGAGGCACAGACTTTTCAAGCTAGCTTCATTCACCGGCAGCTGCTCTGCTTAGCTTCAATTCCACAGACATCATGCCCCAGCGCCTGGGACCCTCTGGTGGGGCCCTCACCCCTTTTCAGCTTCTTTTTGTGCATCATCTTCTCCTATTAGACTGTAAGCTCCTTGAGGGCAGGCACTGTCTTTTCTTACTTGTACTCCCTACACTTAGCACGATGCCAGATACATAGTAAGTGTTCAGTTAATGCTTGGTGCCAATTGATCTTTGCAGTAACCCAGTTAAATAGGTGCTATTATTATCCTTTTTTACAGATGAGGAAACTGAGGCTGTCGGGGCCACATAGATAATGTGTTGGGGCAGCGAGGTGGCACAGTGAGTTGAGGACCAGCCCTGGAGTCAGGAGGACCTGAGTTCAAATCTGTCCTCAGACACTTGACACATTTACTAGCTGTGTGACCTTGGGCAAGTCACTTAATCCCAATTGTTTTACCTTCCCCCCTCCAAAAAAAAAAAAAAAAGATAACAAGTGTTCCAGGCAGGTCTTGCTCACTCCAAGTCTGTGTCTGCTCTGCTTCCCAGCTTCCAGTATTGATTTGGGTAGTGACACAGTCAGACCTATACTTCAGGGAAATCATTTTGGAAACTTTAAGGAAGCTGGATTAAAGCGGGGAGACATTTGATCCAGGGGCATCCATTAGAGGAGGCCTTTGCAATAGGCCATGGGACAGGTGATGAGGGTCTGAATCCGGGTGGTTGCTGGATCAGTCAAAAGACGGGTCAGGCTTGAGAAATGTGGAGATGAGGCGTCAAAGATGACACTAAGACCTGAAGACTGTAAGAATGGTGGTGCCTTCAATGAAATAATAAAGTTCAGTAGAGGGGAAGACTCGGGGAGAGGGGGATTAAGGCATTCTCTTTTTGATATGGTGAGTTTGAGAAGTCTCTAGGCATTCAGCCTGAAATATCCACTAGGCAGTTAGTGATGGGGGACTAGAGACATTGGAAGGAAGGAACTGGGAGTGTTTACGCTTGAGAAGGTTTAATGGAAAAAGTATTGAAGCACTGGGAAGGATGTCCATGGAAGAGGGCTCCCATTGGCTCTTCTTGGAATCAGAGGGTGGAGCTAGGAGTGGAGGGCAGTAGCTGGGGCAGATTGAGGCGTGCCGTGATGGGAGATTGTTTCACGAGGGTCCGTCCTCATGGTCAAGGTCAACTCATTCTCTGGACCCTGCTACCTCTTCACCGACAGCTTTACCCTCATTTGGGTGCCCTCCTCCCCTGCTTTCTGTCTCACCTTCATGTTTGACTTCCTCCATTTGATTGTAAGGGGTGGCGACGGCGAGGTGGTGCAGGGGACAGAGCACCCGGCCTGAACTCAGGAAGATCTGAGTTCAAACATGGCCTCAGATACTTACTAGCTGAGTGATTCTAGGCGAGTCACTTAACCTTGTTTGCCTTAGTTCCTCATCTGTAAAATGGGGACGCACCGGACAAGGAAATGGCAAACCACTTTGGTATCTTTGCCAAGAAAGCCCCACGGGCAACGTCCATGGGGTCAGGTAGAGTCGGACGTGACTGAACAACAACCGCAACTAAACTGTATAGTCCTTGAGAGCACTGACCGTCTTGCCTTCTTGTTTTTGTATCTTAGCATAGTGCCTGGTACATATTAATTATTTAATAAATGTTCTTTCTATCTATCCTCTGTCATTTATTTTTCTATAATCTATCTCTATCATCTATCTGGCTATTATCTGTATCTATCTATCTTCTATCTGCCTATCACCTGACTTTATTATGTCTGTCTGTCTGTCTATGCTATACAGTGGTTACAGCACTGGATCTGGAGTCAGGAAAATCTGAGTTCAAATTTGAGCTTAGGTACTTACTAGCTGGGTGACCCTGGAAGAGTCACTAAACATATATCTGCCTCAGTTTTCTCATCTGTAAAATGAGGTTAATAATAGCTCCTACCTCCCAGGGTTGTTGTGAGGAACGAAAGAAAAAATAATTATAAAATGGTTGGTACACAGCAACATACATAAATGTTACCTGTTATGATTATTATCCTCTATCTATCTATCCATCCATCTATCCATCTCTCTATCATATGTTTGTCTTTCTATCTATCTATCTGTCTGTCTGTCTGTCTATCTATCCATCTATCTATCATATATTTGTCTGTCTGTCTTTCTATTATCTATCTATCCATCTATTTACCTATTTATCTGTCTTTCTGTTTTATTTTATCTGTCTGTCTGTCTATCTATCCATCTATCTATCATATATTTATTTTTCTGTCTTTCTATTTTCTATCTATCTATCTATCTATCTATCTATCTATCTATCTATCTATCTATCTATCTATCTATCTACATATCTACACATCTACTTATCTACCTAGTTACCTATCTGTTTCGACTAGGACTCTCTGAACTTCTCCACCTCCTCCGCAGAAGCCTTACCCCTTTTTCTAGCCTTCCTTTCAGCTACCTTTTCAGTACTGTCTTCCCCCGTTAGAATGTAAACTCCCTGAGGCAAGGACTGTCTTTTTTGCTGGTATTTGTATCTCCAGTTCTTACTTAGCATAATGCCTACCTAGTACATATTAGGTGTTTAATAAATGTTCTCTCTTTGTGTCTCCATCTCTCTGTCTCTGTTTCTCTCTGTCTCTTTTTGTCTCTCTGTCTGTGTCTCTCTGTTTCTCTCTCTCAGAAATAAGGAAGGAGACTTTCAGCCCAGCAAGGGGAGACTCTGAATCACTGAAATGGGAGCAGCAAAAGGTGTGAAATTTTAAAAATCTTAATAAATATTTGTTTCTTTCTTCATGTCATGTCATCTGCAGCTTTTCTTAAACTCATGTCCAAAACTGAATTCATTATCTTTCCCCCAAATCCTCCCCACCTCCTAAATTTCCTATTACTGTCAAAGGCAACACCATCCTCCCAGTCCCTCAGTCTCTGAACCCAGGAGTCATCCTGGACTCCTCACTCTCCATCACCCACCATGTCCAATATGGTGCCAAGGCCTGTCAATTTCACCTCTGCAGCATCCCTAGAATATGCCCCCTTCTCTCCTCAGGCACAGCCCCCACCCTGATGCAGGGTCTCATCAGCTCACACCTGGACTATTGCAATAGCTGCTGGGGGCTTGTGGGAAAGGGGTCTGCCTGCCTCAAGTCTCTCCCTACTCCAATCCCTCCTCCATGCAGTCACCAAAGTGAATTTCCTAACATGCAGGTCCAACTATGTCACCACTCCCCTACTCAATAAAACCCAGTGGTTCCCTACTGCCTTCTTAGCCTAATCCTTTCCCCCAACATTTCCAGTCTTCTTAGACCTTATACCCCTTTCCTAGTACTCTTTGATTGCTTGACACTGGCCTTCTCTCTGTTCCACAAACAAGATATTCCATCTCTTGGCTCCAGGCATTTTCTCTGGCTCTCCTCCATCCCTCCAAAGTTCTCCCTCTTCATCCATCACTGCCTTCCTTGGCTTCCTTTAAGTCTTAACTAAAATCTCATATTCTACAGGAAGCTTTCCCCAACCCCTCTCAATTCTAATGGCTTCCCTTTTTAAATTATCTCCAACTTATCCTGTCTATATTTTGTCTGTACACATTTCTTTGCACGTTGTCTCTCCCATTAGATTGTAAGGTTCTTGAGAACAAGGACCATCTTTTGCCTCTTTTTGTATCCCCCTCTCTTAGCATAGCACCTAGCACATAGTAGGTGTTTATTAAATGTTTGACTTCTTTCCTCTTTTTCCTTCCTTCCTTTCTCATCCTCCTTCCCTTCTTCCGTCTCTCCCTCCCTTCTTTCCTTCCTTCCTTCCTGCCCAATTCTTTTCTCCTTACTACACACTGTTTCTTATAGACAAATAATAAACAAAAAAATTAGTCCACAACTACCACATCTGTGTTGGTTTCCTCCCTTGCCCCCATCCCAACACATACTCCCAAGGCATTTAGGGGACCTTGTAGAGACCTAGGCCTTAATGAAGTCCAGTTTCCAGTTTATCTTACTGTCTGTTGCATGGCATTGTATGTTGGTCCAGAGCCAGAGAGCAGCTATTTAGAGAGACACACTCAGCCCTTTAAAAATAAATCAAAGATGATTTCAGATTTTCAACCTGTGCTTTGAGGAAAGAGGAAAGTTGCTGGGTGAGAACAGTCTTATCTGGAAAATGGCTAAGGTCCATCAGGGCCACTTCAAAGGGGAGCTTCTAACAGCTACAATCCATTTACAATTCTATCCATGGCACAAGGTGAGCTATCACAGGCTCCACCATGTGGAGCCAGAAAAGGCAGAAAGAGCTAGACTTTAGAGGAGTAAGACTACCAAGTTCCTTTTGTTGGGGCTTGTCCCCTCTCAGGCATGTGGAATGTACAGTGAGAGGGAGAGGGAGAAGGAAAGGGAGAGGGAAAGGAAGAGGGAAGGGAAGAGGGAGGAAGGGGAAAGGAAGGGAGGGGGAGAGGGAGGGAGAGAGAATGGGATTCTGAGTCAGAGATCTGGGTTCAAATCCTGACAATGCTGCTTATAATATACCCTTGGGAAAAATCAGATAACTTATCTGAAACTTGGTTTCCTAGTTTGTAATGAGGAGGTTGGATTAGTTTTCCTAGGACAAATTGGATTCCTGACCTGCTTTGTGTCACGGCCCCCATTGGCAGCCTGGTAAAATCTATGAACACCTTCTCAGAATCATGTTTTTAAATGCATAAAAATAGGATTACAAAGAAATTCAATTATATCGAAACATAGTCATCAACAGAAATAATAAATGTTGGAGAAGATATGGGAAAATTGGAACACTAATGCATTGTTGGTGAAGTTGTGAACTGATCCAACCATTTTGGAGAGCAATTTGGAACTATGCCCAAAGGGCTATAGAACTGTGTGTACTCTTTGATCCAGCAATACCACTACTAGGTCTGTATCTCAAAGAGATCATAAAAAAAGGAAAAAATACCTACATGTACAAAAATATTTATAGCCACTCTTTTTGTGGTGGCAAAGAATTGAAAATTGAGGGAATGCCCATCAATTGGGGAATGGCTGAACAATTGTGATATATGAATGTAATGGAATACTATTGTGCTGTAAGAAATGATGAGCTGGTGGATTTCAGAGAAACCTGGAAAGACTTACATGAACCGATGCTGCGTGAACCAGGAGAATATTGTATACAGTAATGACATCATGTGATGATCAATTTTGATAGATTTAGCTCTTCTCCGCAATACTATGATGAAGACAACTCCAGAGGATTATTGATGGAGAATGCTGTCTACATCCAGAGAAAGAACTATGAAGTCTGGATGCAGATAGAAGATACTACTTTCCCTTTTTTCCTTTTTTATGGTTTTCCCCTTTTGTTCTGACTCTTCATTCACAGCATGACTAAAGTGGAAATATGTTTAATATGATTGTACGGATGTAACCTATATCAGATTGCTTGTGTCTTAGGGAGTGGGGAGAAAAATTTGGAACTCACTCTTATAACAATGAATGTTGAAAACTATCTTTACATGTAATTAGAAAATAATGAAATATGATTAAGTGGGGGTGGGGTGGGAAAGAAATATGGTCATCAGAATATTAAAAAAAACCAACCAAACGACAAATTCCCAGGTTAAGATCCTTTGGTGTAATAGAAAGAATGCAGAATCGGGAGGCAGGAGAGGGGTTTGAAAGCCCTTTATTTAACTTACCACATGCATCCAGGTTATCTTGACATCCTATTATGCCCAGAAAAATCATTCTGTAAGATAGAAAAGCACTAATAGGTTGAAGGCTTAAAAAAACCTCAAACCACTTTCCTTTTCAGTAGTCTTAAGAAATGTTCTCTCTCATTTTCATTTTTATGCACCCTGCTTTTCATTAGCTGTCCTTTTGGGACAGAGTTTCCTTTCAGGGGCATTTACCATCTTAAATTACAAATTGTTTGCAATAAGCCAATTCTATTATCTTTCCCATCCTCCCTCCTTCCCTCTTCACTTCAATTTCAGTCTTACTGTTAACTGTTTCATTTTCTCTACTTTCAGTCTTTAGTTGATACCACATTCGGTAACAACATAGGGGTAACCAATTCAAGAAGGCATTATTAAGCCCCTACTATGTGCCTGGCCCTATGTGTGACACTAAGGAGGCATAAAACATAGTTGCTTCCCTTTAGAACTTTAGAAACTCATTGTTAATCCAAATATATGAAAATCTGGAGAATAGTATGAGATATATGCCCATAGATGTACAGGGATCATTTAGTCCAACTCCATCATTTTACAGATAGGAAAGTGAAGCTAAGGGAAGCAACAAGATTTGCCTTAGGAGAAGGGGGTAAAGCATTTATTAAGCACCTTCTATGTGCTAAGGGCTTTACAAATATTATTTCATTTGATCCTCACAACAACCCTATGCCCCTTTTACATCTGAAGCAAACAGAGGTTGAGTGATTTGCCCCAGGACACTTAGCTAGGAAGAATCAGAGGTAGCCTTTGAACCTAGGTCTTCTAGTGTCCAAGGCACAGAGGTGGCTCAGTGGATAGAGGGCTGGATTCGGTCAGGAAGACCCGAGTTCAAATTTGGATCAGACACCAGCTGTGTGACCCTGGGCAAGTCACCTAACCTCTGTTTGCTTTAATCTACTAGAGAAGGAAGTGGCAAACCACTCCAGTATCTTTGCCAAGAAAACCCTGTAGACAGTATGGTCTGTGGCATCACAAAGAGCCAGACATGACTGAGCTACAATAACAACTTCTAGCATCCAAAACTAGCATTCTGTCCACTAGAGCACACTGTCACTAGTACTGAGTACAGGAATTATAGGAGATCAGAGCAGAGAGAGATATCAGTGTAGACATGAGTAGTAAATGAAAACTTCATAGATGAGGAACCACTTGTACTTGGCCCTGAAGAATAGGTGGAATCTTTATAGGTGGAGATACTCTCCAAGGGGAGATGGCACATTCCAGGCTCAGAGATCAGAGGATCGTAGAATTGGAGCTGGAAGGGACCATCCGTATTTTCTAGTCCAACTTCATCATTTTACAGATTCAATTTAATTGAAATTGACATGCATTTGTTAAGTGCCTACTGTGTTCTAGACCTTGGGCTATAAAGATAAAAATTAATTAGTTCCTGCCCTCAAGAGGCTTCCATTCTGGGGAGTTGGGGACAATGGAGAACAAACTGATATAAACTAATTATGCTAATAATGATAATAATAAAATGATATAAAACTAATATAAAATATATATGTAATCTAGGTCTGGCACATATACCCATCCTATCAAGCTGCTTAGCTAATGCAGCCGCTCCACATGGAGAAAACAGAAAATTGCTTCAGGGAGAATTGTGATAACATGTAAAGAGAGTGCCTTGGGGCATCTCTGGACATTCTATGACTGGTTTTGGTTGGTTGGCCATATGGTTCAGAAAAGCCTTTTTCTATTGACTGCAAAGTCAGAACTGTTCATGTCCAAATTTTGCATTTCTGCCAAGTTGAGTTCTGGTTTTAGTTTTCACTGGTACAGGTCCAGAAGGTCACCTGGGGCAACTGCTTCTTGTTACTTGGAGTATTGATGCTGAGACAGCTGTTATCACCTGGCCTCGGTTATCACTCCTGGATTCCTGTGACTAGCTTGTCCTACCTTTCAAAGCTCTCAGAATCTGAGGTCCCACTCCCTTCAAAGGAAACCATGAGCAAAGGAGTCACTGAGATCCCCTAGAAGCAAATGAAATAAAAAGACTAGTTGAGTCTGATGGGCCTTTTTGAATATCTCTGCAGTCAAAGAGTTTTGGCATGTAGTTAATAGACCAGAACCAATTACAGAGTGTCTACAACTGTTCCATAGTCCCTACAAGGCACTCCCTTCCATATCACAATTCTCCCAGGAGACAGGCTCCCCATTTTCTTCACATGGGGCATTATCTCAGGCCCTTTATACATATGCTAGACCTCTGTTTCTCTAAAAATAAATAGAGTATTTTTTGAGGGTGGTGGGAAGGGAGAGTCTTGACACCTTGGGGCAGGGGGAACCAAGAAAGACTTATGTAGAAGTGAGCCACAAGCTGAGGCTTGGGAGGAGTTAAGGATTTTCAGAGCCCAAGGTGGAAGAGCATTGCAAACATCAGAGTACAAACAGAAAGTAATAGGGGATGTCATGTCATGTCACATATCAGGAACAGCAAGTACACAAGTGTGGCTGGAATGGAGGGTACGTTCTGGGTAATACCGTGAAATCAGCATGCTGCTTCCCATCAGGGTAAGACAAGCATGGAGATACTATACGTTTTATGTTGGGGGAACTACAGTTTGGACATTTCACCATTTGTGAAAAGACACAGAATTTGTTTGGATGGCTGATAGCTTTTCCTCCAAGAGACAAATAAAGGTCTTGTGAAGTTGGAGTCATTAGATGCCCAAAGATAAGAACCTTCATTTCATGGGTCACCTGTTCAATTCACCTTCCAGTATTTGTAATAGGAATAAATGAGTGGGATACCATGTAGGTAACTCCACCCAACAGAGGACGATGAAGACATAGAGAAATTGTATGAAGAACTTGACAAAAATCCTCCAACCTAAGTGAGTGCCCGCTGGGATATTTGCTGATTTCAGTACAAAAGTGGGAAGAAGGCCAAAATAACGTTGGAAAACAGAGTTCGGCAGAGTAATTCCATTGCTGGGAATATATCTTGAAACAGCAGGAACAAAAAGAAAAAGAGCCATTTGTTTGAAGATTTTCACAGCAGCATTTTATGTAATTGTCGAAGCAAAACAAAACAAAAAGCCCAACCCTGGAAACAACCTAAATGTCCAACAATAATGGAACGGATCAATAAGCTGCAGCATTTAATGCAATGAAATTCTATGATGCAATTAACATTGATAAGTATGAGAAATACAAAGAAATCTGGAAAGGTCTTTATAAAATAAGGGGATGTGAAAAAGCAAAACCGGAAGAATAGAGAGCATACTAAGCATGGTCAAAGGAGGTAAAAGTAAGTGAGATCAAAGGGACAGTGCATGCTAATGGGGCCTTAGAAGGAGCAACTGAAACAGTGTTATGCATGGAAATGAAGTGATTTAAATGTAAAATGTGGCTAAGCAAGTTTCGTTTGTATTGATGCTCACACTTGAGTTTAATAAACACTAAAAATGTGTAGTTGGGAATCAAGAAATAAAAGCTGCTAAAAGGTTTGTTCCTTGATGAGAAACCTCACATGTGCACACAATAAATACTGTCATCAAGAAGGGAGACTGACCCCATATACGCCAATAAATTTATGGTAGCCTTTTTGTAGCAACAAAGTACTAGAAACAGAGTAGATGCCAATTTACTGGCAATGGCTAAACAGATTGTGGTACATGACTGTAATGGCATGTAACTGTGAAATAAGAAATGATAAATACGATGAACACATAGAATCATGGGGAAATTTACATGAACTGATGCAGAGGGAAGTAAGCAGAAACATGTAAACAATATACACAGTGACTAAAATAATGTCTACAAAAAGCACAATATGATAGAAAATGAATGCAGTAAAGTTGTCACAACAAACTTTGCCTAAAAGAAATGATATTTAAAGGCATTTCTCCTTGATTCTTTGCAGAGGCAAGGGACTATCAGTACAAAACATTACACTCGTGTCAGACTTCTTGGTAGGTTCATTCATTTTGCAAAACATTTTCCCCATTTTTTTGTGATAAGGTATGGCTCTCTGGGAGGCGTATATTGGGAAATATAAGTGATATGAAAAATAAAATGTATTGATAATATTTTATTCTTAAAAAGAAGAGAGCCTGAAGGAATTTGGTTTGAAAATCAACATACATGGTACATATGTATGTTTGTGTGTACATATATTATAATAGCCTATTTATATATCTATATAATGCTGACATATATACATATAAAGAGGTATAATACATTTTATCTAATATGTTATATATAAATATATTAAATATGCAGTACATTATATACACTATACCTATAGTAATCTCTATATCTATGTATATCTTAACAGACAGGAAAGAAGTAACCATGGAATAGGCTTTAGAGAAAACAATAGCTCTGGGTTCAAGTTCTGTCTCTGATACCTACTGGCTATGTGGCCCTTAACCTCTAAGTGACGATCTGTCCTAGTAGAAGGATTGTTCTCACTGGGCATCATCTACTCCAATAAAATCAGATGCCTAGTCCAAAAACAGAAAAAAAAAGATAAATGAGATAGGAAATAGTTACTGACAAGGGAACATTTCAGAGTTGGGTGTCTGTGTGCAATCAGACTGTTGATTTGTCAGTATAAAGTATTCCAACAATACCAAGTTAGAAAGATAAAGATAATTAATTCATGTGACTCTATAATAGTTTTAACCAATCCATTTAAACTAGCAACTGACTTTGAAAAATGAGAACTGCACAAAAATTAAAAAAAAACATTTATTAGACTATCACTACTTCTTAGAAAAATTTAGTTGATTCAAAACAGTCACCACAATGTAGAGGCTGAAAGAGCCTAGAGTCCATCTAGTCAGTGAAAATTTATTCTCCTTGCCAGGTGAAGACTATGAAAGTCAAAGGTCATGCTGCCTTAATTGTTATTTCTAAAACATTATCAAGGAGGATGATGGAAGATTATAAGCAGTGCAAAATGCTATATATCCCAAAAAGTTTGAAGGATCAGCTTCCCTGCAGAATATAAAGTAACATTATGTTACTGAATTCCATCCTGTTAGTGGAAACTTTTTTTTTAATGTATAGCATAACTTGTATTATGTATTTAGGAATACATTTCCTGCCTACTATCTGCTTCAAATGTAGACTGAATATCGTTTTTTTAACCCACCCATATTTTTTTTGGGAAAACTCTAGGTTGGAGTCATAACCTATTGAGCCAGTAAGTAAAAATCATTCCTCGGGAAACAAGGTTGGAGACATAATGAGCTGAAATACGTGAGAACGAAGATGATTCACCGAGCACTTAAACTGGGTTAAATTGCATACCTGGGTACAGAACAGGGAGTTGATGCAGCCTAGGAACCTCTTAAAGCTGAACATTTGTTAAAGTCACATGAAATTTTACAACAGGTATAATCGTGGAGCTAAAAATGCAACCAGCCTTTATTAAACTCCTGCGACATGCAAGGCAATGTGCTAGGTGCTAGAGATACAAAGAGAAAGCAAAAACTGGAGGTTGCTTAATGAAGTTCTCCGTTTATTATACACAATCTTCTCAATGAAACAAATATATCAGTGTAATCATCTATACTGGGGAACTGAAGTGGATGAAAAACATCTAAATACTCAGATCTGCCACATACAATTGGATGGATGATTCCATTGTGTTGGTCCCTATATCAATCAATCAGTCAATCAATGAGCATTTATTAAGCAACTACTGTGTACTGGTCACCATGTTAGGCACTGGGACTTATTAGCACAATGGTCTAAATCCAAATCAAATGAAAAAACTAAGAAAAATAAACTAAATGTAATTATAAAATATCATAGGTGCTACAAATGGAGAATAACCAGGATCTAGAATTGAATGGGTAGCTATGTCATGCAATGGTAGAGCCCTGGGCTTGGAATCAGGAAGCTGAGTTCAAATCTGGCCTCAGACATTTACTAGCTGTATGACCCTGGTCAAGTCACTTAACCCCAATTTGCCTCAGTTCCTCATATGTAAATGGAGATACACTGGAGAAGGAAATGCAAACGACTCCAGGATCTTTGCCAAGAAAACTGCATGGACAAATCCATGGGGTCACGAGGAGTCAGACATGACTGAAACGACTGGACAACAACAGAATTGAATAGGAAGAGAAGAATGTATTAGAATTCATTTGGCAAATTGCATATTTCCTTCAATGATCCCAAATAGCTTACCACCACAAAGGTCCATATTTCTAGCACTAACACTCTCCTAGTGTTGCTATAGGGCTGTGAAGGGTGGCATATTATGATTCTAAATCATTCAATTCACATGCTCTTATTTAGCACTGAATATATACTAGGCAATGTGCTGGGTACTGGGGATTTAAAAACAAACATGAAAAGATCCTGCCTCTGCATTCCATTTCAGTCAGTTAATATACATTTATTAAGTGCCTACAGTGATCTAGGAACTGTGCTAAGCA
>CM053624.1:355122339-355134479 GCA_028646595.1 Phalanger gymnotis
AAAGAGAAGTTCAAAAACAACAACAACAAAAACGTTTTTGCATGTAACTAGGAAATAAGATACACAGGCAATGGGGTGTAGAAATTTATCTTGCCCTACAAGAGAAGAAGTGAAAGGCGGATGGGAGGGGAGTGGGGTGACAGATGGGAGGGCTGACTGGGGAACGGGGCAACCAGAAAGATGCCATCTTGGAGTGGGAGGGAGGGTAGAAATGGGGAGAAAATTTGTAATTCAAACTTGTGAAAATCAATGCCGAAAACTAAATATATTAAATAAATTAAACATAAAAAAAATAGGTGAGTAAGATTTGGCTGAGCTAACACACTGCTTTCCCCACACAGATACTCATAAAATAGCTGTTGATTGTTGTTCTCCTTGTAGAGAAGGCAGAATGATGGGAGCTAGGTGGCAATAGAGGTATTTCAATCCCAAGCTTCTTGAATAACCAAATCCTGAATATCCATTTGGGTTGATACTAATGTGAAAGATGGTCTGTGGCGGAATGTCCAAGGGACCTTTCCTCAGAAAATAATAAATAAATAAATAACTCTATTTAATAACTTTGTTAGTGACCTGCATAAAGGCACAGGTAAGATGCTTATCAAATTCACAAATGAAGAAATGCTAGGGAGAAGAGGTAGAGCTAATATATTGAATGACGAAATTAAGATCTGAGTAAATCTCAGTAGTCTAGAATATTGGATATAATTCAATTCAATTTAACAAATCTGTATTAAACAATAAGTAGAAGGCCCCAAATCTTAGATAGTATGGATTAGGAACAAAGAATGAGAGAGACAAATACTCACGGACTGACAGGAGCTTCAGGACTCTACGTCATGAATGCTTTCTTTGAGAAAAGAACCAGAACACACTGGGTTTGGTGAGCACCAAATAACATCACCAAAAAAAATGAAATTGATTTTATATTAAAAGACAGGAAGTTACTTGTTACCGATGTGGGTGTCATTCCTGGATCAGCTGTCTGAGTACAGTCAGATCATAGGAAAAGCAAAAATTTCTGCAAAGCTAGAAGGAAGGCTAAAAATGACAGAGAGATAGGATATGTAATGAACATCAACCAACAATCAATCAGCCAGCTCACAGGCCCATATTAAGAGTTTGCTGTGTGCTGGTGATACAATGGAAGAAAAAAAAACCCAGGCCCTGCCTTCAAGGATCTTCCATCCTTCATTTCCCACCAGCTGTACTCCTTCTACTGACTCCATCATCACTAGGTTCCTTCCCAAGGAAAAATATTGTCACTGGGAAATTAATCATGAGGAAGACTGCATCAGCTCTGGTACTCACCTCTGATCGGAGGGCTAGAGGGCAGAGCAAATACTCCACCTCCACCGAATAAAGAAAGCTTAGACACTCAGCTAACTCTACATTTTCTGCCAGTTGCACTTTTTGGATTGAGGCCATTATTAACAAGCTCCTATCTTCCATCACTTCACCCACTGTCAGTTTCCTTTTGTGTGTTGTCTTCTGCCATTAGATAGTAAGCTCCTTGAGGGGAGGGACTGTCTTTTTCTTATTTGTATCCCCGATGGCTTAGCACAGTGCCTATCATAACAGATACTTAATAAAAATGTATTCGTATTATGTTCTAATGGATGAGACAACATTTAAATAACTTGACATATACAAGATATATACAGAGTAGATGAGAGGGTAACGAAGGACTGGCCAATGAGCCCAGTCTCTATGAGCCTGATTATGGGGCATCATTGTGCTCAGCTGATTCTATTTCACATAGGAAGAGGTAGAGGGGGAGGGAGCTGCTTCTGGGAGAGCCATGATGACATATCATAACATGGCCTTGGAGAGACTTTGGAGCACGAGTAGATAGTCTCTAACTGGTTTCCATTGCTAACCACAAGGTGGACAGCAGACTCTTTGATAGGCTAAAGTTGCTGAACCAGGACCAAGGTGCTCCCAAAAAGTGTAGGTCAGCATTGTCCTTTTCCCTTTCTTGGTTTGACTTCTCTTTAGCTGACTTCTTCCTGCTAGATGACATCCAGTGAGAGACAATGCTTTAAGGGGAGAGGCCTCAGGTCTCTGATGCTGACATATGGCTCTTTGGATATGGGCCTTGGTTTGTTGATGGCCTCAGAATTTGTTCTTCAATTGTAGGTGAGGGATTTGGAAGCCATGACCTTGTGAGTTTCAGAAAATCAGGAGGGCAAACCACTTGGGAGTCTGAGGGTTGAGTCAGGTTTTTTTCAGTTCGGCACTGATGCCTCAAGGAGAGAGGAGCATGTTTCAGAACCCAGCTCGGCAGTAACTGAGATAATGACCCATCCAAAAGCAACATCCTATTTAGATTTGAACCTAGTTAGACCATTGCTATGCGGAAACTATGCTAAGTTGGAATCCATTCTCTCCAGAGACTGAAATAGAATATGGAATAATGTGCCCCTGAGGCACTGGATAGAAAGGTTTGTACTCCTATTCTTGCTACATATTTGAAATAAATGTCATTTTGTAAAAACTACATGGTGTAAAGGGGTTAAATGATAGTCTTTGATGGCTAACAGTAGTGGAAACACAAGTGAAATGGAGGTTCAAGCCAATGACAGTAAAAACAATATCCCAATACCCCAACAATATTCCAATCTCTAAGGGGTACCACTAGAACCCTGAGTGAAAGATTTATCAGGTTTGACTTGGGGAGAATAAGCTTAGAACAGAGAATATTTACTACAGGAGGTAATGTCAGGAAAGCTAGGGGAGGAGGATGAGAAGGATCTACAGAAGGTAGGATCAGAGCTGAATCTTGAAAGAAGGAGGGGACTAAGAAGTGGTGGGGGGCAGAGTATTCCAGGCATGTGGGCCAGCCAGTGTAAAGGCAAGAAATGGGAAATAAAATGTATCTGAAGAACTGCAAATGGTCAGTGTGGCTCGATCATAGAACATGTGGATGGGAATACAGCCTAACAAGACTGAAAAGGTAATGAAGGAAGAAACTGGTTATGAAGAGCTTTAAATACTGAATAGAGATTATATTTTATCCTAGAAGTATCAGCTCCCAGCTGACCTACTTAAATTAGTTATTGGTAACCAAAAAATGGGAACTGAATAGAAAAAATGACAGTGATATTGATTACAATAATTTGTACCAACCTTGGGGAAGGAAATGGCAAACCACTCCTGAATCTTTGCCAAGAATAACTCATAGACATTACAATCCATGGGGTCACAAAGAGTGAGATTTGACTGAATTGACTGAACAACAAAAACAACAATGTACCAAGCACTGTGCTAAGTTCTAGGGGGTATAAATGCCAAGGAGTTTTGGAACATTCTCAGAGAAGCTAAGGTATCATCACCTATGTGGAACATGCTGGTCGTCTGCTTCCAGGAGACATTCTACATTGGCCTCCCATTGAAAAAGCTAATTTAATGTTAAATGGTTAAATGGAACTGGAGTTCTAGTCATTGGGTCTCTAAAATTAGGAAACACAATCAGTGGGCGTGTGAACCAATGACGAAGAAGAGACTCCCAAATCGTCTAAAGGTACCACAGAACCCCAGGAATGGGGAAGGGAAAGGTAAAATGTAACAGACAAAACAAGACAGAAATGCAAGAATGAGATGATCTCTGCCCCCAAGGACCTTACATCTTTAATAGGAGAGACTACCTAAATAGGGGAGTGGTGGTCAGTGAAAGGAGAAATACACATTAAACACAATAACTTTGTGGAAGCTACCACCTTGTGAGTTTCAAATGCAGCCATTTAAGAATTGAGGTGACCAGGAGCCTAGGAGTCAAGTCCATGCTGGATTTTGCAACTAGCCCAACAGTGATGCCTCCAAGGAATAAGGAGTGAGCCCAGAAGTAGCTGAGATGAGGACTCAATGAACAGCAATGCCAAATTTAAACTTGAATTTGGTAGGATCGATGCTATGTAGAAACTGTGTTAAATCAGAGTCTCCTCTCACCAGAGATTAGATGGGATTGAAGAAAGTGTCATCCCAAGGTATTGGGGGGAAAGTTTCTACTCCTGTTGTTGCTATCTTTGTAAAAGCTAACTGATGTCAAAGAGTTAAATGCAAAAGGCAAGAGAATAAAGATGGAAAAACTAGCTGGATTATGTTGAGTACACAGAGGAAATTTGTGTTGGAGACAACCTATTATGAGAGTGTTGATGTCTCAATTTACAAGATATTTGAAAGAGATGAGGCACCAAAGTTGTGGGAAAAACACAATCTTCAATGAGAGAACATCATTAGCTAGTGACATATGCCTACTATCACATCGACACAGTTTTTATGAGACTAACCCACACCCCCATTGATGGCATCCTTGATGAAGGTAATGGTAGAGAATAGGGAGGCTTCCCTAAGTACACTCTGTGTTTGCTATTACACATTTGACTGGTTATGAGATCCCCTTATGCTTATCATTTGTTGACTGTAGAAAAGTATTTGAATGGATAGATAAAAACCCATGAATATTTCAAGATTTACACAAGATGCTTTAAAAGAGAAAAATAGAGATAACCTTATTTGATGATTCTCTGATGATGAATATCAGCCAGACATAAAACAGAGAGACATATGCTCACCAAGGATTTTTGCTACTGTCATGCCAGTAGAGAGCCCAAGTCAAAGAGATATAGTGTATAGACAGTGAGTTGTTCCAGATGCTTCTATTTGTGAATGACATTGTGTTGGGTGCCTTGATCCCTGGAACATCATAGAACATCCTGGACGAGAGCCACAATGACTCAAGAGTTTAACTATGCATAAAGAAAAAAAACCAACTAGATGAAGAATATCTATTGTCCAGATAGGCATTTAGCTAAATAGATCACAAATAGATGTCATACATCATATCTTAAACAGACATTGAAAATGGACAATGAGTTGAGCCCAGAATTAAAACAGGAAGAGGAAAGTTGAATTGCCTTTGGGAAGTTTCAAAATTTCCTTAATGACTCCATACTTCTTCTGGACAAAAAGGTCTATTTTTTAAAAATGTCAGCATTCTATCAGTGTTGTACAACTAAGACGTTTACTAGGTGGGTGACCCAGAGCAAGTCACTTAACCCTGTTGGCCTCAGTTTCCTCATCTGTAAAATGAACTAAAGAAGGAAATAGTAAACCATTCCAGTATCTTTACCAAGAAAACCCCAAAGGGAGTCATGAAGAGTTGGATGTGACTGAAACAACAGAACAACAATAACAAAAAAAAGTATCCCTAAACACTACACATTCTGATTAATTAGAAGTTAGTATCACTAGGGAGTCAATGAAGAGCCACAGGGTGGGCATGGACAGGGTGCAACATATAACAAATAAAGTATGATGAATGAGGCAGATGCAGTCCCAACATAGTCGGCCCTGGTCAGAACACGTCTAGAGGACTGTGTTGTTTTGAATGCATAAATGAATGAGTGAATGAAAGAATTCGAAGGCATTTATTAAGTGTCCACTACAGTTATCCCTTCCACATTGCAGGGGCTAGGGGTGTAGTGCCCCTACAATCTGGAAAATCTGCATAAAATATTTTGGCCCTCTCTTTGTAGCAGAGAAGAAGTTTGAATTTTTTTTTCTTTTATGGGATGTTTACAGTACCTTATTGTAAAATTTGGTATTATACAATCCTATAGATATATCTGTTGCCATTCTGGCTTTCTCAACTTTTTCTATGTCATCTGCCAGTCTTCAGGTGTCATCTATGGCTTCCACAATACTCCCCCCAAATTCCCATTTAATTTCTTATGCAGACCCATGATACATTTAAACCATGACATGGAAAGTCGTGATGTAGAAGGGATAACTATATATGCCAAATACTGGGGATACAAATAAAAATAATGAAGATGGCCTTTGCCATCAAGGAACTTGCATTTCAATAGGGGGAAACAATACATATAGTGGAATGGTTGACAAGGAAGGGAAGTTTGGTCCAAAAATTTACAAAGATAGTGACTGAGACCCAAAAGGAAGTAGACTGACACACCCAATCAGGGAAAAATGACAGGCCTGATTTGTTCATGGTTTAATGACTCTGTAAGGCTGGGAGCGGGGAGATGAAGGGAAGAGTCATTGTGGAGGCAAAGTGATTGACAAGGAGGCTGTAGAAGAGGCAATTGGTGAGCAGGGAGTGAAATGAAGCATGACTGGGTTTTGCTTGCTGTAGAGGACCTGAAGAAGCAGTCACTGATCAGGAGAGTGGGGCTCCAGGGTGGAAATTCTTCTAGGATATGGTCTTTGGTGTGGATGTTGAAGAGGCTGGCAAGAAGACTGTGGAGGATGTAGAGGGAGAGGAGGGAGTCCCTGAAATAGTTGTAAGAACTATTTTAAGAACTTGACAAACTAGAGAACATCCACCAGGATGATGAAGGACTTTCAAAGCAAGACATACATAGATTAGTTGAAGGATCCAAAGTAATCTCAACAATAGGACAAATCTAATAATACGAAATTTAAGAGGGATAAATGCAAAATCTTATACTTGGGTCTAAAAAATCAATATCACAAATACAAGGTGGGGAGATAGGACTGGAGAGTATTTCATCAAAAAAAAATCTAGGAGTTTTAGTGAACTGCAAGCTTAATATGAGTGAACAGTGTGATGGGGTATTTAAAAAAGTTACCATGGATTCAGGTATCATAAAGTCAGGTATATTGGCCATAATGAGAGAAGTGATGGTCCAAATGTACTCTGTGCTGGTTAGAACATGACTTCATCGTCACCTCCATCTTTGGATACCACATTTTAGAAAAGACATTGTTAAGCTGAAGAATTGTCCAAAGCAGGGTCAAAAGGATGGTGAGGGACCTTGAGACCATGCCATGTGAGGACTGGTTACAGAAATGTGGGAGAAAAGTAGACTTGGGAACATTGCCTCTGCCTTCCTAAGTTATCGCATGGAAGAGCGATTTAATTTATTCTGTTTGGTGCCAGAATTAGAAGCAATGGGAGGAGGTTCCTTAATGACATGATTCAGGCTTCAGGTAAGGAAAAACTTCCTAATAATTAGAAATATCTAAAAGTGAAAGGGGCTCCCTTGGACCTTGGCCTGAAAGCAAGAAGGCCTGAGTTCATATCCTGCCTCAGACATTTACTTGTGGCCAGGGTCACTAGTATGACCCCGGGCAAGTCACCTAACCTTTACCTACCTCAGTTTCCTTAACTGTAATATGGGATAATAATAGCACCTACTTCCCAGTATTGTAGTGAAGATCAAATCCAATAATATTTGCATTAGCTTAGCACACATGGTAGGCACTTAACAAATACTTGTTTCCTGCCTTCCCTCTTCCTTCTTCCTTCCCTTCCCTTTCCTTTCTTCCCTCTTCCTTCCTTTCTTGGGAAGTAGGAGGTTCTCCTTCCTAATGGTCTTTGGTCAAGGCACGGATGGCCACTTGTCAGACATGTTGTGATAAGGATTCTTTTTTCAGTTAGGATTGCATTAGCTGGTTTCCGACCGCCTTTCTGACTCTGTGATTCTGTGACTGATAGGAAGGAAAGAGAGGGACATTTTAGGCATGAACAAAGACCCAGAAGTAGAAATAAGCCACCTCCATTGAACAACAATGAAGATAAGCAATATCCTTTCTTTCCTAAGTATGTTACACCCCTGAAACCAAGTACACTGGGAAACAGAAAAGATTCAACTCTCCCAAAAGTCTCTGTTTATAAATAATACGCAGATACGGACATTTGTGAAAAGATCAGCTTTGGTCAAAGACGGCATCAGCCACCCACCTAGATAGGGAGGGGGAAGATGCTGAAAAAACTGTAATATGTCCTTCAAAAGTCAGAATTCTCTCATGAATTCCACCCACTGCTTTTATGATAGCCTTGAGAATTGTCAGGCTACCACTCAATGGATATCCAGGAGGGAAATAACAGCTGAGTTATAGGGTGAATGGCACCATAAACTCAGTCTTTATAGGATTCTGGCTCATAAAAGGATCTGCTATCTTGTTATGGACTTTGATGGCTCAGAAATGGATCTGTGAGCAGGAAGGACTGTGTACTGTCATCTCCCTTCTGGCTTTCAGCATTTGAGAAGGGCACTGAATCATTGGACCCACAGTGTAGGGCTGGAGTTATCTGCAGGTAATTCAGTCCTGGTAGCAGTCACTGGTGATAGGTGACAGTGTTCACCTGTGCTTGGTGAACAGAGTGGAAAGAGGTGAGGGCTAGGAAGTGAAGCAGGAAAGGGCATTGGAAGGCACCCCAAAGTTCAGCTCAGGGGCCTGAGAGTTTGTTAGACTTGCTTTCCTGAAGGCAAGCAACACTTTGATCGTAAGCCCATGTTTTTGCTTTGTTTTTTTCCCCCAGCTAAGGTTTATAGCTATCTAAGCAGTCCGTTTGCACGGCATTTAGATTTAGAGCTGGCAGGAAGCTTAGTTAGAAGCTAATAAACCCAGTCTCCTTATTTTATAAATAGAGAAACTGAGGCTGAGACAGGTTGAGTGAATTGCCCAAGGTCACACAGCTCAGTGACTGGGACCAGCGTTTAAACTCAGGTCTTTCTAATTCTAAGCCTAGCAGACTATCTCTGTGTCACCTAGCTGGCTAATTATGATATCCAAAATTGTGTGTGGGGAAGTCTTGTCCAGATTAAAAGTGACTTTGAGGGAGAAAGAAAGCACTAATACCCCAGGCTGGAAAGTGGATCAGGGCCTTCACAGAACACAGAACCTTAACATTAGGGAGCTGCTGAAGGTTTTGTAACAAAGAGTGGCAGAATGCCATAGAGTTGGGGTGCTCTGGTTCCTCACCTCTGCCTCCCGGTTTCTCTGGCAATCTTCCTTTCTTCAGGAGACCCTTTCCCTCTCCCCGTCCCTCCCTTGGGCACTCCCTCCCCTCCCAGTGCCTTCTCAGAAATTATTTTCCATTTTCACTGTATATATTTTATATATGCATCTTTTTGTATGTTGTCTCAACTATTAGGATGTAAGCTCCTTGAAGGGAACGTGTTTTTGCCTTTTTTGGTGTCCTCAATGTCTGGTGTGTGGAAAAGACTTAATAAATAATGCTTGTTGACTGATTTGTACTGTTAATTCATGACAAAAATTATTTTGAAATCCTTAGGGAGTAAAGAGTATCTTTTGCCTCTAGGATTGAAAAACCAGCTCCTGGGCTTGACTTTTAATGTGCTCCACAATCTAACTCTTATCTGTGTTTACTGATTGTAATACAGCCTCTGCAGTTGTGATGCAACAAAGTATGCATCAATTCTCCGCTGTTTGTGCTAATTGTAACCTCACGATTAACACCAAGAAAACAAAGGTGCTCCACCAGCCAGCACAGCACCATCCATACCTGGAACCATTGGTTACAGCAAATGGAGAAATTTTGAATGCTATGAATAATCTCACTTACCTTGGTAGTATACTTTACAGGGATGTACACATAGATTATGAGGTTGACTCATGCATTGCCAGAGCTAGTTCAGTGTTTGGAAAGCTCTGAAGGAAAGTAGGGGAGAGAAACAGTGTTAGATTGCCTACCAAACTGAAGGTCTACAGAGCTGTTGTGCTAACCTCATTATTGTATGCTTGTGAAACCTGGACAGTCTACCAGTGCCATGCTGGGAAACTGAGTCACTTCCATATGAATTGTCTTAGGAAGATTCTGAAGAACACCTGGCAGGATAAGGTAGCAGACACTGAGATCCTTTCTCGAGCTGAACTGGCAAGCATTCAAACTCTGCTGCAGAAGGCACAACTCCAATGGGCTCGCCACGTTTGGATGCCAAAGATACCTTTGCCTAAAAGACTATTTTATGGAGAACTCCCTCAAGGCAAGCACTCACACAGAGTCAGAAGAAGCAGTACAAGGACACTCTTAAGGTCAATCTGAAGAGCTTTGGAATCTATTGAATGACATGGGAGACATTGACAAAGGACTACTAAGCATGGATGTTTTTGTTTGTCCTTTGTTCTCAAAGAGGACCATGACCACAGGGAGGTGAAGCCACAGCATGCCAATGACTTGGATTTAAGTGAGGGAGGGCTGCGCAAAGTCACCAGCCTCACTTTCTCCTCTGGAGCCTGGTGTGTCCACATCAAAGAAGGAAGTGTGCTTTATGAGTGAAGCAGAATTGTAGTAGTTCAAAAGAAATGTGAGATGTGCAAATTTAGACATTTGCCTCCCAAATGATCATACAGATTATTTGTGCCTGATTTGCAGTAGAGCCTTCTGAGCTTAAATTGGTCTGATCAGCCATAATTGGCCACACTGTACCTTGACTCCAATGTAGTGATATCGTTTTGGTCCTCTTTTGAGAACCAAGGACAACAACCAATCCATGTTTCCAGCCTTCTCCTACATGTGTCCCCTTCACAAATGCTACATTCCAGGCAGAATGGACCAGTAGCTACTTCCTGGACTCAATGTTCTGCCTTCCATTGAGGCACATTCATCCAGACTATACTGTTCTTTCTTCATTTCCTATGGCAAGAATCCTTAAGGCTGCCTTGCCTGATCCTTCCTCCCCGCTCTTAATACTCTCATCCTGCTCAAACTATGTCAGATTTAATTAATTTCATGCCAGGTGTAACCTCTCAGAGAATATAAGCTCCATGAGGGCCAGGATTGTTTCTTTTTTTGTCCTTGTGTCCTCAGCATGTAGCTAGTGCCTGGCACATAGCAGGAGCTCAGTAAATGCTTTTGGAATTGAATTGAATTTTTAACTTAAATATTCAGTAAAAAGGGATGAATGATAATAGCTTATATTTATATATAGCACTTACTTTGTGCTGGGCATTGTGCTAAATGCTTTACAATTGTTTTTTATTTGATCCTCACAACTCTGGGAGATAGGCTATTATTATCCTCAATTTACAGATGAGGAAACTGAGGCAAAAGCGTTTTACTTGCCCAGGGTCATCCAACTTGTGAGTGTCTGAGGCCAATATGAACTCAGGTCTTCCTGACTCCAGGCATGTGCTCCTCTATCTGCTGCACCATCAAACAGCCTCTGTTAAGATCTCAATTATGAATAAAAACATAACAAGTGGAGAATCCACTGGACTCGGAAGTCAGTGGATTTGGGTTCCCTCAAAGACAACTTTTTCAGAGCTTGGATCACTTAGCTTATTCTTTGACATCAGGTATGATTTAAAGTACAGTTGATGATAAAGCAAAAATATATTTCAGGGGCTCCTGGCTATTTCCTTTATAAATGAGATAAAGCAGAGATGTCTTTACCAAATCATTAGTAAAATTCACTTCTCATCTCATCATTCACTGTTCCTCTTTAAGAATCCTCCCCTCCAGCCAGCCAGATATCCTGACTACTCCTGGAATACATTGTTCATTCTCAGTTCTAGCCCATTAACATCCGTTAATGTCCTTGGCAAAGATATTGCCTTTGAAATTAATAGAATCCTAGTGCTCAAGTTGGGCGGGAAACTAGGGATCGAAAGTACAACTCACGTTTTACAGACGAGGAAATTCAGGCACAGGGAGGTTAAATGACTTTCCTGGGGTCACACATGGAGGAAGTGTCCTGTATGCATAATCCAGCCCAAGGAAGATGAATTCAGGATGAGAGCGCCCTCGAGGTGATAGATTTTTCTGAAGAAATTTCACAAATATCCTAAATGAGAAAATGTGAAGTGATTCCCTACTTCCTCTCCAAGTTCCATCCCAAACCCTCCAAATTTGAAAATGTTTTGATTATTAAAATTAAGCCTTAACAACTTTCCTGTGATTCCTCAGAGAGATTCCATTTAGGTGCGGAGAAATTATCCCTCATCACAGTGTCTTAACAACCCCAGCAGTAACGGTGTAAGAAAGGAAAGTTTACTCTTTGTGCTTTCCTTTTAATGGCAGCTGGTTTGTGAGAAACGTTCACCATTTGGCAGCAGATGCTCCCATGCCTCCCAGAACTGGGCATTGACTTAGATTGTTCTGATAGACAACAGCTTAAGAAAGCCATTAGGCATTTCCTCCAAATGCCTGATATTACAAATAAGGAGTGAGCAGAATTCAAGCTTTTGCTTACACACCATTCTCTCTCCCCCTCCCCCTCCCCCTCTCCCTCCCCCTCTCCCTCTCTCCCTCTCTCCCTCTCTCCTTCTCTTTCTCTCTCTCTTCTCCCCCCTTTCATACACACACACACAAACATACACACACGCACACAACTGAACTTCAATAAGGA
>CM053624.1:355134579-355164532 GCA_028646595.1 Phalanger gymnotis
TGGGCATAAATCCCTCTTTTGCTACTCTGTGCCACTGAGCCAATCGGTTAACATTGCTCGTGCTTTAGCTTCTTCATTTGGCCAAAAAGAAAAAAAAACCCAACCTATAAAGACGAACATTTTAGAGTCAAAAGATCTGGTCTTGGAGACGGCTTTTAAATCCCTTAGCACTGCTATATGAACACTTGGACACTGAGTAAAGTCTGTTCAAATAATGGTGATGTTCTGTACACCAAGAACTCTCGCTACGTCTATAGAGGGTTTTTTCACTTGTAAGACCACTAAATTGTATTGCCTAAAAACTCTCGGGCCTCCAAATGGGATATGAAACTAACGCATCCAGTTGATACTGGTAGCCTTGGTGTCCTGGGAGAAGGCTGGGTGGGATGTGAAGCAAGGTCAGGGCCTATTTCCATCCAGGATTGAGATTGGTTTTCACTTCCTCATTTACCAATCAGGACAACTTAGCCCCAGGGTAGATCAGCTCAAGGAGTTTAAATTCTCCTGGGGTCTCTTACCTTCCAGACTATTTCTACCAAAGTCTCAATCAATACACTAAGTTTTCTGTCCTAACACAAAGCACTCAGACTTTGAAAAGCAGAGCAAAGTCTGATCCCCATGGCGGCCAGAAGAGAGGTGTAAGACCCAACAGTAGCTGAGACTGCAGATGTATGACTTCTGTGGCCAAAAGACTGAGCCGAATGTCTCCCAGTGGCTCTTTTGACAAAGCCTGATCTTAAATAACGTGCGAGTGCGGTTTCCTTGGCTGGATCTTTTAGTCAATACAATTACAAATCTCCCAAGACCTTTGTAAATCAAAAGCTATTTGCAAAACCAACTCCAGCTAAGGAAAAGAGTTGAGAGTCTAAGTCAACCTGACAACATTTATTAAACTTTTCATCATTCCAGTAGATGTAATAAACATTTACATTCAGATCCCACTCAGCTGTCAGGAAAGTACACAAGCTGACCACAAAGTTGCTGATATCTTTCCCTGAAATGAAGGAACTCGGATTCTGTTTATTCCCCTGGCTAAAGAAGACAGAGATAAAGGACTTCCTAGCACTCTCTGAGATACCCTTTTTGTTCCACATAAGCTTCCTAACACTTGCTACTTGTGTGAAGATTTAAACAGAGCATACTCAACAACCCATCCAAAAGAGCAAAGGATTCTTCTGTATTAACATTCATTTTACATTCCATTCAACAAGCATTAATTAACTCTGTTGTACCAGGCCCTGAGCTAGGCCTGGAGATATGAAGACAAGCAAGTAAGCCAGCAAACAAAAAACAGGCCCTACCCTTGAGAGTTTATATTATTTTGTGGGTTTTGAATTTGCAAAAAGCCTTCCTTAGAAAAAAATCTAATCTATTTGGCAAATAAAGTGGTTAAATAATTGAAAAAAAAACAGTCAAATTTTGATTCAAGATGATATCTGTAAATCCTTTAGCACAGTGCTTGGCACACAGTAGGCACTATATAAATGCTAGTTGTCACTATTATTATTTTGAAACAACCTCCGAAGAATTGAAGTTATGGATCATTCAGCTGGCAGTTCAGAGGAGCATAGAAGCATGAGCTCACCGCATCCCAAATGAGGGATTCCACAGAAGGAGCAATGTAAAGGATGTCATAGGAAAAAAAAAATCACGGGGGAGAAAAAAAGATGGGACAATTGTATATTGAGGGCAAGGGACAAGTGAGGCATAGCTCATAGGCTTCATTGGTAGTTACATGATGTCAAGAAAACCCAAGGATGGCCCCAGCCCATAAGGTGGGTTCCCTGGTGCAAGCCAATGGGAAGACATGGAGTAGAGACCCACAAGATAGGCAGGCATGGATGGGTGGCAATCTACATTGTGGAACACTCACATTGTTGAGATTGTAGATCCATCACAGATCGTAGAGTGGAGTCTTGGAATCAAAAAACAACAACCACAGCTTAAATGACTTACTATAACAAGGAAACCATTGGAATATATATATATATATTTCATATATTTAATGTATTTATATTTATAATTTTATTTATATTTATGAATATTTACTATGTATTATTTTTTAAACTCAACTTTTATATATACAAAAGTTGAGTTTAGAAAATAACAGTAATGGCTTGTATTTCAGATTGTGCCTTATAATTTACAAAGCACGTTACATCCATTATCTCAATTTATCCTCATAATAGCCCTCCGAGGTTAAGGAGTGCAAATGTTATTATACCTGTTGTATAGTTGAGGAAATTGAGGGTCAGAAAAGATAATGACTTGCCTAGGGTCTCTCAAGCTGGGAAATTGTAGAGTCAGGTCTGGGATGTGATCACAGAAGCTCAGACTGAAAGCGGCTTTGGAGGTCATGTCGGCCAACCCAAACCCAAATAAATGATCCCTCTATGAGGTATCTGACAAATGATGACCCAGTTTTTGCAGCTTCCCTTCATAGCTCCTATTTCTGCTGCTTGAGACCAAGCAAGTAAGACTATTCTCTCTTCCATATGACAGACCTTTGCGTTATGTGATAGCAGCGATCAAATGGACCTCAAGTCTTCTCATCCAGGCAGGCAGTCATCATATAGTATGACCTCAAAGTCCTTTGTCATCCTGGTTGTCCTCTGGAAACACTCCAGCTTTTAGATGCAGCAGGGTGGTATACCAGCTGCAGCTTGGGCTTAGAGTCAAGAAGACCCAAGTGTGTCTGAATCTCAGAGGCTTACTAGCCACGTGGCCCTGGGTAATTCACCTTTGTCAACCTTGCCTTTCTCTTCTATTAAATGAAGATGACAAGAGCAGCAATCTCGCAGGGCTGATAATATATGTAAAGTGCTTTATAAATTTTAAAACACTGTAGAAATGTTAGCTGTTAGTTTTACTATTTACCTACCTCCTTCATAAAATGTGGTTCCCAGAACTGAGATGATAATCCAGTGATGGTGTGACCAGGGCAGAGTAAAGAGGTATGGTCATCCGGGATTCAGCCAAGTAGTGCAATGGACAGAGACTGGAGGAGGAATCAGGGAAGACCTGAGTTCAAATCCAGCCTCAGACATTTGTTAGCTGTGTGACCCTGGACAAATCTCTCATCCTCTGCCTCGGTTTCCTCATCTATAAAAAAGAGGATGATAATAGCACCTACCTTCCAGGGTTATTGTGAAGATCACATGAGATACGGACACATATCTCTGGACACAATACCTAACTTAATGCAGCCTAAAACGGAATGTTCTTTTTTTGATTGCCCTCCCACACTTGACATATATGGAGCTTTTTAAGCTCTAAATTTTTAAAAAAATTAGATAAATTGCTGTCTAGTTATACGTCCTTCATCTTAACCTTGCAGGTCTGGATTAGAGTAGATGCTGTAAAGCTCTTATAACTAGATCAGCCACCAGGTGGTGGTCTAAGATCAAGCTGTAGCAATTCACTCAACTGGGCATGTGGTGCACTATGAGCCCTTAATAAATGCCGGTTGATTGATGTGTCTATGTACGGGACGACCCCACAGCCTCTAACTAAGAGCTCACTACCAAGTGAGCACGCTCATGCCAGAGCCATGCTGGGCACGTTCACAGGTTACTGCTATTCTATTAATAATTACAGTTCAGTGATCTTACCATACACCCTACCTGTGGCTACATTCTCTGGAGCAGTGGATCTGGCTGTCTGCCTCCAGATTACCAGTTCTCCAAAAACCTTGGGCTGAGACCATAAGCCTTTTAGCACTGGAGCAATTGCCCTGGGGCTCACACTGTCTTGGTAAATAAGTTCATCATATGACTGACCGTATCTAGTTGCCCCAGTCATGCTTCACCACCCACCTTAGCCATCTTTTTGCTAGCCCTCCTTCCGCCACTCACTCCTTTCCCTCTGCCCCCCAATTTAATACTTTTGTTGCTCCTGGAGTGGCCAGTTAACTCCAACAGCTGTTCTCATCCACCTGGTGATCTCTCAGACCAAAGGATTCCTCCTGGGTTCCTACTCCTCTACATGTTTTCCCCATTAAAATTCAAGATCCTAGAGGGAAGCATTGTATCTGTTTTATAAATGTATACCCAGCACTTAGCACAGTGCTTGACACATAATAATTGCTTGGTATTTTTCTTTTATTTCTTCATTCAGACAATAAGCATTTATTAAGACTTACTAAGTGCCAGGCACTGTGCTAAATTAGGAATACAAATACAAGCAAAATGGAAGAGTTTTTGCCCTCAAAGAGCTTACATTCTAATGGGAAAAGATGAAACATACAAAGAAACTGAAAAGCAGAGGAGTGGGGGAAGTCAGTGGGGACATGGTGAGGTCCAGAGAGTCAAAAGCACAGCTACATGGTCTGGGCACATCCCCAAAATGGAGACCTTTGGAAGTAACTCACTAATGGCAGGAGGAAATTGGATTGGGGGAGGGTTGTTCCTGGGTGAAAAAGTATTCTTTAATTCATTACTTTATCCTGCCAGACACATTTTAAAATTTAACCTGCATTATTAGCATTTTCTCCTTAAGTCTAGACAATGAACAAAACAATAAATAAAGCCCTGATTGCTAGTGTTGACTGATTTCTGATGTATAAAATGCTCACACTGAAAATTTAACAATTGGCTCTCAGGCACCGACTCCCAGCACCCTGCTGATGTGCCTGCATTTTCACTGTAACATCTGATGTTTGGAGGCAGCAGCTGGAGTCGTATTAAATGAGGACTGGAAACTGCAGCATTTAGATTTGTGAAACACCCACATACACACTCACACACAAGCACTACATAGTTTTGCTAATGTTGAGGTCTCTGGTCATGCTCATTGCCCTCATCTCTGTAAAACCCACTATATGTCTTCCTCATACCGTAGAATTGTAGGATTTGGGGGAGCTATTTAAAATTTGTTTGCTTTTTTAAATTAAGTGATCTGTGTGGAACATACGAAGATTGTTTTTACCCCAAGGTAATTTGTTTCAGGCATTTTTAATGGAGGCGAATGTGTTAGGCAGCAGTTAATCTTTTTTTTCTTTTTTCTTTTCAGTAATGGAGCTGAGAGCTAGATTGAGAATTCCATGTGGGACCAACAAAGGCTGGAAAACAGGCTTTAAAATTACACTTTTTAAAAATCAGAAATAACTGAAAACACCAAAACCAAACAATAAAACATGTTCAATAAATGCATATAAATGAAAAATCCATTTCAATGCATGAAGAGTGAAAAGCCGAGCATCTATGATGGATAGAGGGCTGTTCTGGTTTCAGAAAGACCTGGGTTCAAGTCCTAACTCTGATACACACTGATGTTAATCTCGCAAGACCCCAGGTGACTCTCTAAGACTATAAATTGCAGAACAAATGTGGATCTGCATTGGTAGAGAGCATTTCCTTGCTTGGGGTTCCTTAGACTAGTGAAATTACAGGCAGGGACAAAAGCAATCATACCACTATAACAGTCACTCCATCTGACTTCCGGTTAGGATTTTCGATCCATTCAATTCCTTCATCTAGTTGGATGCAATAGACAGAGTTCAAATCCAGCCTCAGACACTTTAGCAAGTCATTTGAACTCAATCTGACTCAGTTTCCTCCTATGTAAAGAGGAGATAGTAATGGCACAAGGTAGTTGTGAGAATCAAATGATAATATTGGTAAAGTATTTTGAAAATCTTAAAGCTCTATATGAATATGCTGGGCTGACCATATCTACCCCTCCTCTCCACTCAATAAGCTCCAACCTCTACTCTTTGAGCCAGGGGGAACCAAGCTCATCATCTTATTGTCCTTGTACCAGGATAGAATCCTGGCACAATGGAAGCTCCTTAAGGGCTGTTTCACTTTTTTTCTTTGTCTGCCCAGCAGAGAAAGTTCCTAGGGTATAATAAGGAGTTAATCATGACTTGATGAATGAACAAAAAGCATACTAGTCCGATTTGTTAACAGATACATTAATAGAGATATTGAAGAAAGCAGCATGCTACAGTAGAAGGAGTACTATTCTCCGGAAAACATATTTGACTTCTCTTGGTCTCGGTTTCCTTACTTGTAAAATGAGGAAATTAGATTAGATTAAGAATTAGTTTTAATTAATTTTTAAGAATTTTTCATTTCTAGGATCAACAAGTCTATGAAAATTAGATAGATGAGGCTGATTATATGTTAATCCAATGGTCAGAATCTCAAATGACCACTATCTTCCTCAAACAACCATTTTCTCCCTTTTAATACCATTTTAGAGAGTGATTCTCCCCCAGGCTGTTGCAATGGCCCTGAAGCTTCAAAGAGGAACCACACTGGCCATTTAGTATAAAGCAATAGTCCTTTCTGTGGCATATTTTGACCCATACATGCCTAGGTTATATGTCCAGCTTGACTTGAGTCACCTAAACATTGGGGAATGGAGGGGAAGATGAGGGCAATAAATAGGTTACTCGAGTAGAACTCTTTCTCATACTAGGGCAGCAGATGGCACTTGCTGGGGAAGGACAGTAAAGGGCTGAAATCTGGGATGTTGTCATAATCTTGGGCTTGATAATTTTCAGGCTATAGCATAAGGAAGAAGAAGAGCAAAAAGTTCCTAATGGCCCCATGGAAAGCCATTTCCTGAACTTGCTGAAGCATCATCTGAAGCTCTTGTCACTCTTTCTTGTTGGAAGGAGACTCTTCAATGGTCACTCCATGTATCTGAGTAGTACAAGGCGGCAGATGTGGCTAAAGGTCTTATAGGGAGGAATGGGGGAGAGAGAGGATGTGGCTCAACCAGTTGTTTGGCATGAGAGGTTCCAAGTATAAAAGATAACAGAAAAGGGAGGGGTCCCAATCAGGAGAAGGAAACACTTCTAGAGTTTCTTACAAAATAATGATGTTGATGATGATGATGATGATGATGATGAAGAAGAAGAAGAAGGAGAAGAAGATGAAGAAGAAGAAGAAGGAGAAGGAGAAGAAGAAGAAGAAGGAGAAGAAGGAGAAGGAGAAGAAGAAGAAGAAGAAGGAGAAGAAGAAGAAGGAGGAGGAGGAGAAGGAGAAGAAGAAGGAGGAGGAGGAGAAGGGGAAGAAGAAGAAGAAGAAGAAGAAGAAGAAGAAGAAGAAGAAGAAGAAGAAGAAGAAGAAGAAGAAGACAACAACTAGGCCTAGAAAACCTCAGACGCTCTCTGGCCTAACACTAGTTCTATGCAAGGGGTTAGCAATGGGCTCATGGCCCATTCATTTTGCTTCTGGCTTGGAGCATAGGTGATGGACCTCAAGCAGAAGAGAATGTCAGTTGCAGGATATGGCAGGAGAGAAAGTATATCCTCCAGCTGGCATACCAGCTCCTACATCTCCATCCCTTTTAGTAAATGAATCTCCTATTGTTACAAATCTTTACAGTAGGTAACATGCTTCCCCGTGCAACAATGCCTAGAGTGCCAAGAGTCAGCTAAAGTTCTGGTTTAAATTATATTTCTGGTCTCTGCTTAATTAGGTTGTCAGTAAGACATAGCACCACCATTCATCGTCATGGAGGGAGGGGATTTACATTCCAAACAGCAACCAGCCTCCCCCACACACCAACCTTGCTCTCTCTCTATTTGCAGCATGAATCAAATGCTTTCTTTCAACTCCAGAAATGTTTTGGTGGTGCAGAAATAAAGTTAGCCACATTGCCTATGCACAAACAGGGACAGGGATAGGAAAATCAACTGCAGATGTTTATGTCAACAGATAATAGTCCAAAACTATGAGGATCAAAATGCTTAACAGGAAAGGACCTTTCATTTAAAGCATAGTTACTTATGGTAACCACTGAACTCCTGGTATGAGCCAAAGTCTATGATGAATTAAAAAGGAGACGTGGTGCGAAGGATGACATCAGAGAGAAGTATGATGGGAAAAGAAGGTGGGTAGGTTAAATGGTAAGAGCAAGGATAACCAATGTACTACACGTGTATTGCACCAGTATCTTCACAATATGTAGAGATGTGGAAGGAGGTCATTGAGCGGACCCCCTTTGGAGGATTCTTGGGAGGACATGGTTATGAATGAAACAGGATGAGAAAGAGTCGATGGGTTGCAATCTGCATCCATCAAAGTACTGGAATATGAGCCAGGTTTAGCTGTTTTCACCTAAAATGTTAACATATTCCCACTTGGTATATCCACCTACACATTCTTTTTTATTTGTTCCAATAGATCACAGAGATAGAATTAATAATAGTTAGCATTAATAAAGTGCTTTAAGTATGGAAAGTACTTTACAAATATTATCTAATTTTATTCTCACGATAGCCCTGCTATTATAGTAGCTGCTATTATAACCATCACCATTTTACCAATGCAGACAGAGTTGAAGTGATGCCCTAGGTATGCAGCCGGTGAGTGTTTGGGACTGGATCTGAATTCAGGTCTTCCAGATGAGGCTGGATCTGAATTCAGGCCTTCCTGACAATAGGTCCAGAGTTAAATACAATGACACTTCCTTCTTAGGTTATTTCTGGTTTTCGTGGGTAAGCAGCAGCAAGAAGAGATAACCAAACTGTGGTTAGCCCGTGAAATGCCATAGTCCACTCCAAATATGGAAATGATTTGGAAACCTGGTAGGTGAAGGTAGAATGAGGTGGTTTCTAGCAGCCATCGGGCATAGGTTATCGTTTGCTATGACCAAGACAAATTTGTGGGCACTTGGTTAAAAGAGACAGAAAGAGAGACAGACAGAATGACCGAGACCAAGACAGAGAAACGGAGAGAGAAGAGCACGCTCTTATTGAAAAGGCAGTTTGGGGATAGTGTGATGGACTTGGAGCCAGAAAAATGTGACTTTGAAGCCTGTCTCTGACAATTACAAGCCAGGATATTCTAGTTTTTTTAAAGTCATAATTAATTTCAGGGGTTTTTTTTTGCAGCAAGATCTGTTAAGCTTTTGGCTCGTTCTAGGCTTGAAAGCATGGGAGGGCTTGTGCCACTTGCCTGATGATGACTCGGCTAATGCCTAATGATGGCTGAGACATTTGAGGGCCTCAGTTAACACTTGTTGAGTTCTCTGATTGCCTCATCCTCCCTTTTGCTGGTAACAGGCTGACCTGTGACACAATGGCGTGCTTATGTCTCTCTCTAAAGGATGAAATCATGACTGAGTGTTGAGAAACATCCTTTTGAGGAATAGAGGGAAGAGCAAGAGGGAGGGCTGAGAGCTGGATTTTTGATGCGGCTTCAGGTGGTGATGACATTCACATCTATAAAGAGCAATTTGGACACTTGGGGCTAGAAGCTGGAAATAAAGGCACAAGTCGACTTTGTAATTCATAGAAAATAATCTAAGAAGTAACTAAAAAGTCAGTTGAGTAGGAGAGGAACTAGTGATGATAATGGCTTCTTCTTTGCTGAAGAAATGCATGTGTTTAATTCTTTACACCTCACATTTTGGTACCCCAGAAAAAAGCCCTAGTCACTTTGCCTTGATTATGGCTCCAACTTTTGTGAGTCTCTCTAAGAGCTGAGGATAGCAAACCAAATAGGTAAAACTTCTTCATTCTGAATTGCTTCTGTCCTCAGAATCTAGCACTGTGCTTGGCATACAGTATTCATTGTTGTTTAATTGTTTTCAGTTATGTCTGACTGTGACTCTTCTGGGGGGTTTTCTTGGCAAAGATACTGGAGTGGTTTGCCATTTCTTTTTCCAGCTCCCTTTACAGATGAGGAGCTAAGGCCAGGGTCGCACAGCTAGTAAGCGTCTGAGGTTGGATTTGAACTCTGGTCCATCCGACTTCAGACCCTGTGCTCTAGACAATGTATCCCCTAGTGGCCCCACACAGCAAGCACTTAATAGTGACCCCGGGCAAATCATTCTTCTTTTCTGAAAAATGAAGGAATTAGTCTAGCTTGTTTGGAAGATTTCCTCCCAGCTCTAAATCTGTAATCCTATTATTTCCAGCCAGTGTATTGTAAAGTGATACTAGTTACCTACCATTGATTAGAAAAATATGAATGCATAATGGATGAGGAGGACCAAATGGAACATTTTTCAAGAGTGCTAGAAAGTTTTGCCTTGTGATACTCACATCCAGAGCTGTGACGAGGAATATTTTTAAGCCTCTTGAAAACATTCTCAAATCAGCTTTTTAAAAAGAGAACAGTAGCAATCAGCTCTTAGAGAAGCCATTGAGACAGCCTGTGGCAAGGAAAATCTTTCCTGGGGTCTTGGGAGCAAAGGACAAGATTGACTTTTTGGCAGCTTCCTTTTTTCACTCATTCTCCTCACTAAGCAGGTGCTAAACTCTGTTGTTTCTCTGCTGTGGAAGCTCTGAATTCAAAACCACCTTTCTCTGCCCCAGTTAACCTTCTTCTTGTCCCACAGCCAGATTCCTGTGAATGACATTTGGAAAGAAGGATGTGTTAAACTCCAGCATTCTAAAGGAGGCCTGATCATCTTAATTTGAATAAACAATCCCACTCAGCACAAGCAATACTGGATTTATTTTTAAAGTTTGCTTTCTTTGGGAGACCAGCAATTGTTTTGGTCTTTGGTCATTTTTCAGTCACGTCTGACTCTTTGTGACCCCATTTGGGGTTTTCTTGGCAGAGATACTGGAGTAATTTGCTATTTCCTTCTCCAGCTCTTTTGACAGATGAGAAAACTGAGGCAAACAGGGTGAAGTGGCTTGCCTAGGGTCACATAGTCAGTAAGTGTCTGAAGACAGATCTGAACTCAGGAAGATGAGTCTTCCTGACTTCAGGCCCAACCCTCTGTGCACTATGGCACCACCTAGCTGCCCCCCCCTCAGCAGTGGTTATATGATTGTAAAGTGTGTGTGTTTGGGGGAAGGGTGAGTAGGTCACTTTAATTTGCTAAATTAGCATGCCAACTTAAAGTAGAGTAACAGGCCAATGATAGTGAATGTAGCTGCTTGGACAGAAAATAATCTTGGAATGGTACCCGGAAGTTTTAATAGAACCTAGGCACCTTAAGCACAACGATCAGTTCATTTCATTTTGTCTTTATATCCCCAGTTCCCAGCACAGTATCTGACACATAGTAGGTCTAGATTAATAAACGCTTGATTGATTGATACCAGTTTGGGTTTCATTTCAATAGTGACAGCTGCCCATCAATCTTGAACACTAAAAACTTCTGCCTGAATCTGCCAGTTTTGTCTACAGTGGACCAAATAGCAACATGTAATATTTATAAATATCTGAATGTTTAAAATCACACTTTATCCCAGTTCTCAATAAGGAATTTTGTATAGGCCATAACTTAGAGAATCCTTGGTGATTGGCTTGGCTTCCTTTCTGGCTTCCATAGCTCCATACTTCAATGCTTCATTCACATGGGTTCACAACCACTGACACAATTGCAACCTACCATGCCTTCGATATGATGTGCATGCCTTGACGAGTCCCAAAAATGTACAACCTGGTTAGGAACCTCCTAGAGGGAAGTTTCTTTGAGCTTAGTGAGGTTGGATCTTAGATGACAGACAGGTCTGCACTCAATTTTGTCCATCTTCATAGGACCTGCCAAAACTTTCAGGGAGTCAGCAGAATAGGACTTAGCTATAACATGATAATAACATCCTGTCTCATGGGGCTATGGAAAGGGAAACTGACAAAAATTATTTCATTCTATCTAATTAAGTGAGCATTTATTAGGCGCCTATGATGTGGCAGCAGGCACTGTGAATGCAAAAACAAAAATGAAATGGACTTTGGCCTCTATGAGCACACAGTCTACTGCTGTAAATCCCGTTATAGTGAACTTCAAATGGACTGTCTGTATTATTTTATTGTATTGAAATTGGGGCATCCAGGTGGCACAGTGGAGAGTGCTGGGCCTGGAGTCAGGAGGACCTGAGTTCAAATCTGGCCTCAGACACTTACTAGATAGGTGACCCTGGATAAGTCACTTAACCCTGTTTGCCTCAGTTTCCTTGTCTGTAAAATAAGCCAGAGAAAGACATGGCAAAGCACTCCAGTATCTTTGCCAAGAAAACCCAAAACGGGGTCACGAAGAGCCAGATTTGACTGAAACAACTAAACAACAACAACAGAGACAACCAAAACTAAAATTAGACTGTATAGAATATTACTTGAAATAAGGTCAATGGCTGGGGTTCAGTAGGGCTCGGTCTTTTGGATGTGCCCAAGTTTTATACTGGTGATGTTGGAATTAGAAACCAGTTTTCATTTGAAAAATGAGAGAGTTCTACTCGTCCTTTCCAGCTCTAGATTTGGCCTCCTGTGATCACAGCGGGAAGGGATGGAGGTAGCAGTAGGGATAGGAGTATTCAATACACTATATACACAGGTAAACAAGTTCGGAGTACAGTGTACACAATATAATTTCAGGAGAGTGGATGACACTAATAACTATGGATCAAAAAAGGACTTCCATGGGATGGGCAGCTGTACGGAGCCTCGAAGGAAGCCTAGGATTCTAAGAAGCAGAGATGAAGACAAGAGAATTCTAGGCTATTGTACTCTAAAAAGGTGGGATAAAAATCAGGTGAAGCGAAGTTCTTAAAGTTCATAAGATTTAAAGGGGGGGGATCTCAAATGTCATCTAATCTAATCCCTTTGTGTTACAAATAAAGAAACTGAGGCCCATGGATAATCCCATAAGACCCTTGATCTACAGCTGAAAGAGTCTTCAGAGGGCATCTAGTCCAACCCTGTCTTTTTACAAAATTAGACATTGAAGTCTAGGGAAAATAAAGGGTGTGCCCAAGGTTGTGTAGGTAGTAAAGTAGGAGATAGGGAATTTGAATCCAGGTCCTGTGCTTCAGAGTCAATGCTCTTTCTTCATAGTCATTCAGTCCTTTTTCATAAGGGCATTTCTAAAGACATGACTCTTCCTTTTCTTTAGATAATCATTCCGTTATTAGGCAGAAACAAAATTGCAGGTGCAGTTTCTAGCTCACGCATGAAGACAGTGTCTCTCGAGCTGTGAGCAAATTCCAAGTTCTAAGTTAGACTCTTTCATAATTTGTATTGATTCTTTCTTGCCTGTTGGGCCCTACTTATTACACCAGAGCGATAATTTCCCAATGACCTGAAAGAATTCATTTAAATTCGCGGTGACTGCTGGGAGAATCAAGTATAATTTGTCTCTCTATTTGATGGATTGTGGCTAAGTGCACAAATTTGTAATAGAACATAAAGCTAGAGAAAAGCTTTAGGAAAATAATATTTGGCATCACATATATTTTCTTTTTTTGTTGTTTTGTTTTTGGCAGGGCAATTGGGGGTTAAGTGACTTGCCCAAGGTCACACAGCTAGTACATGTGTCAAGTGTCTGAGGCTGAATTTGAACTCAGGTCCTCCTTACTCCAGGGCTGGTGCTCTACTCATTGCGCCACCTAGCTGCCCCCAGCATCACATATAGTTTCAAATCGCTGGCAGAACAAGGCTCAAAATATTTCCTAGTGTTGGACCAATAGGATGGCCATGAACATTGGCATTATCAGTTAGATTAGTCAAATGACTCTGAAGCCAGGGTTCAAAATTCAGCAGACAAAAGCTTTACCCATATTTCACCTCTCACTAGGAGACTGATCACTGATGCTTGACCCCAAAACCAATTATCTGATTTTCAAGGACACCTTAAAATGTCCCAGAGAAGAATGCTTGAGCATTTAGCTTGGGGAAGAGAAGGCTTAGGGGGAACATAACAATTGTCTTAAAATATTTGAAGGACCCTCGAGTCAAAGAAGGATTAGATTTGTTGGGCAGAATGAAAAGAAATGTGGGTAAAGTTGAAGACAAAAGTAGATCTTGGCTTCCTAACAAACTTTGACTAAAGTGTAACAAGCTGCTTCAGCTGGTAATAGGTTCCTCCAATCACCACCCTACCACCACCACTGGTAGTCTTCCCACCCCAAATGGGTTTATCAACAATCAGAAACAATACAAATTATTCTGCCAACCCCCAAGAAGAGTGGGCATCGTTGACCCAAACCTAAATCTTTCTTTCTGGCTCCATCAGCCTTCTCTAGCTCCATTATTCCTACAATAATGCTACATTATACTAGCTAGACTGACTTCATTTCTTGTCTCAAGAGGGTTATTAGATTGATACAACATGGAAATGCTGTTTGTAGTTTACCTAGGCTTATAGGCTGGAAAGAACATGAATGTTTCCCTAGTCTAACCCCTTCATTCCACAGAGAAGGAACCCAAGCTCTGGAGAGTTAACTTTGCCCAAGGACAAACGGGTATTAAATGACAGAGCTGGGACTGGCTTTGAATCCAGGCCTAGCATTCTTTCCATTGCGCCATCTGTCAAAGCTCTTGAAAAGTTTCTCATCTTATCTTGAGGGACAAAATGGAGAGATGTGGGATAGGTGAGAGTGCAGTCAGGCAGCGTCTGAACTGGCTCAAAGATTGGACTGAGAGAATAGTCATTAATAGCTCCACGTTATCATAGAGGGAGGTCTTTGGGGTATTTGTCTCTGGCTTTCTTCCGTTTAACCTTTCTATTGAAGACTTAGCTGAAGGCATAGATAAAATACTTATAAAATTTGCAGATGGAACAATGCGAGGAGGCCTAGCTAACACATCAGATGACAGACTCAGGATACAGAAAGGTTAGTTTAGAACATTGGGCCAAATATGGAGAGGTAAAAATAAATTCCAACACTTAGGTTAAAAAAAATTCACAAATACAAGTTGCTAGAAAATAGTCCATCTGGAAATGTGTCGATAGCAGAACAAGGCAGCCAGGGGCAGCTAGGTGGCACAGTGAGTAGAGTACCAGCCCTGGAGTCAGGAGGACCTGAGTTCAAATCCAGCCTCAAACACTTGACACACTTACTAGCTGTGTAACCTTGGGCAAGTCACTTAACCCCAACTGCTCTGCAAAAAACAAAAACAAACAAAAAAAAAGAACAAGGCAGCCAATGAAACTGATGTGATGTTGGACTCCATTCAGAGGCATAGTGTCAAGGATTAGTGGAGAATAGTCCTACTGTGTTCCATACTGATCAATTCACTACTTCTAAGGTCACTGAAATAAATTTGGAAGGTACATTAGAGGGCATCTCTTCCAATCTCCTCATTTTACAGGTGAGAAAGGTGAGCTCCAGAGACGTCTCGTCCAAAGTCAACAAGCAGTAAGTGGCAGAGTCAGGATTCAAATCCAGATCATTATACGCTAAGTCCTTAGAAAGGATATTGACAAAAGTTATTGGCAATATTGACACTGCGAGCATCCAGAGGAGGGAGACCTAGATGTTGGAAGGCCTCAAAGCTATGCCATCCAATAAGTGGTTCAAAGAATTGTTGGTGTTTAGTCTGAAGAAAAGAGAAGTGTCATACTTCAGTTGTCTTCAAGTGTTTGAGAACAGCTGTTGGGTGGAAGAGAAACTATAGGTTTGTTCTGTTTGGTCCAAGAAGGCAGAACTGGACTCAGTGGCTGGAAGAGATAGAGAAGCAAATGTGAACTTGATGAAAGGAAAAGCTTCCTAACAAATTAGAGATGTGGAAAAAGTGGACTGCACCTTCTTGGGAGGGAGAGGGTGCTGTCCACATTAGAGGTCTTTGGGCAAAAGAATCAGGGATCTTGTAGATTGGCTTCTATTAGGGTGCGTGTTAAAATGGCTGCCATGATTCCTTCCAACTCCAAGAGTCTGTGATCACAGGAAACTAGTGGTTTGTTCACATTTCCTAGTGTGTGTATCAATTGTATTCTCCTTATTTGTGTTTGTGGCTTATCCCTCTATTATCAGCTAGGTAGCACAGCAGGTATAGAATCAAGAAGACTTGGGTTCAAATCCAGCCACAGCCTGGTTATGTGACCCTAGTCAAGTCACTTAACGTTATTCAGGCTCAGTTTACTCATCTGTAAAGATGGGAGTAATAATAGCACCTCTCTCCCAGGGTTGTTGTGAAAGTCAACACAGATAGCTATAGATCAAAAGAAATCACTATATAGATGGTAGTTATCATTATTGGTAGACTATACACCCCAAGAGGGGAGCAACCATAGTTTAGCTAACCCTTGTATCTCACTTAGCACAGTGTTCTGTGCACAGGAGGCACTCAAAACATGCTTATTTAGTTATGAAATTATATCATTTTACAAAGGAAGTGTTCTCTTGGCTTTTATACCAACGCTCCAGACACTGGTTGTATTTCCCTCTGTATAAATAGTCTGGTTCTTATGCAAAACCACTACCCTATTTGTGAAATCTTCTTCCTCTTGGATCAGTAGACTAAGCTGCTGATTTATAGCCGCAATTGATTTTCATACACTCTCAATGGAGTTACCAATTTGGCATTCAGTCGGGCCTCTGGCATCTTCACTGAGTTCAGGGGCCGATCCAGGACTTCCATGAACATTCCCAGTGGGAATTCCCTCCTGGCTCAGCTATGAGGCTGTAGCAAAAGTCCCATGGCATGACAGTGTAGAGGTAAGGCACATGTATGGGATCATACTTTCTTGACCCCAAATTCAGACAAGGTGATTCTTTGCTCCTAGTTTGTGATTTTTTTTCTCTTTGTTTTAATTTTGCTTCTATATCACTTTCACTTCCAAATCCCTCCCTCTCCCCTACCCATTGAGCTACCTTTTGGAACAAAGGATTTAAAAAAAAACCACAGTGGAAAAAAGCAATTCCACCAAATTGTGAATGTATCTCTATCAAAAGCAAGTGGAGCCCTCATTGGCAGAGTGACCTTTCATGGAGAAGACTTCTTGTTATTTCATTATATTACAAGGATACACTATAGAGGCAGGTGGCTGTGCCAAGGAGCTGCACAGGATGATAGACATGGGGGGAGGGTAACTCCGAAGACTATAGTGAGCCCCGGGGGAGCAGAGATTGTTTGCTCATTTGTATTTCTCTTCCCAGTGCCAGCTGGGACACAGTAGGTACACAGCAGGTATTCGATTAAGACTCATTGATTCATTTTCACCCCCATCTCTTAGAATCCTTAGTTTCTTTCTAACTCATCTCAAAAGGCTCCTCCATGAGGCCTTTCTACATCCTCCCTGGCTGCTAATGTTTCTTTCCCTCTAAAACCTTTTTTGCTTGGTTTCGCATATATTTTCCATACATTTATAGGTATACGTACTGTCTTCCTCAAGGGAATGGCCTTCTCTGTCATCATGCTGTCATTTGCAAGTCCCTCCCCCTCTTCTACTTCTTGCCCTGAGAACTGTAATCAAATCAATACTACTATTTCCTCATCAAAGAGCCTATCAGTGGGCTGCCCTGTGGCTCCACTCTCCAACCCGTGACTTCCCCAGCCAAATCACTCTTCCCTGCCACCTACTCCCCTACCTTTGTGGTCTCCTCCTAGAAGAATGTAAACTCGATTAAGGGAGGACTGGCTTGCTTTTGCATCTGTATTCCCACTGCTTAGTAGGATGCTTTGCACATAGTAAATACTTAATAAATATTTTTCCTTCATTCATTTCTTCATTAACTCTTTCACTCTGTCTCTCTGTCTGTTTGTCTCTCTCTCAGTCACCCCCCCCAGGTAGTGTTGACTCTCTATGTCCTTCCTTTGACCTTTACTGTGTAAGTAAAACTGGTCTGTAGCTTAACATTTTCTGAACCCAAGTGTTCATAAAGGAAGAGGGTAGGTGCCATATTTTATCATTGCTCAGTCATCGTCCAATCATATCCGACTCTTTGTGGCCCAATTGAGGATTTCTTGGCAGAGATACTGGAGTGGTTTGCATTTCCTCTTCCAGCTCATTTTGCAGATGAGGAAAGTGAGACAAACAGGGTTAAGTGACTTGCCCAGGGTCACACAGCTAGGTAGCATCTGAGGCTAGCTGTGAACTCAGGGCTCTCTGCTCTATCCACTGCACCACCTAGCTGCCCAGATACCATGAAGGAAGGGCCAGATAATGTTCCAGGTTCCACTTGAATCAGGCAACAAACCAGATAAGCAAGTGGTCCCCAAAGTGTATCCAGGGCCTTTGTGGCAAAAAGGAGGTTCTCATGTCATGGTTAGTTGAGATTATTTGCAGTTAAACATATTTTAGAAATATGTTTAGAAATACTTAGGGGCAAAGTAATTGGGGAGCAGCATATTAATTGGTGAAAGGTTTTTGCTAATAGTCTAGCTTGAAACCTGGGAGAGATAGACTGAATCTCTAGGGAGATTCTAGGTTAGGGGTGGAGAACCTGCAGCCTCGAAGCCACCTGTGGCCTGCTAGGCCCTCAAGAGTGAAAGAACCGCTCTTGAGGACCTAGAGAGCCATAGGTGGCCTGAAAGCAGCAGGTTCCCCACCCCTGTTCTAGATAATGAGGAGGCTAGAGTGGTGTCAAATTTAAGGGGTGCTGAGAGCATTTCAGACTTCCATGGAAACTATAGGCCTTAGGATGGATAATTAACTAAAACAAGAAACTTCCTGGTGGGAGGCTGGGACATCCTCTTCTGGGACATGCTCTTTATCCCTCATCCCCATTTGGTTTTTGCATGGCAGCCTTTTTAAGGGGGACTCTGGACAAATGTCCTGGAATCTCTGTGTACTGACATCCCACCCCTGCTCCACTGAGAGGTGGATGCTTGACCCAAACCTATTTTGTGCTACTTGTCTTGGGGGGGAAAAGTCTTAGTTGTAGCTCTTGTCTGGTTATAGCCAACAAAGAAAGAAGGTGATACAAAAGCAACAACCACAAACAAACAGCTTTCTGCGGGCAGAAGGCATACATTTCCTCAACATTTCTGAAATGAATGCTGTCCCTCTTCCAGATCTTTCTGGAGAGTAGTGACCAATTCTACTTATTGGACTGATCACCTTAAAACATCATTTGGAAGCCATGCCTAATTCCGTGGGCTTTCACCCCAGAAGAAGCCATCTTCTCTCCAAAAACATCAACAATGAGCCATGTTTTAATGGTTCCCAGCAGAGCAAAATCTGAAAGAGAATTTCTAGTCTAAACACGCCTACAAAAATGCTTTTATCAATAGAGTAAAGGAAAGGAAATAGCTGTGTGTATTTTTTGTGTTTTGTAATCAACAGTCATTCACCTCTGGAAAAACCACATCTTTTTGAAGAGTTTCAATTATCCTTGATTTTCTTCAAGAATCAATGCACACACTATCTTCTTTAGGTTGGCCTTTGCCAGTTCCCCCAGATGCTAGTGCCTTCCCCTCTAAGGTTATCTTGTGTGTGTGTCATGTATACCAGTTTATGTACATGATGTTTCCCTTATTAAAATGTAAGATCCTTGAGGGCAGGGACTATTCCTTTTACTTTGCATCCTAGGTGCTTATCATGGTGCCCGATATATAGAAAGAGTAATAAAGGCTTATTGAATAATAGTATAAGGAGTGGGGAGAGGGGTGTCGATCTACCTCCCACTCCATGTAAATTGGAGCATCTTTAAGTGTCTTTAATTAAGTGAAAAGGTGTTTCTCTCTGACACGTTTATCAAGTAAGAAAAAACACATTTGTTCACTAGGCAGAAAGGTACAGTAGCAGGTCTGTTTGAATTAGGTGAGGGACTTGGTCATAATCTCTGGGGCCTAAACCATGGTGCTTGTTGGAATTAGGGATTTGAACAAAGGGTGAGCTGGGAGAGAGCATTTAAGTCAAACTCCTGAGAATAAAAAATTTGTGGGGCGGGGAACACGGTGACCACAACCTCAGTCCCTCCCTGCCTTAGCCAGAGGAGGATTTTAAGAACATCTGAGGATCAGAGCATTATGGACTTTCTTTCAGTATTCTAACAGCATCCCTAGAATAGCTCTAATGGCATTGTCTGCTTTGGGAGACAGGAACAGGCTCGACAAGACAAGGAAAATATATTCAAGGATCTACAAAACAGCCCAGAAAAAAAAGCTACACTGTATCTAAAGGAAAATTGTGAAGACTCCAGCAAAAAGACCTCAAGGGGCTTTGAGTTACACCTTTGATGAATGTATTCTCTAAACTTGAGTCTACTTTTCTTTGAATTCTGTGTGCACTGGTAGGAGAGTGAGTTGCAGACTTGGGGGATTTTCTTCTTACTTTTCTTACTATATTATGTGGTAAATATCCCTTTATAAAAGTTAATTAAGTCTAAGTGATATCAACTGATAATCATGGAGGGCGATACACCAATGGCGGCTCATGAGTTCTAGCACAAAACCAAGTATAGCTGGTTCTTACTAGATATACTTTTTGGTTACGGTTAGGCAGTTTGGTGAAGTCTATGGACCATTTCTCAGAATAATGTTTTGAAATGCATAAAACAAAATAAATAAGATTACAAAGGGAACAAATTATATTGGAATAGAGTTATAAAAATATTTTTAAAACAAGGTCATGGGCTCCAGAGTTACAACCTTTACACTAAACAAACAATCCCCAACCCCCCAGCATTACCCTAGACCCCAAGGTAACAATAAGTAAATGAGCTTCAGGGACCCAGATTGACAGTAAGAGGGGTGTTGGGAGAGTAGCTGCAGAGCATTTTAGAATTAATTGATTGACAATTTGAAAGAGCCTGGGTGTGCTGATGAATCTCTACCTGCCAAGGGGAGTGATCCCAAGGAAACACACAAAAAATTTCTACATGGCTTTTAAGTATGAAAATTGAAGGGAGCTGGGCTAGTTGATCTTTAAAAAATACTCCTAGGACTCCATGGTCTCCGACCCCCGCCCCACACACCTACACATTTCCAACACTATGTCACTTTATCTGCGTGAGGAAATAACCAGGCCTACCATGGGGCTTTCTACTAAATTACTAGTACTTATCCCTTTCAGGAAGGGTTGAGCATCAACTGAAGACAGTTCCCATACTTATGATTCTCCAAACACACTGGCCAGGAAGATTCCTGGTTGTCCTTACAGACAAGGCCTTGATCTACCGCTCTACCCTGCCACTCCCCTTTTAATTTTCTTAGTTGGTCCCTAGGGGAAGGAGGAGGAGACTAGATGGGCTTTGACCTCTATAGTCATGTTGAATAATAACTAACCTCGTCTCTGTTTCACAGGAGATACTAATCCTTATAGCCTAGACAGGATGGCTGTCTTGCATTCAGGAAGATCTGGGCTTAAGTCATATTTTAACAAATGTGGATAACATAGCCATAAGTAAATCACTTAACTTAAACCTCTCTTCTTCAGGCAACTCTCTAAGAACATTAATTATAGAAGAATTGCTGGTCTGGGGGAGGGGATGAGGAAGGGAATTTCCACACCAGGAGTTCCCTTCATCAATGAAGTCACAGATCTGTACCTATGCACATGTGCGCATATGCTTATTAGCTCCTAGGAAGCCTGAAAACATAATGTTCTGTCTTTTTCTCATGGAATTTATTCTTATCTTCTATTCACTTCTGGCACAAAGGATCTAGGTCAATGACCTGGGATGAGTGGAAGATGTCCAGGTGGAGCGGTGGATACAGCACCAGGCCTGGAGTCAGGAAGATCTCAATTCAAATCCATCTTCAGACACTGACTATCTGTGCGTTCCTGGACAAGTCATTTAACTTCTATTTGCCTCAGTTTCCCCATCTGTAAGGTGGGGATAATAATAGCACTTACCTCCCTGGGTTGTTGTAAAGCTCAAGTGAGATGTTAATTGTAAAGTGTTCAGCACAGTGCCTGGTACATAGGAAGCTCTATATAAATGTGATCAGATCCATGATGATGGTATGGTGGTGGCACAGTAAGGGTTACAGGGAGTAAAAGGGCAAAAATGGGGAACTGGCAAATGGCAAACAATCCCAAAAGTCATGAAGAGTCAGACATGACTGAGAAACAAGTACGGAGGGAGAGATGATGGCAAGAGAGATGAATTCTGCCTGGAATAGTCACATCCTCCGTGAAGCCTTCTCTGATTTCCCTGGTCAGACCACAGGATCAGGTATATAGAGTGGGAAGGAACATCTGAAGCCATCTCATTTTACTAATGGGGGAACCTTCTGCTCAGAGTCACCCAGGCGGCAAATGCCAGAGGTGAGATTTGTATCTCAATTCCCTGAGTATGGAGCCGGGGGTCTTTCCCCCACCCCATCTCCCACCCCCTGCCCCTTCCCCAATTTCCAAACCCCTGTAGTTCTCTGCTTGCTTTCTACTTCTCTGTCAGGTTTAGAGTATAGAGTATAGAGCATAGCTCTGGCCAATCTTCAAAGAATGAAGAAAACTCCAGTTTGCTTTGAACAGCCTGGGCAGGGAGCCTCCTACCAGTTCCTAATTCACTTACTTGTGACGCTGCCCATCTATTTCTCTTCATCTGTTCACACCTTCTGGGTTGTATTTACTCTATTGCCCCATGCTGCTCTTGCTGCTTCTCCTTCATTCTGGAAGAAAACCATGACATCAGGGAGGTGATACCATGACGGGCAAATGAATTAGATTTAAGTGAGGGAGGGCTGTGCAAAATCACCAGCCTCTCTTTCTCCTCCAGAGCCATCTGGGTGCAGTGGCCAGACATGGATCAGGGTGACTGGAGATGGCCCAGGATGCTGTGGGGAACCTTGGCCGTTTCAAACTAAAGTCTTTAACAGGTCTCAGTTTGACTGAGGCAGTGCCCATTCTGTGATTAAAGCTTAAAAAATGAGGCAAAGAGCGGCCTCTTAAAAAATAAAAAGGTCTGGTTTGGGAAGACCCTCAGGGTTTCTGGCCAAAACAGAAACTATTGTATTTACATTCATCCTGAGCCAATCAAGGCCCTAAACAGTGACCAAGGAGGGCTTAGTCTGGGCCCAGAGAGATCTGGATCACAACCCGAATTTTGCCTGTTTATGAGGACAGCTTCTATTAGAGGTGAGATCAGGTTCTGAAAACCCATTCTCATTAATAATGAGCCACAGTTCTGTGGGGGTTTTTCCTCCTCTCCATAACCATTAGGGAACAACAACCTGTTTTTCTCATTCTGGTTTGTCTCCTCTCAGAAATCTTGATTTATGCCTAGCTCAGCTGGGAAATGATTGCAAGGGAGTGTCCATTTATTCCCTCATTGGTCCCACTTCCCCTCCTTCTCCCCAGACCCTCTGCTTCCCGTCCCAGCTACTCTTACTCTCTTCACAAATTGTCAATGTCAGGACGTATAGACCTGTTCCTTATAAATGTGATTTATCTGGGTTATGACATTCTTTTAGTCTCTGGAGGAAAAGTGCCAAAAGAACCAGATACAACAATAACAAAATATTTTAAACCAGACTCAGTGTCATTAAATCTCAAAGCTGGCAGGACCTTAGAGGTCATCTAGGTCCAACCCCTTTTATAACCACAGTGTCAACTCCTTGGCCTTCCTGAAATGTTCTCTTGACTGCAGGCCTTGCCAATAGGCTCTGGTGTCATGAAACGATTTCAGGAACGACCCTGGACAGAATACTATATTAGAGGTCAGAGGACCCAAATTCAAATCCTTGTTTTACCATTATGCCCTGGGTAACCTTGGATGATCCACTTATACTCTATTGGCCTCAGTTTACTCATCTGTAAAATGGACTTTGACTAGATGACTTCCCAGGTTCCTCCCAGCTCTGGATCCATGGTCCATCCATGGTCCTCCATGATGGTCCCGGAAGGGATATCACTTGAAAATCATTTCTTGATCTATATTGGCATCCAGGGCTACTGAAATGAAGGAGACTTTTCCATGCAGATCCTTTGCTAATACTAAACGTCTTTGTCTTTGCATCCCCAGCACTTACCCCCAATTAAGTGTATAGTAGGTGCTTAATGAGGGCTTGTGGAATTAATACAGATTAAAGCAACATGAACAGGAATGTTTCCCTATTGCTCTAGCAATGATTATGATGTCTATGTGTGTTCAAATCTTATGATAAATGTTTATGGGTTAAAATAATAATATTAATAATTTTATGATAGATCTTTATGGGTTAAAATAATAGTAATAATGATAAAAACACAGTTCACATTTTTATGACATTTTTATAACAAAGTATATAGTTTTACACACTTTACGGCACTTATGGTTAAAGTGCTTTCCATATGTAGTAAGGATCCTTCCCCTTTCCCCTTGCCCCCAGCATGCCTTGCCATTGGGAAGAAGGGGTGCTGATTTCAGCCGCATGTAATCATCCTTGAGGGGCTTACAATTAGACACGATTATCAGCCTTCTAATGAGCTGCTTATCTGGAAGGGCTGATAACTCAGTGGACCTTTCAAAGGGGAGATGGTTTCTGTTTGGGCCTCTCTTATCTGTGGCTTTCCACGTGGCATCATACGATACCACTGAGGGGTAGAGAACGATGATCCTTCTCTGTGGAGTATCTTAATGAACCCACTGTTGACCCACATGTGGAGTGCAGACTTTTTTCCTGGGGTCCCCTGGCTGCCTTTGTTCTTTTTGCATCTGTTGATTTCTGATCTTGGGCACATGAGTATCTTTCAATGAGCCTACATAGGACCTTTTGAGTTCTGAAAGGTCAGGAGGTCCCCGAAGGCCTGTGAGCATGGCAGCTGCGGCATCTCTGGATATCAGCAACGGCAGATGGAAGGGGGAACTTCTTTGTTGGAGAGGCCAGTCCCCGAAAAGAAGATCAAGCTCGCCTCTCGGTCAGTAGGTCAGTCAATAACATTGCCAGGCACTGTACTAAGTGCTCGGGATGCAAAGAAAGACAGAAGAAAGTCCATGCTCTCCAAGTCTACTGGGGGAGATAATGTGCAAATAACTATGCACGAGCACGATCTATATGGGATAAATTGGAGATAATCAATAAAGGCAAGGCCCTCGAATTAGGGTGACTAGGAATGGCTTCTGGAAGAAGGTGAGATTTTAACCAGGACTGGAAGGAAACCAGAGAAGTCGGCCGAGGTAAAATATAGAATGCCTGATTAGCAATCTTGTAAAACTGTTTTATGTCCTAATGAGGCTTAAATGTTATCTACCCAGCTGGTCGTAACGGCAGTTATAAGTTAAGTTGCTGAACCCTGTTTGTTCCGTTAATTATGTTCATGCATGCTATAATTCTTCCATGTTTAGCATTTCTTCCTGTGTAGGAATAAATTACTTGTCCCATAACTGAGACATATTGTACATTGAATCTGTCTTTTACTCCTCACGTTGGGGAACCAGGTTTTTTAACCTTTTTGTAACGTCACGTATCCCTTTGATAGTCTGGTGAAGCTTATGGAGTCCTTCTCAGAATAAATGCATAAATTAAAATACATAGGATTAGAAAGTAAATCAATTATATTGAAATACAGTTATAAAATTATTCAAAAAACATGTTCATATCCTGCAGATTAAGAATCCCTGGCTTAATGACTACAGATGGAAAAATTATTATAATTAGCATTGTCCCCATGATACTGGGTGGCAGAAGGGGAGTGGGGAAACTTAATTTTAATGTGCCAATGAATGTGAAAATGGGGGACTTAATCTCTCTAATTAGAGTTCAGACTTCCTCAGGACTGAACCCCCTACAAAGCATGGCAGCTTGGTACGGAATAGGTAGGGGTGACTTCCCCGAGCCCTTTGGGGCTCATCCAAGCACTAGACCGACTTTACCTCATTTGAGCCTGATAACAGGTCTAGGATGCAGGTAGTAGGGTTATTATCCCCATTTTGCAGATGAGGTTTTGAGAAGCTAAGTCTGTTGCTCAAGGTCACAAAGCCGCTGGGCGAGGCAGAGTGGCACCAGCCTCACTCTCTCTTCCACAGTCGTTGAAGTCCAGTGGTAAGAAAAAGTCAAGAATCAAACCAAGGTCAGTTGGCTCTACTGCCTCTTCCACTACAATATGGAACCTCTGGATGTCAGAACTTCTCTCAGCTGAGCTCCAAAGAGCTGAATTGGCAGTATTTCTATGTAATGGGGAAGGACAATGTAAGCTTCCCAGCCCGCTCTCGGCTCAAGTGAATATAGACTCAGAAAGAGAAACCTCAGAAATGATGCATCCATTCTTAGGCTCATAGATCTGGAGCTGGAAAGGACCTGAGAAGCCATTAAATTCATCCCCCATATTTTATAGATGCCCAAAGCCTGGGGAGGTTCAATAAGGTCTCTTGGCATCATACACCTAGCAAATATCTGATGTAGATTTCCAATATAGGTCTTCCTGATCCCAAGCCCAACCCTCCATTCCCTCCATCCCAATGCCCTTCATCATACATTATTCCCCCTTACATGCTCTACATTCTGGCCAAGGCCTATGCTGATTCTCATACCTGGTTTTCTATCTCCATCTCCATGCCTTTACACAGACTTTCCCCTATGCCTGGAATGCTGTCCCCCTCACCTCCATCACATAGAATCCCCAGTTAAATACAAAGCTCATCTCAGCTACTACTCCCCAAAGAAGGTCATTTCTTATTTCCCAGTTGTTAATATTCTCACCACACAACCAAATTAGTTAATATTTAATAATAAAAACAGCAATAATAGCTAACACTTATATAGCTTTAAGGTCTGCAAAGCACTTTCCATGTATTGACTCATTTGATATTCACAACAATGTTAATTTAATCCACATTTAACCGAGGTTGAGGCAGATATGTAACTTCCTCAAAGTCATGTAGTTAGTAAGTGTCTCAACAGGATTCGAACTCATGCCTTCCCGAGCCCAAGTCCAAAGCACTGTCCACTATGCCACTAGTCTCCCTAATATTTAGTTCTGTATATACTTATCCACGTTCATGCTTTTCCCCTAAGCAGGATGTTAGTTCCTTAAGGGTTGGGATTATTTTGCTTTGGCTTTTTTTTTAATGCCATAATGCCATGCCTGGCTCATAGCAGGCACTAGGTGAATGATTATTGTGGTTGAGATTATGGTCCAAATTCTAGGTAGCATGGGAAGGTATCTTGGAAGAGCGGTCACTTATGTAAGTACTGCGTAGAGGGCTCAGTAAATAGACCAATTTGGCTGGAATATAGAGTGTGTAAGGGGGAGCAACGCATGCTGACGGGCACTGAGACAGAGTAAATAGACCACTGGACTTAGAGTCAGGAAGAGCTGTGTTTGAATCTCACTTCAGATATTCGTTAGTCATATGATGCTGAGCTGGTTAGATTAAGTACAATATAACACTCCATTATATTGCAGTCTTTATGTTCTTTTTTAAAGTTTTTTAAATCTTTTTTTGCATTTTTTCTTTTAATTTTTAAATTATGGAATAAAACAAGCATTTCCATAGCATAGCACAAAAAAAAGATGATTGCATATGAAACTGCAAACCTACCATGTACAACTTGTTATTCCCTTCTAAATATGTAAGAAAGTTGTCATGTAAATTTCTTTTTTCCTTTTTTTCTTCCCTCCCCTTCTTCCAGCCCATCCTAGAGATGGCTACCATTACGCACAAATAGGTATATTACATATGCAAAATTATTCTATACATGCTTCTATCTATCAGTTCTTTCTCTGGATGCAGATAGCATCTATCTTCATACGTCCTTTATTTTTAATTTGTGTATTTATAAAAGGCTTAATGTTCTGCCACAAGACACCAAAACTACAGTAGATCATTGCCAGCAGCCAGACCCCATTCCAGCCCTGCTCGCTAATGATGATATCAGCTGGGAGATAAATACTTTTCCTCACTGCTTGCTGGCATTCAGGTTGAAAGAAACTATCGAATTATGCTCAATATCATTCCCGGACCTTGGCCATACCTGGAGCCTAACCTTGTACGGCACTGTTTTCGTTCTGGGAGAGGTTGTTTTGATCCTTTCCAAGGAATGAGGATGGTAATTGCATTATGCTTCACTCAGAGGCCTGGAAGCAAATGCAACACAGACTCGCTCTTCATTCCAGGCTCTCCACTCCAATCAATTACCAGTGCCCAGAGCCTCCATGATGAATGCCGCAAGCCCCAGCTCCCTGTCTCCCCCTCAGTATTTGCCCATAAAAAGACCTCAGTAGTCTGGATTTCTAGCTGACAGGTTAGGGTCTTGTAAGCTTCCTCACCTATTGTCTACTCCACTGACCATGAGGGTCAGAAGGTGAGACCAGGGAAGAGAGCATAGGCTAGAGCATCCTCCCACACCTTTCATTTGTTCCTGCTGCCCAGAGAGACAGGCATGAAGACAGTTCTGTAATGAAAGAGCTGCTCCCCAGGGCCCAGAGCCAGCAGTTCACTCCACAAAGGCCCATGAAAAGGCATCCTAGCAATATTTTCATTTCTGCTATTGATTCATTTAGCTCACCTTTCCTCAAAGGAACAAAGGGTACTGTTGAGATTCTCTTGGCAACTGGACAAAGCGCTCGCCACAAAGAACCTGACTGGATATTCTCAGATTGAAACCGAGCAGGGAGAATGAGGACTGCAGAGAAGGGAGTGGAAGGGGGTAAGGGGTGGGTGGAGTAAGAGAAGAGGGACGAGGGGAGGTGGAGGGGGAGGCAAAGAGGGGAAGAAAAAAAACTTGTAGTCATTTCTGAGCAGAATCACAGTGGGGTCAGGATTTGTGATTACCTTTCATCGAGGCTGCAGCTTCTAGCTTCCCATCAGTTTGTGCCTCTAACAAAATCCCTACCCTTCAGCTATGCAAATTTAGCGAACAGATGGTCTTGGAGATAATTTAAATGTTTTCTCCACTTCATTGGGGAACAGTATAGAGGAGCTCTGTGGGAGCATCTATTCTCTCTTCCACAGAGACCATCTATCTCTCCTTCCCAATTCTCTACAGCTAGAGAATGTAGGAATGGATGAGAATGAGATAGAGAGGAGGAAGCTGCAAAGGCAGAGAAGAGCCCAGGATGCCATGGTAGTTATTCCTTATGTCCTTGCCCCCCATTGTCCACTTCAACCTGCTTCTCCCCACTTCCCACCAAAGCCTCATAAAAACTTCTCAGGCTCCCAGACAGACTATCGTGGTTTAAATGCTAGAGGAAGAAAGAAGACCACGGGGAAAAAGGTAATAGGTTTGTAAATTAGACATCAGCCATTAGTTGGCATTCAGTAAGGTGCCCACTAAGAACATGGCTACCTAATTCGCTGAGATTCCTCAATTCACCCTGTGATGAGCAGCTCCTATCCACAATGAAATGAGTATCGAATATGCCTCACTTTAGCTGTAAATAAGAGCCATCTTGTGTATCCTAAACAAAAATGTTGATACTGAGATGCAGGGTAGTGGGGAGAGGGCTGAACTGAAGACTGAAGACTGAAGACCTGGGTTCAATTCTCATCCTCTGACACAGAGTAGCTGTGCGACCATGGGCAAGTCACTTAACTCCTCATTGCTCTAAGCAACACTCTAAGACTACAATGCAGAAAAGAGATCCACCTGTACGGGTATAGGAAGCTTTCTTACCTGGGATTTCTTTAAATCGGTGAAGTCAAAGGTCTAATCCCTATCTCTCTCCAGCTCTGAGGGTTATCATGAGGCTCAAATAATACAATGAACACAAACATCTTTGCGAACCTTAAAGCGCTATAAAATGTCAGTTATTACTGTTATAGTGGTAAGTTTTTATTTGTAATAGGTCAGTGGGGGGATGGGGGAAGAGCAGATAAGTTCTCTGAGCATAGCTGGGGAAGAGAAGTCAGGGAGGGAAAAAAAGAAAATTATGAAAATAAGGAGAAAATGTTAAAAGGTGAAGAGAGAAAAGTCAAACAGATTGGGTTCATCAAAGATCTGAAAGCCGAGTGAGACTTGGAATTGCCTAGGAATGGCAATAGTCATTGCCATTGCTAGGTAAGGAGACAAGGGTGGATGAGACAGCCAGCTTGGAGCCCTGGGAGAGGTGTATGGGGGGCAGTTTGGGCCCAGATCTGAGGGGTGGACCTGGAGAACCAACCAGAAAGGGAGATGGTGCACGCTGAACAAGGCAACTCTAACCTGACTTGTGGGCAGAGGGTGGGACTAAGGAGAGAAAGTAAATGTCTTTTCCAATGCCCAGAGATGAACTCTGCAGGGACATTCTGTGCTTTCAGGATGCCTGCCTGGGCATGGTTTATTCACTTCAGGCCCTCCCTTGGGAGTTCAGTCATTACCTTGGTCATTGTTGTCATCACTGTTTTTGTTGCTGCCCTTCCTGTTGGATGGTGGGTTGGATAAAACATTTGGGATGTGTAAAGACTGAGAGAATTAAAGGACAGGGTTTTGTTTCTAAGAGAGAAATCTAAAGAGGATGCACCACTTTAATG
>CM053624.1:355165032-355186209 GCA_028646595.1 Phalanger gymnotis
CTAAGCTTTAGGGGCTGCACTGCTGTTTTCAGAGCTACTTCTATACAGCAAGCTCTGCTGCAGTAGTGCTCCTCCTCCCCCAAGAACCACCAACCAGGATCATGACTCAGATCCAAGCAGGCTCTGCACTCCTGCACTGATCTGCCACTTAATTTCTCCCACCAGGTGGTCCTGGGGCCAGAAGCAACAGCAGCTGGAAGCAGCCCCAGAGCTGCACCACTTCTGCACCCCTGGGGCTGGGGCCAACCACAGACTCCTTTCACTCCAATTCCAGCAATTCTTCCCACTAACCTTCTCTGTTGTCTTTGGCATTTGTGGATTGAGAAGTCTGGTAACTGCCATAATTCAATGATTCAGGCCCCTACTGCCTGTTTCGCCTGGCTCTAGGTCTGGTTGGTCCTGGCATGGTCCACGCTGGGTTGTGCTCTGCTCCTCTCCCAGCTCCGTGCAATAGACCCTTCTCAGGGACCATCCAGGCTTTCCTGGACTGGAGCCCTGCTTCCCTCTGCTATTTCATGGGTTCTACAGCTCTAGAATTTGTTCAGAGCCATTTTTACAAGTGTTTGGAGGGACCTGGGGGAGAGCTTAAGCAAGTCTCTGCTTTCCAGCTGCCATCTTCACTCCGTCCCCCCAAGAGAGATCATTTCTAACTATTCCATTTCTGAAGAATTAATATTTGCTGGTTTGAAAGCAGTTTTAAGGTGGAAACAAAAATACTTGTAAAGTATAAAAGTAGAAGAAATGCCTTGTTTATAAGATGAAATAAGCATCTGATCTTGCCCCACCTCCATAAGCCCTCTGCCACAGCTATGAATCAGATGAAGCAAATGGGGCTCTGCCCTAGGGTGCTACCATGGTGGATAGGTGGACCACTTCTCCTCTGGCTTACCTCTTTAAATGATCATCTTTTCCTCATCACCCACAAAATATTTTGGGAACAGGAACCCGGACTTGGGAAGAAGCCTTTGGCAGGGACTGAGGACCATAGAGACAGAAATTAGTTAATCAGTCAGTCATTAAGCATTTTGAAGTTCCTTTTGTGTGCCAAGCTCTGTTCTAGGATCTGGGGAATACAAAGAGAAAACTATACTGTCCCTGCCCTCAAGGAGCTTATGTTCTATTGAGGGTATGAAATGAACACATATAAGCATATGCAAAGTATATTCACAGTAAATATAAAATAATTTCAGTTTGAAGGAGGTACTAGTAGCTGGGGGACCAGGCAGAGGTCTAATAAAAATCTTTTGGTCTGTCTGGAAATCTAAAGGCTAAGGTGTGTCTGATTGTACTTTGCGAGCCCCCTTGTCCGGCCTAGCTTCATGGACCACCAGGAGGTATCCTAGTTCTCCCACAAAAAGCATGACTTCCATAGATGAACACCATGTGGGCCATAACGTCATCAGAGTCCATCAGCATACCAATAGTATGGTCAAAAGCATATAGGGACAGTCCATCCGAATGGCCACATACATGGTTGTTGTGTTGAAGTTCTCAAGCATGATCTGTGTCATCTTTCCTCTACTAGCTTTGGAGTTCAGGGGTGTTTCTGTGTACAGTTGAATTCAATTCAACAAATATTTAGGTTGTCTACTATATGCCAGCCCCGTGCTAAGTACAGGGATACAAAAAGAGGCAAAGACAGTCTCTGTCTTCATGAAGCTTGGAATCTAATGAGGCAACAAAACACAGGGGCCACATGGAGCCCATTGCAGAAAGCATGGTGCCAGATTTTCTCCAAGTCATCCTAGTTGGTGACAATACCATCTTCAGTGGGGTACCTCACGGTCAGAATACCTCTCTTGCTCTGGGCCTCATTCCCACCATCATACCCTGATGTCTGGGGCCCCCAGTGATAGGAGGAAGACAACCCAAGGGTCATTGTCTTCCACCATTGTCCACAACAAGAGCAGCAACACCGTCACCCATGGCCAGTTTAAACCTTTGGGACAGAGAGCAGATGAAACTAGGGGTGAAACTAGTACATGTTGAATGGAGGAGTTCACAGCCTCCTTTTTTCTTTTTAGTCAAATTGCGAGATCTCTCTTTCCAGTCACAGGCAACTCCAATCCTGTTCCAAAGGTAATCCATAAAGTGGCAGATGAAGAACATGGTTAGTGACCGGCGGCTTGCTGTAGTCCCATAAACAATTTTAATAAACACAGTGAGTCAAATGAGCAGCATCATTTAGTTGCTCATTAAACGGTATACTTTAATGAGCACGTTCATTTCAAATGAGTCCCATCAAGGATTTCCATGTAGCAAAGGAGCCTGGAGGGCTTTGTTTTACAATCCATTATGACATGATGAATCCTCTGCCATCATACTGACTGCATTACATAAATTTGATGTCAGGTGAATATAAATCCTGCAAGCCACATATGTCTCCCCTTGTGTTTGGATGGTTGGTAATGCTTCAGTGACTGAAGCATTCTTACTCTTTCTTACGTTCTTACTCTTGCTAACCTACTCTCTGTGTGTATGGACATACTTGTGTGCATATGCACATGTACTCACATACATGTGGTCTAAATTCATCAACTGTTCACCTTCCAGACTTTTAGATCATAGCAGCATAACTCAAGCTCAAAATGCTCTTAGAGGTCAGCTAGCCACTGCATCATCAGCTCATAAGTGGAGAGTAGAAAGGGACTGTTTCAACACCCTCTGAAGCAAAGATTTCTTTGTGAAAAGTTCACTGATGTCAAGTAGACAAATGCAACTGAGTCACTGGCCCCCTTACAATGGGTGTAGGAGGGAAACAGCTGATGGGAGATCAAGCTCATGGAAAAGTAGAGAAAGAGACATGCACCCACCCCTCAGGGGGCCCCCTCTGAAACTCTGAAGAGGATCGTAGCCTGCCTGGCTCTGGGAGAGGAGCCAGAACATTCACTGCATATGCAGAGCAAATACAATGTAATTTCTGGTAGGGGAGAGGCAAAAAGTGACCATGCTTAGATTAATCTTGACTATTAGAGTCTGGTGTCTATCCATTCCTTCATTCCTCTCTGGACTCTGATCCTGTTTCTCAGGACTTCTTTCTCCATGATAACCCAGAAGCCTTCTCACCCTGAAAGATCACTCTGCCCTAGATGCCTCTTCCCTTGGTCATTTTCTCCCAGTGTCCATTTTAAGGAGAATACTCATGCCAGCCATATTCATTCCTTGGACCCCACTTTTGATTCTCTAGACTTCTTTCTCTCCCACCCCCCAGGCAGGTACCTTCTCCCTCCTTCCCCACTTTTCACTGTCTTTTTTATGTTTGTCTTCTCCCATTAGAATGAAAGCTTCTTGAGGGCAGGGACCATGTTTCTTTTTATTTATATTTGTATCTCCAGAATTTAGCACAATGTTTGGCATTTATAATGTATTTAATAAATGCTTGTAGACTTGTGGTTGATTTGATCTTTTATTTATATTTTAATTCCTCTTTCTGCTTCTACTTCTTCCTCCCCACCCCAAGGTCTTTCCCTAAGGCATTACATTACTGTTCTAAAATATTTGCTGTAAAGGATCCCATTTATAAATGTGCCCAGTGAGGAGCAGGCCTAGATGGAAGATGTGATGCCATGGGGCTATATGGACCTCTTAAAGTAGGCAGTATTGGGGTATACATTTTGCCAACTTGACCTGTCCACTCCTCATCTGGCTCACTCCTCAGAGAACTGGCCAACTTTTCACTAGGTCTTTTCTTTTTGAGAATGGCACAAGAATCTTGTCCAGGCCCTTTCTGTAAAACCATCTGGGCATGGTATACCACACAATGGTTTTCTGGCGCAGGTGGAGGTACCTGGCAGCATTTTTTGCAGGCTGAATCTGAACAAAAAGTTGAAATGCCTCAGAGCTATTCAAGCTGTAGAAGCTTTGGATTTAAAAATGTGACTTGGGAGAAATAGGGTATTTTGACATTCTGAAAGAGCTTGGGATCTCACAGATGGAATGAAGTCACAGTGTGGCAAAGTGGAAATTCTGGACCCAGAATCAGGAAGACCAGGTTCAGATTCTGGTTCTGACACTTATTAGATGTGTGACACTAGACAAATCAACTGATCTCTCTTAGCCTCAGTATACTCAGCTGTAAAAAGGGGCTGATAATAATACCTATTTCATAGGGTTGTTGTGAAGCTCAAAGGATACCGAGTATAGAAATTGCCTTGAGATGTCACTTATTATTATAGAATATTGCAGAGTATCTAAGAAATAATTAGGAAAATGCGTATTTCTCCACCTTTGAAGTCTCATGAAAAGGAGGGGTCTAAGAGGATCCATTTTCCAGCTACAGATTCTCTCATTTGATTATTTGGGCTATAGTCACCTCCTACCCCACCCCGAGCTCCTGAGGGCAGGGACTGTTTTATTCTGTCTTTGTATCCCTAGCACTTAGCATAGTGCTTGGCCCATGGAAGGCACCTAATTAAAGCTTGTTGACTGTTGACAATCTGCTAAAGGGGCCAGCATCCTTCTAGTCACCCATTTTTGCAACTCTGGTGTTGGTATTCCTGATTCTTGCCTCTCCCTCAAATTCCACATCCAATCAATTATCAATATTTTTAATCTCTTATCTAATCTTCCCTCACACGACCTCTACCCTGTTCGAGGCCTCATCAGCTCTCATTTGGACTATTGAAATAGCCTCCAAATTACTCTTCCTGCCTCCCATCTGTTCTTTCTCCAATGCATCCTCTACATATTTGCCGAACTGAAACCTTGGGAGTCCATGGAGCTAAGAACCGCTATCCTAGACCTCTTGATGTTGTATGGATACCAATGGAGTACATGGGCCCTCTTTCTTTCTTCTTTGTGCCCAGCCTATCTTTCCTAGGCACACATTTCCCTGATTACATTCCTTATGCAATTCCTCTTCTGCAATGGGCTGCCAACCATTCATACTCAACATGCCATCTATCATCCTTTGAGTGATCCTCAATGTCAGTTACTCAGAGTCTGTGGTTATCTATGGCTCACAGCCCCAAAACATCAGGAAGAATCTTTTTTTCAGGCCCATAGAGTTTAGTACAGACCAGTCTAACTGTCTAAATTCTTTATTGAGAGCTAGTCTATCCCCTACACCCTTAATTCAAAATATTTTTCCCTCATAAACTCAAGGGCAGGGATGTAGACCAGGGGAGAAGAAGGAAAGTGGACATGAGCTGCATAGGACCCAGGGAAAAGGAGGTAGAATAAGACATAGACTCATAGATTTAGAGCTGAGGCCATCAAGGCCAATTTCTTCATTTTACAAATGGGACACAGAGAGATTGAATGATTTACCCAGAGTCACGCCTAGTAAATCAAGCCTAAGGCAGGATTTGAACCCGGATCACCCTGACTAGAAAAGTGACCTATCCAATTTTAAAAGTTTACATATTTTTAGAAATAAGGATCTTTGTTGGTAAAAGTTATCTGGATCAGTTGGGAAGTATTGCTCTATACAGCAGTTTCCCTTGTTCAGATGACCCAATCATTATATAACTATCTAATGATTCTCTGATGTCTCTGCTACATCGATGTGTCAGGCTTCCAAGCATGTTAGTACATCTTATATATAAAGCCTTAAAGCCACTAAAATTAGATTTTGGTTACCTAGGAGTATATCTTCCATGTATAAGGCTGTTGCTTATGGAACCAGTTGTCCTACCCACCCTGGCATACCCCCAACATCATTAACTTATGTAAAGTTGTGTCTTTGTGGGAATAATTAACAATATTGGGTGGGATACACTTGGAGTTCTGGGGGTGGGGGGGACAGGTCTAGAACCAATGTATTATCCTAGACGTTTCTGTTCCAAGTAAGGAAGAACTAACTCATAATCTTTAGAGTTCTCTAAAAGTAGAAATTTTGTTGTTGAGTTGCGTCCAACTTCATGATCCCATTTGGGGTTTTCTTGGCAAAGGTATTGGCATCGTTTGTCATTTCTTTCTCCAGCTCATTTTACAGATGAGGAAACTGAGGCAAACAGGGTTTAGTGATTTGTTTAGGGTCACACATCTAGTAAGTGTCTGAGGCTGGATTTGAACTCAGGAAGATGAGTCTTCCTGATTCCAGACCCAGGGCTCTACACATTGTAGTGCCACCTGACTGCCTGAAAATGGAATAAACTATGTTATGAGTTAATGACTTCTCCATTCCTGGAAATGGTTAAGCAGAGACTAGATGACAACCTATAGGGGTATTGCAGAGAGGAAGCTTGTATCAGGTGAGAGGTTCCACTGGGTAACTTCCAAGTTTCCTTCTATCTGGAAACAGTTTTCTGTGGTCCGTGAACTATGTCCAGAAATGTCCTTAGGCCTGGATTAGGTTGTGGTTTGTCCTTCATTCTTGAATAGGACCATGACATCAGGGAGACAACATGACTTATGTTGAATTGGATTTGAGTGAGGGAGGGCTGTGCAAAGTCCCTCTGGAGCCATCTGAGTCCAATGGCCAGATATAGATCAGGACAACCGGAGATGGCCCAGGATTAGAGGCAAACAGGCGAGTGCCTGAGTGCGAATGTGGGGAAGAAAGTCACATAGGGATGAGTTAAATGCCTGTGCCACAATCTAAGGGTTTAATATAATCCAGTGTCTGCAGTGAAGGTGATCTTGGAAGCATGGCAAGCAAGAGCCACCAAGAGACTTCAAGAGAGTTTTTGGACTCAGACAGAAAGTCAATGCTAGTCATCCCAATTCTGATCCCAAAGTCAGAGAACAGGCATTCATGGTGCTGTGGCCTTTCTGCTGCCAAGGCAGCATGTGATGGAGCATTAGCTTGAAATCAGGAAGATCTGTTTCAATTTCATCCCAGACATTTACTATTTGTGGCCCTACACTTGACCTGTATGTGCCTCAATTTACTGACCTATAAAATGGGGATCTTAACACTTGAAGAATTTATTTTATATGGGTATCAAATGAGATAATGTTTATAAAGTATTTTGCAAACCTTAAAGTGCTCCGTAAATATCAATTATTACCTGAAGTTAAGGTGGGGAGAGTGGGGAGCTTGTCTTTTTTGCTTATGAGAGAGTGGGGTGAGGCAAGCTACTGGCTGCTTTTCAGATGGAAGGTATGGTCACAAACACACTGCTCCTATGACTCTCTGGCTACAAAGGGTGGGAGGTCCTTTTACAGAGAGCCTTAGGGACTCTGGGCCATTGAGACAGAGCCTCTGTTAGGGGTCTTCATCACTGCTCTTCATGTACTAAGGTTGTTGGGTGAGAAGGCCCAGAGCCCCAGTGCCATGTATGATCTCACACTTGAAGTCCCAACAGAGCCCGCACTTTCCCCACAGCCTCACAAAGCCAGGCACCGGTTTCTGGAATTCAGCTTTTAATGACACACAGTACACTGATTGGGTCATTGTGTGTCCTCTCTCTCCCTCTCTCACTCATGCTCCTAATTTTTACATGGATGGTTTCACCATCCACAATGCTATCTCTAAAATCAAACTCTACTCCATCTTTCTTCCTCTCTCTTCCTCTTTCTCTCCCCCTTAACCTCCTTTCACACACACACACACACACACACACACACAGTCGCATACACACACACATACATACACACACAATGAATCAATCTCACACCATCAAACCAAATACACTTGACCATCAGCATCCTTCTTTAAATAGCTGTGGAATTTTCAAATATACCAAACAGCTGCAAGTGTCTGCCAGCCTCCAGTACCTTTCTAACACAGCTGTCTGTCTTTCAGCTCAGACACCCCAGGGTCTAACAGGAGGGGAATTCAGCTGAATGCAAATGAATAATTTATTGACTGTAGTGGGAGCGTGCTACCTCTCACCTTCCCCTTCTGGAATCCTTAGCCTCCTTACAGGTCCCTCTCAGGTGCCATCTCCAACTGGATGGCTTTTCTGATTGCCTTCCACCCCCACCCCACCCCCTTATTAGAGATCTCTGCCTCCTCAAATGATCTTGCATTTACTTACCTGTTTATCTGATACATCCCCCAGGAGAATGTAGGCTCCTGGGGGGCAGGAATTCGTTTTCTCGTTTTGCCTTTGAATTCCAGCTGCCTTAATGCTTCAGTCATCGAAGGCATTAAATAAATGTTTTTCAAATTATTGGATTAAATTAAAATATAGAGGAGAAAGTGCTAGACTAGGAGTCAGCAATTCTAGTTAGATTCTAGATTCCAGTTCTTATCCTGCCACTGACTCTGACCTCGGATGACCCTTCCCGCGTGGTCGAACGACCTGGAAAAAACAATCTCTGGAGAAATGAGAACATTAAGACAATGAAGAGGATATAGGGAAAGATAGACAAAGACAGAAAGAGAAACAGGAAGGAGACAGTTAGAGACAGAGAGAAACACTCAGAGGAAGAGACAGAGAGAAACAGAGAGAGGGAGAGAGAAAGAGATGGAGAGAGACAGAGAATATATATATATATATATATATATATATATATATATATATATATATATATATATATGGAGAGAGAAAGAGAGAGAGAGAGAGAGAGAGAGAGAGAAGCAGACGTGATACACAATTATCATATGCAGTAGATAGAGCATAGTACTTGTAGTCAGGAAGACCTGAGTTCAACATGTCATCCTTGGCAAGTAATTTAAATTCCCTAAGTTTCAGTTCTCTCATCAGTAAAATGGGGATAATAGTCACACCTACCTTCCAGGGTTATTGTTAGTCTCAAATGAGATATCATGGGTAGAGTGCTTTGCAAACCTGAAAGTGCCGTATAAATGCTAGCTGTCATCGTTAAAGAGAAAGTCATTTAAACATCTAGGTAACTATGACGATAGAGGGCTCACATGGGGCTAGGCACTGTGCTAAGCACTGGGGATACGCGTACTAGCAAGAGAGTGCTTGTCCTCAAGGAGGTTACATTCAAATGGAAGAATACAACAACAACAACAACAACAAAAGAGAGCTGGAAAGGAAGGGAGCAGGCTCTGATTTTCTCATGGCCGAGTGGAGGTATGACTGAAGATGTCCTGGAAGTACTGTGGGGGCCTAGAGCTCAGCAAGGGAACACCAAAGGTGGTGTGGTGTGGTTCCAGGAGCAGAATCCTGTTGTCCAATGGGGAGGTGAGGGACTGAGTGGAGACCACATGGTTGGAGAGATCCAGGAAGTAGTATGGTGGCTACGAAAAGGTTGCCCCATTGACCAAACAAGGAATGCCACAGAACTGGGGTCAAAGATGTTTGGTAGGAAGGAATGACTAGTCTCATGGCAAGGGGAGGGATGATAGGCAGACAGCCCAAAGGCTCTATGGGTATGCTCATAACGTCTTGAAGAAGCAAAGAAGATCTACAGCATTATGGCTGGACCCCTTGTGGTAGGCTTAAGGTCGTGGATAAGACAACGATAACGATCCTACTAACGGTGCCTAGTATTTATACACAGAAAGTGCCTTACATAGGTTGTCTCTACCATGGGGAAAGTCACAGTCTGCACTGTTGGAAGAGCCTTCCAAATCGATGAGATCACAGATCCTCTTGTGTGGGGCCTCAATTTCCCCATTTGCAGAACAAAATAAAACAAAAACCTAATAAATAACTCCTGCTTTATCTCCTCCAGAGTTGTTTTGAAGCTTGAATGATATTAAAGAATATAAAAGCCTTCTGCAGAGTGTGCAACCTATGAAAATGTAAAGCACTGTTATGCACTTTGTTATGTTGAGAACTCTTCTGACACATCTGGAGTGGAAAGAAGACACTATTTCTTCATGCAACATACACTCATGCTCAGACTCTCCTGCCCCCTGGGGACGTTGACTTCTCTCCTCTGGCTGCAGGGTAGAGAGACCTAGGTGATTCCATTAGCAATGCTATGTTAAGAAAATATCAGTGTAATTAAACCTTATGCCTCAGGACATCATGGGGCCAAAGCCAAGGAAAGAAAGAATTTCCTTTCATATGTAAAAGAAATCAAAGCTGTTTTCTGTTCACTAGGATAGGTCCCTGCCCATAGGAGTTTCATTTTCTCTATCATTGGGCACTAAATTCAGTTGGCAGCTAGATGGAGCAGTGGATAGAGTGCTGGGTTTATACTCAAGAAGACCTGAGTTCAAATTCAGCCTCAGACACTTACTAGTTCTGTGATCTAGGGAAAGTCACTTAACCCCTATTTGCCTCAGTTTCTTCATCTGAAAAATGGACATAATAATAAAACAGCTACCTCCCAGGGTTATTGTGAGGATCAAATGAGATGATAATTGTAAAGTGCTTAGCATAGTGCCTAGCACATAGTAGGTGCTTAATAAATGATCGGTTCCTTCCAATCTTGTTTAGGAACTTGAGCTTGATAAGTGGTCAGGAAATATTTTTGGGGTGTTCCAATACTTTGCTTACTCTGATCTCACCAGTATGGGTATTCCTTCCAACCATGTTGATTTCTATTCATCCATGCCTTCCCACTCTATGTGACTCTTGTTTGTGTCCTCTCATAAATCTTCCAAAAGAGATTCATCCAGTATGCTTAGGACCTTCTTTTAGAATTCTTGGCAATATGGATATTGATGAAACATACAGGATATCCTTTGCTCTCACTTCATGATAGCATTTGTTTGTTTTTTTTTTCCCAATCTATCACTTGGTAATAATTATAATCGGAGAGTTATGGAAGAAGGTTGTCTCTGTTGTTACGTCTTTCAAGGAATTTTGTATGATTTTGACCAATGCATGAGTTAGAAAAGTAGTTTAGCAGAGTTAGAAGAGAACCTTGCCACCATTTTGTTCTGTCAGGTCAAAAGTTTGGATTTTTAAAAACTGTAAACAGACAATCAACACAGTGGAGTGCTCCATTCTCAGCATCTCTCAGTCAGTCATGGGTCTGTAAAGATGTGTTCCTCCGTGGAATGTGGTTTACAAGATACTGCCTGTTCCCTTCATCAAAGAAGTCCTTGAAGTGTATAGATTATTCTTTAAAAATTGTGTAGATTTGGGAAAATGAGTATATGGGACGATAGTTACCCATATTTTCTTGATTACCTTTTTTGGGCTATATGACAAAATCTGAGATGTTTTTGAAGCTTTTTGGATCCTCCCTCTTTAAGAATCAAAGTCCCAAAATTGTGTCATCTCATACGCACCTCCTTGGTGAATAGTAGATCTAGTCCAGATGTTCTCCTCTCCTTTACTTTTTGTACTATCACCTACTCAGGTGGCACATTCAGAACTATGATGTTAGACTCAAAACATGGTGACTCTGCTATAATTGATGAAAAGAATTCATTATAGAAATCTTTGAAATTTCTTACCCTTCAAGGCAGGATTTCTTTACTTAGTTGGGTATCTCATCAAGTTTTCTGCAAACTTGTCTCCCACATTGATGGTTGCTGCTCTCACTGTACTATGAGGTGATGTTCAAAAATGTTCTACCATTTTCCCTTGATTGCATGCCATAGATTCTCATTTTAATTTTTTTTCTTACAATTTCGTATTGATTTTGGTGTTTGCTCTCTAACAAGCCAGTAGTTTGATTATACATGAAAGTCAGATTCAGAAATGACTCCATCCTTGATTACAAATCATTTCCTGTCAAAATGGAGTTGATTTCACTTTTCATGGCATACAAAAATACATATGAAACACAAACATATATAATATATGTGTACATAATATATAGTTATATAATATGTAATATTGTCAGATATAATAATATTATATAGTTATATAATTATATAATATACACAAAATATATTTAGCATAATAAATACAATATCTTTAATAATAGTTTACATTGCACTTTTGAAATGGATATTAAATGAATTAATTTTATGCTATGATGTTCCTTGACACTGAGGGTTTTTTATATATAATTTCTAGGATATAGCATATTTAGCTATTTTGGAGGCATCCTTAATTTCATTAGCATTCCCTCTACTAGTACAAAATTTCACCTTTCTAAATATCCTCATCTTCATCTCATTTTAATCCAAGTCATTAAAAAGTTCCAAATTATTTATAATTTTAAAAAAATTTGTATACTAACTTTAGGAAAGTCTGCTATGATTCCATGATTCATGTTCTCTTTTGACCTTTTTTCTCCTCTGTACATTAGAGGGATTTTGTTCCCGTTATAAATTTTTGTGTCATTATAATCAGTGTCTATATAAAATTATTCTTATTCTGATTTCTTTCTTCTGAGTCACTTTATATGGCTTTCCATATTTCTTTGGATTTCTCCTATTTGTAATTTCTTATTATCCAATAATAGTCCATTATGTTTATATACTGCAATCGGTTCATCTAGTCCCCAATTGTCACTGTCCATGTCTTTCCACTAATCCTTTCAAGAGATTCTTCCCAGTGTCCCAAGGGCTTTCCTTTGGTTTCTTGAAAACAGGGTCTCCAAAGTCTTAGTTCAGTTTTGTTATTAAAAGTTAAAAACTGAAATAAGACTTGTGGGACACTGTGTTGAGGGAGGAAGTACCCAACAGTGCCATTCTGGTTGCTAGTTACTGTTTTATTTTTGCTTTGAGACTTGCCCACCTTCTTATCCAGCTATGTGTGTTTTCGATAATATTATGTATTTGCTTGGGCTACTTTTAATTTTGACTTTTCAAACATCATGATGTTCCATGATTTTTTTAGCATCTAAGATTTTCAGAGGAATATTGGTATTAAAATCGCTGGCCTTTATGGCGGCAAAGTTTTTCTTTAGAAGTACTGTACAGATTCTCAAGTTTGATCCAATCTCAAACCTTCTCATTGTCCACCTCCAGGCACAATCATTTGTACATAGACCAACAAGCTCAGTATCCTGCCTATCCCAAGGCAGGGCGATATGCATTTTTCATGCATTTGAGTTTCCATTGAGGGTGATTAGACTGATGCCTTTTGGACCAAGAATTGACTTGAGGTGGCTTTGTTGTGTCCTGAGGATAATGTTGTCCCAGTAGTAAAGAGTTAGAGGCTTTCACAAAATAGTCATAAAGCCAGTTGTACTAAAAAAGAAATTGATGTAATTAAACTTACCCAAAGGAAGACATGAGCTATTTAAGATTTCCAGAGGAATACTGGCATTAAAAACATAGGCTTTCATGGCAGCCAAGTTTGGCGTTGGGATGGATCACTGTTCGGTTTCTTGGGTTTGATCCAATCTCAATCCGTTGGCTCATTTGTTTATATCAACTCATTGTCTATCTCTAAGCACAATCCCTATAATTTATCACATTCTTCAAGAAAACCCATGGACATTTGCAAGTTACTCCAGTATGAGAGTGATAAAGGAGCCAGACTTCTTTCCCTCAACCAGCAAGGCAGATAAGAACTGAATGTGACCTGGGCATGGCAAATCCAAGTATGACCTCTCCCAAGATCATTGCTGAAACCCTTTCTTCTACCTACGTGGGTCTGAAAATGATAATATCCAAGGCCAGGAAATTCCACCCCCTGAAATTGAAACCCAATTGTATCCTTCCCTTGTCAGAGACTGATACCCTGTTGTTGCCTTCCTCCTCTTGTGACAGAGAACTGGTATATCTTTGCTCAGGCCTCCTCTCTGCTCCACATTTGGGACTCCAAATAGGGGAGAGCACAGGCAATCTATGACAAGCCAGTCTTGTACATCTCAACAGGCCCCCAAGCTCAAAGGTTTTATTTTTTAACCACCCCAATTGTCATCTGTGACTAGGAGCTTTTTGAAAGCCAGAGCATCCATAAGGAATCCTTTTTTTTTTTTGCTAGAACTTCACAGGAAATTAGGTAAACATATTCTTTGCATCTCATTTGATATGAATACTTAGCAGATCATTGAGCAAAGACAGCTTTAGAGTCTCATTTGTCACAAAGTCTTGTATAATTTAAATATATATATGGGAGATAGCTCCCATGAGAAAACATGAGAAGTACCTTCAAGGGTGCATTTTATTCTGCCAAGTCAAATGCTTAAAAAAAATTTTTTAAACAAAAGAAACGGTGCTCTCAATAAGGAACTACCTCTACCAATGTTGGTCAGCACATCAACTTAATCTGCCAGATTAGTGAAAGGTTAATGACTTACCCAGGACCACATTTCCAGTGTGTGTCAGAGTCAAGACTTGAACCTGGGTCCTAGGTTCCTGACTCTAAGGCTGGCTCTCTATCCAATCTGCTGAGTTGCCTTTCATATACTCTACTCCCCTTAGTCATCTTTTTAAATCTACAGCTGGTATTTGGCATGAAAAATCACCTTTAAAGCCCACTTCTTCCTTTCTTGTGTTTTCATCAGGGTACTCTTGATACGCACATATACTGTAATCCTAAGATTTTATAGAGATGAGAAAATAGGTGGATAGGTTGGAAGTGGTTTAAAGTCATCTCAGTTATCCTTTTCCCACCAAGAGAAGCCCTATGCATGGCTTTGAATTCTTTTGTAATCTCCTTCTTTTGGAAATACTGAAACTTGAATGCCTTGAAAATTGTGTCCCTTCCAGAATGGATCTCTTCTGTACATATTCTGTTTATATATGGTAAATACGGCCTTCAAAAAGATCATCAAGTGCGTACACTTTCATCCAGCCATACCACTGCTAGGTCTATATCCCTTAAAAAGCAAAAAAAGGGAAAAGAAGCTATTCGTACAAACATATTTACGGCAGTTGTTTTGTTTTTTTTTTTGTGGTGGCTAAGAATTAGAAATTGAGAGGATGTCCATCAATTAACGAATGGATGAACAAGGTGCGATATAGGACTGTAATGGAATATTACTGTGCTTTAAGAGATGATGAGCAGAACGATTTCAGAAAAACCTGGAAAGACTTACGTGAACTGATACGTAGCGAAGTGAGCAGAACCAGGAAAAAATTGCATACACTAACAGCAATATTGTACAATGAGCAATGGTGAATGAATTGACTGTTCTTGGTAATTCAATGCATTACCCAAGAGAAATGCTATCTGCCTCTAGAGAAAGAACTGATGTCATCTGAATACAGACCAAAGCATATTATTTTTCACTTTCTTTTTTTTTCAAATTTTCTTCCACAAAATGATCTAATAAGGAAATATTTTACATGATTGCACATTTATAACCTATATCAGATAGCTTACTGCCTCAGGGAAGGGGAAAGGGAAGGAGAGATAGAATTTAGAACTAGAAACTTAAAGCAAATGTTAAAAATTGTTTTTACATGTAACTAGGGGAAAATGAAATATTATTAAAGAGCAAAAAACACTAGACATGACAAGTACTAAACAATATAATAGATAAAATTGATTCTATCTTAATAGATATGAAACAACTACATTTTTTTTAATGAGCTCAGATTTAAGTCTATATGGCCTCTGTCTTCCACATGTCCCTGCTTAGAAATGAGACTATGTTGACCGAGACATTTTCTGAATACTTTTGACTTTTTGATTGTGGGGACTTGTCTACATCTTTTAAAATTTCCTAAGAAATTCAAGTCAATGTCTTTACTTTTGTCTATTTCCCATTTTCCAAAGTCAAAGGTTTGTTTTAATACCATAGGCTGGACCTATTGTGGTACATACATTCATCTTCATTCCACCATTCATTTTACTTCCTGGTTTGACCTTTGCTCTAAATAACTGGTAATCTAATCACCCACAAACAACATAAAAGAAAATGACCCTTTGGATTTGCTAATTTGTTTTCTGTCTGGTAAGGAAGCCTATTTAATTTTTAAAGATTTTTCTTTTTTTTACCACTTGTCTTACCCAATGCCTTCTCATTCTCTTCTCAGAGAAAGCATTCAGCACATACAGATGAGAGAATTCTGAATAGTCATCCAAATTCAAATTAATTCCACTCAACAAATCTTTATTAAATGTTGATTACTTGCAAAACACTGTTCCAGGAATAAGGACTGGTACTGTGATTTCATTGGTATAGGCAGCACTCAGACAAGAAAACTCCCTCTACCAGGATGCAGCAAGTAAGCATCTACTATGAAACCTGTAGATTTAGAGAGCTACCTTAGACCACTGAGATGTTAAGTGACTTGACCACAATCACACAAGCAATGTGTCAGAACTCAAGTCTTACTAGCCACCCGTCTATTCACTATACCACAATACCTCTGGTACTGAGGATCCAAAGACAGGAAACACCTTAAGAACTTCTTTTTTCCTGGGGTAGGGTGATTACCACATATGTAGAGATAATTAAATACAAATTTACCTTAGGAAAAAGAAAGCACTAATGACTGGGAGCATCAGGACAGATTTTATACATGTCAGCTGAGCCTTGAAGGAAGCTGGGATTCTAAGAGATGCAGTTCAGAGAGATTGCATTCCAGGTACGAGGGACAGCCCGTATACCTGGCTAGTCTCTTGATTTTAGATCCCGAACCACATTTTCCAACATAGTCTTTTCTATCCTTCCCTTTACCCACTTCTGCATTGAAATCACAAAATATGAAAATACATGTTGACTTAATTTGGAGACTCTTTTAAAATTCTTCCTAGAATTTCTCTATTTCATTCTCATCAGTGGATAATGACACATAAACTACAATTATTTTCTTGGTGGTCTCTTTGCTTATACTCATCATGAGTGCTGTAAGTCAAAATGACCAAATGTCCCATGATTCTGTGTGTTCCTTATTGCCTTTGGCTGTACAATGAAATTCATTTGGCTAGTTGCTTTATTTGCCTCTCCAAAGAGAATCTGTGAGCCTTTTTTATATTTGGCTGCCATTTTTTGTCATCTGGTTTCATTTAAATCAAAAATGTCAATATGGTTGTAATTCAGTTCCTTCGGTATGTCAACTTCTTAGTCATTGGACAAAGATCACACTTTAAGAATGGAAGCAGTTATATGGCCCATGGAGGTCAATTACAAAAAGAAAGACCCCACATATACCAAAATATTTACAGCATCACTTTTTGTGGTAGCAAAGAATTGAAAACGAAGAAGATGTCCATTGCTTGGGGAATGGCTAAACAAATTGTACACGAACATAATAAGATATCTTTGTGTTATAAGAAATGATCAGTAGGATGAATATAAAGAAGCATGGGAACATGTAGGAAATCCTTCTGTTGATTATCTCCAATTCGTCCCACATATATCTTGTTTGTACATAATTGTTTGCATATTGTCTACTCAACTAGACCATGAACTCTTTGAGAGTAAGGACTTTTTTGGGGCCTTTCTTTGAATCCAAGGTGCTTAGTAGCATACTTGACACATAGTAGGTGCTTAATAAATGCCTTTTGACTGGCCCACTATGCAAAGTAAAATGTAGCATGGGATAATGGAAAAACAGGGGCCCTTGATGCAGAGGACCTGGGTTCAAATTTTCTCTCTGTTGCTTTATTCTTTGTATGAACTTGGGCCTGGCAGTCAACTTTGCTTGGCCATATCTGTAAGACATGTTGGTTGAACTAGGTCCTTTTCAGTTTAAAATCAATGATGTTGTGAAGTAAGCAGAACTAACATCTATATGTGCACGCATACACACACACACACACACACACACAATGACTACAACAATGCAAATAGAAGTAAGAACGACATCAAAACCATTGAAATTGAAAGTTATGAAATTGTAATGATCAACATTGACCACAGAGAAGACATATGAGAAATTACTTTTTTTTTTACCAGAAGTGGGGAACTACAGATGTGGAATGTGGTATATAATGGCAGACTTTATTTGACATATTGATAAATTTAGCCGAATTTATTTCCCTTCTTTTAAAATTTTGTTATAAGGGATTTTCCTCTGGGAACAGGAGAAGAAATATGTTGGGGAATGTAAATGATATAAAAACAAAAGATATCAACAAAAACTTATTCTAAAAACCAATACCAGTTACTAGGTTCATGGACTAAGAACTGTGGAACTCACAGCACCTTTAATATTCTTTTTGCACTTTTTGCACACACTTGTGTATGTGTGTCGGGGGTGGGGAGCTGCAAGAGACTAAAGCTCATGTGATTTTTTTTTTGTGCCAGAGAATTTCTTCACTTCATGGCCAGCCTACTGGTAATGAGTCCCTCTGTCCTTAGCTAGGTTGGTCCTTGGATAGCAGACACTGTCTGGGTGACAGATGTGGGTGAAGCAGGAATAATCAGATCCCAGAACATCAAATTTGTCTTAGGGTTAATTGAATTCATCAACAAAGGATGGAGATTCCCCAAAGGAACAAAAGACAAAGCCTATATACACATTCAAACCACAGAGGAAGTGGAAGTCTTCAGGTAAAAGGAGATTAGGAGGGGATATTGGAAGAGCTGGCTTATTAGATAAGATATCTTGACCTGAATGACCAAGCAAATTCCTAAAATCAGGGGATCTTTGAAGTCTCCATGCACAGATATTATCACACAGGATGTTCTGGTGGAGGGGCCTTTGGGGTGGGTAGCATGGTAAAAAGATCCTTTAATTGGTGAACCGTTGTCTGTTATTCATTTTTGAAGAGGACAAATGACATCCCAGGGTGATGCCTTGACTTATGAGTAAATTGGATTTGAGTGAGGCACAGTTGCACAAAACTGCCAGCCTCACTCTCTCTTCCAGAGTCATTGAAGTCGAAGTCCAGTGGCAAGACAAAAGTCAGGATGACTGGTTATGGAACCAGATGCAGTGGAGGACTTTGGTGTCATGGTGAGCTAATGCTTAACACAAGATGGAAGAAGATGTACTCAGTTTGTGATCCACACAGACTTGAAGCCTTTACCAGCTAGATAAACCCTCTCAGAGTTGACACATCCTTCTGCCACAGAATTTGAGAATTTAGGGTCTCCTTCATGCCACAATGGGTTAGAAGTGAACACCTATTGGACATAAAGGATTAGAATCTCCATCCTTGATAAATACAGGCCTCTTCGATGAGAAGTTCTCTGACATAGGCTAATCAAGAATTCCCTATTTCCAGGGGACCATAATCTTTTGGATCACGTAGATAGGGAGTATTCACTGATTGGAAATTAGCTCTTGGAAAAGATTTGGACATTAAAGTCACGGTATTGGGAGCAATTGGATTTGACCCCATACTAAGCCATACTAGGCACAAGGAAGAGAAGATTCTACAAGTACAGAAGAGAAGATCAGAAAGTTTTTAGGCCATCCCAGCAAGGGAGTCTGTCATTGCCAAAAGGCAAGTACACATGGCCCACAGCTGTGACTTCATTGGTGAAGAGAACTCCTGCTGGAATAACTCCCTCTGTCAGTATTGATTGATCTCTTACAGTCTGAGAGAGTTGCATAGGGTACCCTAAGGCAGGATTCTTAACCTTTTTTGTTTCATGGACCTTCTTGGCGATCTGGTGATTTCTATAGATTCTTCTCAGATAATGTTTTTTCTTCTTTTATTAAATTTATTTTATTTTTAATTTATGGAGTAAAATGACCATATCCATAACATAGTATAATAATAAAAAAAGATGATTGCACTTCAACCTGCAATCTACTCTGCACAACTGGCTATTCCTTCAAATGCACAATAAAATTATCATGCAAATTTCTTTTTTTCCTTCTTTTTTTCCTTCCCTTTCCCTTGCCCTAGAGATGGCTACTATTAGGCGCAAATTGATGTATAGATTTAAAATTATTCTATACATACTTCTGGTTATCGGTTCTTTCTCTGGATACAGATAGCGTCTTCCTTCACATGTCCTTTATAGTTAATTTAGGCATTTATAGCACAAAATCACTTATTCAGTCAAAGTGGTTCTTAAAACAATATTGCTGTTACTGTACAAAATGTTTTCTTGGTTCAGCTCATTTTGCTCTTCATTATTTCATGCAAATTTCTCCGTGTTTTTCTAAAATCACCGAACTCATCATTTCCCATAGCACAGTAGCATTCCATCGAAATCATACACCACAACTTGTTTAGTCATTCCTCAAACTGACGGGCATCCCTGCAATTTCTAGTTCTTTGCCGCCACAAAGAGAGCTGCTATAAACATTTTTAGAACATAGAGATTCTTTTCCTTTTCCTCTAATCATCTTTAGAAATAGACCAAGTAGTGGTATTGCTGGGCCAAATGGTAGGTAGTTTAATAACTCTTTGGGCACAATTCCAGATTGCTCTGCAAAATGGTTGGATAGGTTCACAACTCCACCAACAATGAACTAGTGTCCCATTTTTTCCACATCCTCTCCATCATTTGTCACTTTCCCCTTCTATCATTTTATCCATTCTGGTAGGTCTAAAATCATATTTCAAGGTTGTTTTAATTTGCATTTCTCTAATCAATAATGATTTAGGGCATTTTTTATGTGACCATAAATTGTTTTAATTTCTTCATTGGAAAACTGCCTACTTATATCCTTCGAGCATATTAAAGATAATTTCTTGAAAGGCATAAAATCATTGCTGTTGCTCATCCTTCTTTCTTAAAGAGGACCAATGAAATCATGAGGGCGCTGTCTTAACTTACAAGTGAATTGGATTTAAGAGAGGCAGGGCTGCACAAAGTCATCAGCCTCACTATCTCCTCCAGAGTCATCAGAGGCCAGTGGCAAGACAAAAGTCAAGATGATTGGTGACGGCCCAGGATGCAGTGGGTAACTTTGGCCTTTTTAAACTAAGGTCTTTTCCAGGTCTCAGTTTGTCTGAGGCGACCAAATGCATGAAATAAAATGCAAAGGAAGCAGGGAAAATAAAGGCATCAATTTTTCCCATTCAGGTTCATGAACCCCTGGAATCCATGGACCTTAGGTGAAGAATCTCTACTTTAATGATACCTGTATTAGTGGCTAATTATACTACTTAGAAGAGAAAAAAGTACATAATGACTTGAGGGTGAAAGAATCATTAGTAATGGAAAGGAAAGAGAAACTAACATATGTTTGTGGACGTTGCCACACACACACACACACATATGTGTGTGTGTGTGAGAGAGAGAGAGAGAGATTTCAATTGATGCTCAAGAAGTAATAGAGCTGAACTTGGAGCATGCACACATCAAGCAGTCAGTCAAGTCAACAAGCATTTATTAAATACCTACTATGTACCAGGTACTGTGCTAAGCATGAGGGATACAAATAAAGGTAAAAAATAGTTCCTGCTCTCAAGAAGCTCATAGTCTAATGCGACAGACAGCATGCAAACAACCAGGTACAAATAAGGCATAGACATATATATTTATATAGAGATGTATAAATTGGAGACAGGACAGAGAAGGCATTAGCATTAAGGGGAACCAAGAAGGGAAGGTCCCACTCCTTACCTCTCCTCGCAGGGTCAGAGTTACAGGGAGTTGAGAGTTAAAACAATGAAACATGGAAGTAGAGATTTTGAGGAGGTGTCACAT
>CM053624.1:355195345-355208092 GCA_028646595.1 Phalanger gymnotis
GCATGTGTATTATTGTATAAATCTCTAAGTCCACTGTGAGCATCAGCACTACTACTGGGCAGTCTTTAAAAATCCTTTCCAGGCCCTTGGCTGTTGCAAACCACATTTTAGAAGCATGGAGGGTCATTCTCAGTAGAAGAACATTTTGTAATTTTTCATAAAGCTTCTCTTTTTATAAGGTGACAATATCATCTCATTTTAGCCTTGATGATTTCATAATGATGAATATTAATAACGGCTTCAGGTGCTGTCTCTTCTCTAGGAGGATTGTCATGTGGGTACTTTGGCTAAAGGCACATTTGGAGATTTCTAAGCTGGCTGAAAATGAGAATGTAATGAGAAAGCCAATATAGGGGAAGCAGGGAGAGGGAGAACAGGATGACAATGGCTGTGGATGGAGGAATCGTATGAGTGACTCTGCTTACTTGAGACCAAAGGCTGGGAGGATCCTTTGACTCATCTGGACTGAGTTTTAACCTCAAGAAGATTAGTTAGAGTGACTAGATGAAAGCATAGAACAAGTAGTGCAAAGAATATTTATTATTGGGATGATTGAAAATAGGGAGACCCCATGAGTGCTCAGCCACTAAATATTTCAAACATATTCCCTTCTCTAGTGACTGATGCTTTCAGAATATTTGCATATTGACTCCATATTGGCAGACACATAGCTGGGTCCTCTCCCTTTTCCTACCCCACTCCTGTACCTTCGTTCCAATGTCTCTGACTACCATGGATTCCAGGCTTATCCAAACCATAATCCAGAGTGTCCTCTCCTGGCATTCCCATGCTTTACCCTCACCCCACCGCCTTATTTCTGCTTTCTTTTCCCATTTGGCTGCTCTGCAATCCTGACAAGGTGCTATCCTGCTCCATTGCAGTGATCCAGGCCCCTGACCCTCCCCTAAACTTCTGGGGGCCCCCTCCTATATTCATCATACCTGCTGCACCTTGGCATTCCAATGCCCCGCTCTAATTGTGAGCTGGTAAATCTTCAACAGCTAGCTGGGGGGAGGGGGGGATGTACCCACAACCTACTTTTCAGTTTAATCAGCATTATTAATTTTTTCTTTCAGCACTTTAAGTCTAGATGATCAATAAAATGATACATCAAGCCCTGATTTGGAATGTTTGCCAATTTCCCATATGTAAATGCTCACACTAAAAATCAGTTGGCTCCAGCACTCCCCCCTATTTCCCTATCCCCTACCAATCTTCCATTTATAACCTCATTCTGGGGTATTAACTGGCATTAATGAAACCCAGTGGCTCCATCAACTAGAGTATGCCTAGAAGCCATGAGATAAGTTCAATTTAATCCAGCAGAAATCACTTTCCCATATCCATGCCATTGCAATAAGGAAATCAAAGAATCTTGACCAAACTCATCAACAGGTCAGACTATTCATCTCAACTCTCCTAAATAAACAAAAACATTTTCTCTTCATAAAGATCTCCAAAAATGGAGCGTTCACTTCTCTTCCCATATTCCCAGTGACAATCTAGGTAAAACATTTTGCAAACCTTAGAAAAGTATCCCAATGTTAGCTATTGTTACCATTACTATCAGAAAATTCTTCTCTCTTTCTAACCCAAATATTTATTTGTTTAAATAAGGCAAGGCTTTTCCCCCTTCGAAAACAAGACTTAAGTCTTTTCAGCTGGAGATACTTTTCACCTGAACAGATGAAAGCTGTGTTAAAAGCATGTGTAAGTAGAGTCTGTTTTCCATTCAGTCAACAAAGTGATTTTCCTAAAGTACAGATCTGACCATGTCACCTCCTACTCAATAAACTCCAGCTATTCTCTATCATCTCCAGCATTAAATATGAAATCCTCTATTTGGTCCTTCTTAACCTAGCCATCCCCTACCTTTCCTGTCTTCTAATACCTTAAACACCCCACATACCCTTCAGTCCAGTGCCACTGGCCTCCTGGCTGTCCCTTGAGCCAGTTAACCCATCTATTGTCTCTGGGCATTATCTCAGGCTGTTCTCCATGACTGGAATGGTCTTGCTCCTCCTCTCCAGCTCCTGACTTCTCTGGTTTCCTTCAAATGCTGGCTAAAATCCCATCTTCCCCAAAAAAGCCTTTTCTAATCCCTCTTAATTCTAGAACCTTCCCTCTCCTGACTGTTTCTTATTTGTCCTGTTAAAGTGCTACACTCAATATGCTAGCAAATTTGGAAAACTCAACAATAGCCACTGGATTAGAAAAGATCAGTTTGCAATGTATACCAATCCTAAAGAAGGGCAATACCAAGGAATGTTCAAACCCCTGAACAATTATGCTCATTTCACAGGCCAGCAAGTTTATGCTTAAGATTCTGCAAGCTAGGCTTTAGCAACATGTAAACCAAGAGTTACCCAAAGAGAAGGCTGGTTTTTGAAGAGGCAAAGGAACTAGAGACCAAATTGCTGGCATTCTCTGGTTTACAGAAAAAAAATAAGGGAATTCCAGAAAAACATCTATTTCTGCTGCATTGACTATGCTAAAGCCTTTGACTGTGTGGATCACAACAAAATGTGGCAACTCCTCAAAGAGTACCTGCTCATCTTACTTGTCTTCTGAGAAACATGTATTTGGGCCAAGAAGTAACAGTCAGGATCAAACATGGAACAATTCATTGGTTTAAGATTTGAAAAGGAGTATGACAAGGCTGTATATTTTCACCTTATTTATTTAACATATGCAGAGTATGTAATGAGAAATGTTAGGCTGAATGAATCAAAAGCCAGAATCAAGGTTTCCAGGAGAAATATCAACAATCTCAGGTATACAGACAATACCACTCTGATGGCAAAAAGAAAAATTAAGAAATCTGTTGATGAGGGGGAAGGAGGACAGTGTAAAAGTTGGTTTCAAACTTATAAACAGTAAGAACTTGGCAACTGGTACAATCACTTCCTGGCAAATAGAGGGAGGAGAAACAAAAGCAGTATCAGATTTTATATTCTTGGGCTCAAAGATTACTGCAGATGATGACTGCAGCCATGAAATTAAAAGACATTTGCTTCTTGGAAGGAAACCTATGGCAAATCTGGACAGCATCCTAAAAAGAAGAGACATCACCTTGCTGACAAAGGTCCATGTTATCAAAGCTATGACTTTTCCAGTAGCAACATATGGTTGTGAGAGTTGAACCATAGGGAAAGCTGAGCACCACAGAATAGACACTTGTGAACTGTAGTGCTGGAGAAGACATTTGAAAGTCCCTTGGACAGCAAAGGAGATCAACTTAGTCAATGTGTAAAGAAATTAATTTAGACTATTCATTGGAAGGTAAAATACTGAAGCTGAATCTTAAATACATTGGCCACATAATGAGAAGACAGGACTCATGGGAAAAGACTATATCATTAAGGCAAAGTGTATGACCTCCAAGAGGACCATGAGCATGGCTGAATTGTTCAGAATTGCAGAACATAAAGAATTCTCTAAGTAGAAAGCAGAGGAATTAAAGCATTTATTTAAACTCCAAAGGACCAGACCCAAGGACAAATGCCCCCAATTTGATATTGTGGCAAGAACCTTCCAAAACCGATACGCTCATCTCACAATAATGACCAGGAGGTTACAGAGAAATATTATGGCAACAAGCCAAGCCACACCTCCCCCCAATGCTAGGACCCTTCTGTAAGAAGATTATTCACGAGTCCCAAGCCCCTGCTCAGCACCCTCTAGTCTTTACGCTATGAAAGCTGGCTCTCGACTCTCTGCCCTGCTCTCAGTCCTCAGTTTCTGCTCCTCTTCATCCTCAGTTTCTCCAGCTTCTCCTGCTCTTTCAACTTCTTGACTTCTTCAGCATCTGCTGCTTCAGCTTCTTCTCTTTCTCAGCTTCTGCTCCTGCAGCTTCTACTTCTCCAGTTTCTACTGGTTCTGCTTCTGCTGCTCCTCCTTCTCCCGTTTCCACCACGTCTGCTTCTCCAAGCTCTGTTCTCCCTTTTTATACAGTCCTTAGATGTCATCCGATTGACTAGAATGCCATCTGATTGACCAGAACTTAGGCACATTGGCTCTGGTCTTAGCAACTCCCTTTAGGGTCCTGAGGGCTTCACACCCACACTGGCTTAGCACCTAGTAAGTAGGAGTTTGGGGCCTACTTGGGAGCAAAGATCTAATCAGACCTCTCTTTCTTGGCCCCACCTGAAGCCTATTCAATAGGCCAGAATGATCTTTTCACTTACTGATTGGCTTTACAGAGACCCTGATGTTGGGAAACATTGATGGCAAGGAAAAAGGAGAAGGTAGTGCCTCAATAAGGCAAGATTCACGATATCTATGGTGACCATGAATATACCTGTAATGTTTGAAATCGCAAAATATAAAAGACTCTCTGTATAGAAGGCAGAAGAAGTAAAAAATTTATTCAGACAACAGAGGATCAAATCCCAAAACCAACATAGCAATGATTGTATCCCAAAACCAGTAAGTCCACCTCAGTGTAACGGCAAGGAGATTAAAACACATTATCACAGCAAGGAGCCAAGCCATCCTGTAACCTTTCCCTCTGCTAGGGCCTTCCCCTAAACACTCACTCATGAATCCTAACTGTCTGCTTGCCTGCATCCTCTCCTCCCACAGTTCTGAAAGCCCTTGCAGTTCTCAGAACTCTTCCAGTTCTTTCTCTCCGTCTTTCCGTCTATCCATCTCTTCCAGGTCTCCATCCTCTCTTGCAGTTCTCTCTTCTTCTTCTTCTCCTTCTCTCACCTCTCTGGTCTCTGCAACTCTCCACTCTGACCTTAATGGCTACCCACATAGATATATATACTTATATATATATATACACACATATATATTTATATATATACACTCATATATATTTATGTGTATATATATGTACACACACGCACACACACCCTGTTTAGGGCCTTGGGGCTTAGCACCTACTTAGCAAAAGGGTGTGGGCCTGCTTACAAATAAGCCTCCCCTAATCAAGCTTCACCTAACTAGCTCCACCTGAGGCCTGTTAAATGGGCAGGGAAATTCTTTCATCACGATTAGCACCACAGGTAGTGAATGAGATGGATAGATAGTGTCATGGAAGCCACGAACATGGAGTCACGAGGAGTTGGACACAGCTGAATAACTGAACAACACAGCATTTGTCCTACATAGAAACGGGTTAGAGGAAGCTAGGTGGCACAGTAGATATAGAGTGCTAGGCCTGGAGTCAGGAAGACTCCAAAACTAACCTCATACATTGACTAGCTATGTGACCCTGGGTAACACTCCACCTCTTTCTGCCTCAGTTGCCACATCTGTAAAATAAGGATAATAACAACATATCTCCCAAAGTTGTTGTGAGCATCAAATGAGATATTTGTAAAGTGCTTAGCGCAGTGCCCAGCTCATAGTACATTCTTAGTAAGTGTTGATTTCTATCCTCATACAGCTTATTCGTACATAGTTTTTTGAATGTTGTCTCCTCCATTAAGCTGTGAGCTCCTTGAGGGCAGGAACTGTCTTTTGCCTTTTTTTTTTTGTATGCCTGGCACTTAGTGCCTGGCACATAGTAGGTGTTTGTTGCTCTGTCATTTTTTTCAGTTATGTCTGACTCTTCCTGACCCCTTTTGGGAATTTTTCTTAGCAAAGATACTGGAGTGACTTGCCATCTGCTTCTCCAGCTCATTTTACAGATGAGGAAACTGAGGAAAACAGGCTGAAGTGACTTGCCCAGGTGCACACAGCCAGTGTCTGAGGCTGGATTTGAACTAAGGAAGATGAGTCTTCCTGACTCCAGGCACTGTGCTCTGTGCACTATGGCGCCACCTAGCAGCCCTGTATTAGATGCTAGGGTCAAAAAAATGTAGCTATCCCTGCTCTTAAAAACCTTATATTCCATTGGGGAGGAAACAATTATACATAGATAAAGAAATACAATAGACATAAAATCATTTTGGGAAGAGGCCTAGGAGTTGAAGGCATTGAGAAGAGCTTCCAATAGGGGGTCGCCCCTGAGTCATGATCTGAAGGAAACTAGGCATTCCTAGGCTTAGGGGGTCATAAACTGAGAGCTAGAAGGGCCTGGAGATGGCATCTTGGCCAACCACCTCATGACATGGAAAGAGAGGCCCAGAAAGTTTGAGTGACTTTTCCAAGGTTATACAGATCATAAGTAGCAAAGCTGAGACTTGATTCCAGGTCCTCTGATTCCAATTTCTGTTTTCTTTCCTGGGGTGTTAGAGATTCCAAGAAGTAGGGATGCAGAGGGAGAGCATTCCAGACATGGGATATACAACATGCAGAGTGGGAGGTGGGATCATATGTATCTGCAAGAGTAAGAAGGCTGATTTGGCTGAGCCATAGAATGCATGGAAAGGAATCACAGGCCATAAGCCTCAAAAGTTAAGTGGACCCTAGAGGGTGAAGGCCTTTAAATGCCAAATAGAGGAGGAGGATTTTTTTATCCTAAAGGCAGTAGGAAGTCACTGGTATCTCTTGAACAAGGGAGCAATGAATAATTTACTAGAAAGATAGTCGGTATTTGCCTTCAGATCATGGCTTAGGATGTGCTCTAGGCAATGGGGCCAAGATGAGCCTAACCTACTCCTTCTCAGTTGGGCTAAAGTGCCGGTGACCGGGCCAACTCCCAAGCTGGACTTGGTAGATGTAAATTTAACAGAGTGCCCTCTGGGAGTGCTCTGGCCTACAAGGGCATCTTCAAAGTTCTTTGGGGTGATTTGCTGATCTTTCTTTTCACATCTAGCCATGAACTTGGTTTGTGACCGAACAATTTTTAATATTCTGTTCATAAATTAGGAATAGAAATCCAAAGGCAATAAAATGCAAATGACCATTTCTTCATTGCTCTTGTCCCTTAATCTGTTATTGATAGAACATGCAAATGCAGAAGCCAGAGCCGAGAGGTTGACTGAGACTAAAACATGCCACAATTAATCAGCAAAGGTCAAGGTGCTTCAGAGATTCAGAATCTGCCTGGCAAAAGCCACTTGTCAGGATTCCACAACAACCAATGGCCAAGGCCTCACAACTTCAGACAGAAGCCCACTAGGAAGGAGTTCAGAAGGTGTTGTCAAGAACGCAGCTGGCCCTCACCTGGTGTGTAATTTCATCTCTACCCAGATGTTCAGTGCATCCTGTGGTTAAGACCTCTTGATGCTTGTGGTTCAGCCCAATGCATGTGACCTTCCCCAGAGACACATATAACACATGAGAATGCGTGCCCACATGCCAGGAAAGCTGCCCGGGCAACTAGGCTTCCCAGAGCTGCCCTGCTGTGCCATAGAGATCTCTCACCTGGCTCGCTTCTCTCTCTCCTTCCAATCTATTAAGTTACACATTCACGTAGTAAAGGGCAGTCTAACACCAGTCCAGAATCCTGAGAGAGCTTTGGTTTTTTTTTGTGTTTTACAGCTGAGTAGAGACAGCCTAGTATGCAGTGGAGGAGGGAGGGAGAAAAGGATGGAGTAAGAAAAAGAGGAGGAAGAGAGGGTAAGAGAAGAGGGGAGAAATGGAAGAGAGGAAAGAGAAGAGAGGACAGAAAAAAAGAGAGAGAAGGAAGAGAAAGAAATTGAGATATTGAGAGAGAGTGACAGAGAAAGGGAGGAGGAAAAGAAAGAAAGAAAGAAACAAAGAAAGAAAAGAAGGAAGGAAGGAAGGGAGAAAGAGAGAAGGAGAGAGAGAGAAAGAAAGAAAGAAAGAAAGAAAGAAAGAAAGAAAGAAAGAAAGAAAGAAAGAAAGAAAGAAAGAAAGAAAGAAAGAAAGAAAGAAAGAAAGAGAAGGAAGGAAGGAAGGAAGGAAGGAAGGAAGGAAGGAAGGAAGGAAGGAAGGAAGGAAGGAAGGAAGGAAGGAAGGAAGGAAGGAAGGAAGGAAGGAAGGAAGGAAGGAAGGAAGGAAGGAAGGAAGGAAGGAAGGAAGGAAAGAGGGAAGGAAGAAAGAGAAAAAAAGGAAAGGAAAAGAAAATGTGTGGTATAGCAGACCCAGCACTGAGTTTGGCATTAGCAGACCTGAGCTCACTTCTGCCCTTGGCTACTTGTTAACCCTGGGCTAAAGATGTTGCTTCCTGGCCCTGGATGTCCTCACCTGGGGAAAGCTGATGGGAGTTGGCTTTCAAGGTCCCACCCAGCTCTAAATCTTCTATCCTACAATGTCTTTCTAGGTCTGCTGGATTCTCGCTGTTTGTAATAGCAAAAACAAACATGGTTTCACAGGTTAGATCTGGAAGGGACGTTAAAAGATAATCTAGTCCAAATCCCTCACTTTACAATATGGTAAACTGAGGCCCAGAGAGTTTAAATGATTTGCCCAAGGTCACAGAAATAGCCAGAAGAGCTTGGATTTGAACCTTGGCCCTCCGCCTCTAACCACAGTGACAAGGGAAGTGATTTGCCCACAGTCATATAAATGGTAATGATAGCTCTCATTATATAGCACTTTAGTGTTTAGAAGTGCTTTCCTCACAATGAATACACTATGCAGGAGCTAAGGGAGTTACTACTCCATTTTACAGATGAGAAAGGTGAGGCTTGAGATCACTGGACTTGCCCAAAGTTACACAGCTACTAAGTGATGGCATCAGGATAGACCCCAGCTCTTCTAACTTCCAGCCCAGGCGTCTTCTTCACTCCGACATGTTGTATTTGCCTTCCCTCATATACCTCTGATCGCTGTCCACACCATGCTTTGCTGTTCTCTTTCAGCGGCTCTGCTATACTTCACCTTCTCACCCACCTATTAATATGTTTTACTTGCATTGCTTCCCCTCGTTCATGAACACCCAGAATCTTGCTTTGCTGGTCTTCATGACTTAGCCCTGGGCTTGGAATCAGGAAAGTCACCCTCCTGAGTTCAAATCCCAGCTCACACACTGACTAGCTGTGAGACCCTGGCAAGTCCCTTAACCCTGTTTGCCTCAGTTTCCTCATCTGTAAAATGAGCTGGAGAAGGAAATGGCAAACTGTTTTAGTATCTTTGCCAAGAAAACCCCAACTGAGGTCATGAAGAGACATGACTGAAATGACTCCATAACAACTACTACTTAGGTTGTAGGCTGGATTCAGAAATACTTGGGTTTAAATCCTACCTCTGACATTTACTAATTATGTGATCCTAGGCAAATCACTTTATCTCCATGCCTAAGGCAATCCTTCTCTACTAAGTCTTAAGTGGGTCACAATCTTCAGTGGAGGGAGCTCCCCTTTTCTGTCTGGGTATTTCCCCAAGGTAACCAAATGGTGGGTCTTTTGTGTATTCATAGCCTGGGAGGTACTCTTCCTGAGCAGCCAGAGATCAGATCCCACAAACCATTAGACTTAACCTTGGTCTTCACTGAAAGGAGTTAATCCTTAATCGTTCTAAATTACACGCCAAATGGGTCTCTACTTTTAGAGAAATGTCTAAGTCCTATACTCCTAGCAGATGTCTTTCAAGTCAAAAAAACACTGATTACAGCTCCAACTGTAATTTAAAGTTTCATGACGACATTCTAAAAAAGCTCCTAAAAGGTAAAGATTTCTTACAAAACCAAGATGAGGAGAGAAATTAATTTGAGGAAACATCTGCAAAAGTTTTCCTACTCCTTCAGAATTTCAGGAATGTTTATGTAACTGATTCATCTCCGAGCAGATGAAATAAAGTACTATGAATTATGCAGGGTCCTATAACTGAAAACTGAAGCCCTTTAGATACAATTTAAGCAAAACATTTCAGGGACTGTGGGAACCGTATGGTTCTTGTTAGAAAGTAATGCACAAGGCGGGTTACATTAAACTTTTAGCAGCCATGCATTTTTAACCCATCCTTAAAGAGCATAGAGACCTTTAAGTTGATTATTCAGTTTATTGAAAAATAAAAGAGATAAGATGCACCCAGTTTAATATTAAAGGGAAGAAATGAGTTTTCATGTGCATCATGGCATCTAAACCACAGAATTGAAATTGAGTGTAATAATATTTATTAAGCACTGTGAGGCATATGGAGACATGGTAGTCAGTACAGGATTCAGGGAATAAATATTCCTGCAGTGGCCTTAAAAAAAAAAAGACCTATTTCCTCTTGTCTAGATGCTCACAAACTGAGATCGATAGGCACACAAAAGCTAAGGCATATGCACTAGCACCTCCAGCCAACGGCCCATGCCGTTGAGCTTAGGATCTAAATTTAAGTCAGAAGAGGTCTCAAAGGCAATCACAATGCAACCCCTGCATTTTATAGTTGAAGAAATCAGGGTTGCCCAAAGTCTCATGGGTACCAAGTGGCAGAGGGGCATTGGAATACAGGTCCAGGGGCTCTGAACTCAGTACTACTATTACATACTGCTTTAAATTTTCTTATTTGTATTCCTCCTTTCTCCTTCTCATTCTCTCCCCTACTTGGAATGTCATTTTTGTGCAGATGACTTCCATAAATTTCGTTCTAGTCCTGACCTCTCTGATTGCCTCAAGGCTATCTCCAATTGTCTAATTACACAACCCATTGGCATCTCAAGCTCAACCTTCCTCTGAAGGTTTGGCAACATTTGAGATAAGTGGAAGATACTTACTGGGCCCCTCACAGCCTTTCCTTAGGAGCATGCTATACCCAGTAGGTAATGAGAGGCACAAGGCCGGTGGTCAGAGGAACATTTGGCTCCTCTTCTATCTTAGAGAGGTGAAGAGACTTTCAAATAGATAGAATCATAGTTCCTCAGATGGAACAGACTTCAGAGGCCATCTATTCTAACTGCTCACTTTATGAATTCAAAAACCAAAGCTTAGTCATGTGACTTACCTGGGATGGCAAAGGTAGTAAGCATCACAGGCAGGATTAGAACTCAGGTTGTCTGATTGAAGAGTCAATGGTCTTTTCCACTATGCTATGCTGCTGCCTGATTATTAGGAATCCCAACTTTCAAAGACCATCTGAAATGCCCCTTCTTCCAAGAAATCTTCCCTGCTCCCCTACTCCAGGGGCCCACAACATTCCTAATTGGGAGGAATCAGATTTAAATGTAATTGGAAATATTTAACAAAATGCTTAAAAACACAACAACAAAAACACAACAAATACTTAAAAAACACAACAGCATAGCATTACATTTCAAAACTAAGTCAGTATGAGGTCTACAGGGATCTTTGTGTATGGATTAGTAGGAGCAATTCCTATTTGAATTTGATGCTCTATCCTACTCCAACCCAATGGATGTGGTCTTTCCATGTCTGAACTCCTGAAGTATACATAACCCTTTTGCTCTTAGAGTTAAACATGTCTCAGTCCATTTTCCTAATATTCTGTTAGCCCGAAACTCTCCCCCAGGTCCCTTCAAACACCTGTAAAATATAGCTCTGAACAAATTCTAGAGCTGCAGAACCCACAAAATAGCAGAGGGAAGCAGGGCTCCAGCCCAGGAAAGCCTGGATGGTTGCCGGGAAGGGTCTATTGCAAGGAGCTGGGAGAGGAGCAGAGCACAGCCCAGCATGGACTGCACCAGGACCAACCAGACCAGGAGCTGGACAAAACAGATGGTAGGGCCCTGAATCATTGAGCTGTGGCAGTTACCAGACTTCTCAACCCACAAATGCCAAAGACAACAGAGCAGGTTAGTGAGAAAAACTGCTGGAATTGGAGTGAAAGGAGTGCGCAGTTGGCCCCAGGCCCAGGGGTGCAGAAGTGGCGCAGCTCTGGGGCTGCTTCCAGAGCTCCAACTACAGTTGTTTCCAGCCCCAGGCCTACCCAGTAGGAAGAATTAAGTGGCAGATCAGTGCAGGAGTGCAGAGCCTGCTTGGATCTGAGTCATGGTCCTGGTTGGTGGTTCTTGGGGGAAGAGGAGCGCTATTGTGGCAGAGCTTGCTGTGTAGAAGTAGCTCTGAAAACAGCAGTGCAGCCCCTAAAGGTTGAGACAAAGTACTCTCTACAAGCAGTCATACCTTGACAAAAAGCTCAAGGGTCAAGTAGTTGTCTGGGAACATGAACAGGCAGCAAAAACAGACTCAGATACAGACTCAGACTTTGGAATCTTTTTTTTGGTGACAGAGAAGATCAAAACATACAGTCAGAAGAAGTCAACAAATTCAAAGAGCCTACATCAAAAGCCTCCAAGAAAAATATGGATTGGTCTCAGGCCATGGAAGAACTCAAAAAGGATTTGGAAAAGCAAGTAAGAGAAGTAAAGGAAAAATTGGGAAGAGAAATGAGAATGATGCCAGAAAATCATGAAAAACAAGTCACTAAAGAAAATAACACCTTAAAAAATAGACTAACCCAAATGGCAAAAGAGCTCCAAAAAGCTAATGATGAGAAGAATGCCTTGAAAGACAGAATTAACCAAATGGAAAAGGAGGTCCAAAAGACCACTGAAGAAAATACTAACTTAAAAATTAGATTGGAGCAAGGGGAAACTAGTGACTTTATGAGAAATCAAGATATTATAAAACAGAACCAAAGGAATGAAAAAATGGAAGACAATGTGAACTATCTCATTGGAAAAACCACTGACCTGTAGAATAGATCTAGAAGAGATAATTTAAAAATTATTGGACTACCTGAAAGCCATGATCAAAAAAAAAAAAAAGAGACTAGACATCATCTTTCAAGAAATTATCAAGGAGAACTGCCCTGATATTCTAGAGCCAGAGGGTAAAATAGAAATTGAAAGAATCCACTGATTACCTCTTGAAAAAGATCCCAAAAAGAAAACTCCTGAGAATATTGTGACTAAATTCCAGAATTCCCAGGTCAAGGAGAAAATGCTGCAAGCAGCCAGAAAGAAATAATTTGAGTATTGTGGAAACACAATCAGGATAACAC
>CM053624.1:355208592-355224902 GCA_028646595.1 Phalanger gymnotis
TCAGAGGACCCAGGTTCAAATCCTACCTCTGACTCTTACCATCTTTATGACCTTAGAAAAGTCACCTAGCCTCCCTAGGCTTCAGTTTTCTCATCTGTAAAATGAGGGAGGTGAGCTGGCTGGCCTTTGCTGTCCCTTCCCATTCTAAATCTGTGACACTAAGGCTGTGGTAGAAGAGCTTTCTATGAAATAATAGCAGCTTGAATTTACATAGCGCTTAAGGTTTGCAAAGTACTGTACATACATTATCTCATAGAATCCTCCCAGCAATGCCGGGAGGTAGGTACTATTATTACTTCCATTTTACCCATGAGGAAATTGAGGCTGAGAGGCTAAATGACTTGCAGGGTCACACAGCCACTAAGTGTCTAAGGCAGGATGTGAAGGCATGCCTTCGTGACTCAGGACCAGTGCTCTGTCCGCTGTACCCCCTGCCATTTTCATAGGGTGCTTTGTAAATCCAGGAGGCAGCAGGCACACCAGATGCCTTAAGAAGGGCAAGGAGACATCCATACAGGGAGGCAGATCAGTGTCAATGAAAAACAAACAATCGAGTTGAAAAGCATATCTCATTCCAGTCTTGCTGTCAGATAACCAGGACCATCTCTCTCATGGAGATGAAGGAGATCCATTTCTGTTTGATGAAAGGACATTATTGCTTTCTAATGGGAAATGTTTCTGGGGCTGTGCCTTAAACAAAACAGTTCTGCACAATTATGGAGCCCCAGATGACAAAGATGAAAAGAACAAAATGTGATGCCGCTGATGGCGTCCAGAGAGTCAAGAGAGATTATAGCCCTTCAGGGAAAAGGTTCAGTTGCTGAAAAGAGGATTTCCAGCTAAAGTATAAAAGTCATAACGAAAAAAAAGGACAATCCAAAATGTGAAAAATATAGCCATACATCAGACCACTTCCTTGGAATCTGCCCATCTTGTTTAATACAGTAACAGAAAAGTAGATGAGAAGCCATTCTCTGTCAAAAGCCAAGGTCAAAGAAATACTAGTGAGTGGCATCTTCTAAGTCATTCCTGTATTTACTGTTCTTCCCAATTGACTGTGCTGAAGCTTCACCAGTGACAATTTTTTTCTTTTTTAACAAAGTTGTGGGTGTTTTTTAAATTATAAGCTTAAGCAACTATCAATTAAAAATGGACATAGAAATTAAGGAATGAAATGATACATAAAGTCACAAATATCTTATCACACTCATTTCACTAGGTAGAATTTTAAAATCCAAAGCAAACAAAAGGCACACACCCTCATTACCTTTCACAAGAACTCAGAAATGACTATTATAAATACCCAAATTAACTATAAAGAATATGTGAAGACCCTATCTGCATCCAAAGAAAGAAGCGATAAACAGAAATATGTATAGAATAATTTTACATATATATCTTAGCCATCTCTAGGGTAAGGGGGGAGAGAAGGGAGAATAAAAAGAAATTTACATGGTAACTTTATTATATATTTAAAAGGAATAGGAAATTGTACATAATAGATTTACAGTTTCATGTACAATCATCTTTTTATTAACTATGTTATGAAAATGCTTGTTTTATTCCATAAATTAAAAATAAAATAATACAAAAACAAACACCTTGCAATGGCTAAAAAACAAGAAAACAAAAATACAAAACCAAAAACCGAGAACTCAAGAAGTGGAAGGGACCCTGAGGGTTGTCTAGTCTAATCTTTGTCTCAACTCATCTTGTTCAGGTATCCCCCAATAGCAGTCACCCAGCTTTTGCTTGAAGATCTCCAGGGACAGGTGCTCCTGGGAAAAGTTGCTCTATCAATAAACATATATTAAGTATCTTTGATGTACTAGGCACTGTGCTAAGCACTGGGCATACAAAAAGAATGGGAAGACAGTCCTTGCCTTCAAGGACCTTACAGTCTAATGGAAGTGCACATTCCACATCAGACAGCACTAATTATTAGAAAGTGTTCCCTTGTATCAAGTATGTATCTTCTTCCCTGAAACTTCTACCCGCTGCTCCTTGCTGTGCCCTCTGAAGCCAAGCAGAACAAAGCCAATCAACGTTTTCTCTTTTTAGTTTATGCTTCCAGGTGACATGTTGGTTCTTGTATACCTGCTGGTCTTTTCTGGCATTATTCCATAAAAATCTTGTTATATTTCTCTGTGGTCTTTAAAACCTTTGAAACCTTGTGGTATTTTTGTTATATTAACATGTCGCAATTTATCAGTCCATTGTTCAGGTGCTGGACAAAATAGGTTGTTTTTAAGGTTTTTGCTATTGAAAACAAATGTTTATTAATAATAATAATCATAATCCCTAGAATTCACATGGCACTTCGGGGTTTACAAAGTATGTTACAAATATGGTCTCATTTGATCCTCACAACAGCCCTGGGAGGGAGATGCCATTATTGTCTCTACTTTATAGATAGAGGAAACTCAGGCAGACAGAGGATAAGCAACTTGGCCATACAGTTAGAAAGTGTCTGAGGCTGGGTTTGAACTCAGTCCACTGTGCCATCTAGCTGCTTGTTCTGTTAAAGACAGATTGCTTTTTTCCATTCCATGATAAAAACCTTACAACAGATTCATTAGGTCAGAGGAGATGATATTAATAAATATTAATAACAATACAATTTATATAATGCTTTAAGGTTTGCAAAGTAATGCTTACCAAATGAGCCAAATATTGTCCTAAATGTTGGAGATAAGAGGAGAAAAAGCAAGATAGTCTCCTGTTTTCAAGGAGCTCACACTCTGATGGGGAAGATAACATAGATAGAAGGGTCTAGTTTCAGGGCAGATGAAAAAGCCCGCCAAAGAGATCAAAGAGGAAAAGGACCCAAAGGCACCAAAATATCTGTAATAGCTCTTCTTGTCATAGTGAAGAATTGGAAAATAAAAGGGCGCCCATCAGTGGGGAAAGACTAAGCAAACTGTGGCATATGAATGCAATAGATTATTGTCATGACCTAAGAGATGATAAAAAAGACGGGTTCAAAGAAACTTGGAAAGATTTACATGGATTGATGTCGAATGAAGTGAGCAGAATCAAGAGAATAATTTATTTAACAGCAACATTGTAAAGACAAACAACTCAAAAGACTTAAGGAGGAAGGAAACAAACATTTATTAAGTACCTACTATGTGCCAAACACTATGCTAAGTGCTTTACAAATATCAGCTCATTTTATCCACCTAACAACTCTGGGGAGTGGATGCTAATATTATTTCCATTTTACAACAGCGGAAACTGAGGCAAATAGAGGTTAAGTGACTTGTCCAAGATCACATAGCTAGTAAACATCTGAGGGCAGATTTGAACTTGGTTTTTCCTGACTCCAGACTCGCTGCTCTATCCACTGCATCACCTAGCTGCTAATCCATTCCAGAACCAACCATGATTTCTGAGGAGTGAAAATGAAGCCTGCTGCCCAGTTCTTGACAGAGAGATGATAAATTCAGGATGCAGAATGAGACACACACACACACACAGAGGTATAGGTAGTTAAATGAATTTAACTAAACATCAATCTTTATAGTAATAAAGCCAGGCCTAATATTCATTGCTCCTGGGTATGCTGTCTCATTATAATAAAATTGCAACACTTACTAAATTAATTATTCAATGCCATAAAATCCAACAACCGAAGAATTGCTTTGTTGAATAAGAAAAAACATGACAAAATTCATCTGGAGGAACAAAAGGTCAAGAACATCAAGGGAATTAATGAAAAAAAGGGGGGAGGGAGAAGGTACTGCTAAGGAGCAGTACTAGACCTCAAACTGTCCTGCAAACTAGTAATCATCAAAACAGTTAATCAGTGGGACAGATTAAGTAGACACATAGAGAAGCAAATGAACTTAGCAGCCTACTGTTAAACCCAAAGATGCAGCTACTGGGGAAAAAGGGCTCACTATTTGACAACAATCTGGCAGAAATTAGTTGTAGACCAATACCTCATACTTTATACCAAAATAAGCTCCAAATGGATAGATAATATAGATACAAAAGTTCCTATCACGAACAAATTAGAGGAACAGGTAAAAAAATTACCTTTCAGATCTATGTAAAGGAAAAAAAATGAGATCAGACAAGTGATAGAGTATCACACAAGATAATATGAACAATTTTGAGTATATGAAAGTAAAAAAGTTTGATACAAACCAACCCAATTCAGCTAAGATTAGAGGGGAAGCATTTAACTCAGAGAATCTTCGTAGCAAGTTTCTCTGAAAAGGTCTTATTTCTAAGATATGTATGAAACTAATTTAAATTTATAAGAATAAGAGCCATTCCCCAATGGTCAAAGGATATGAGCAGGCAGTGATCATGGGAAGAAATCCAGGCTATCTATAGCAATATTTAATTAGAGAAATATCATTTAAAGCAAATCTTGAGTTTCTATCTCATACTCATCAGATGGGCAAAGTTGTCAAAATGGAGGAAATAACGAACATTGGAGGGACAGGCATGTGGAGGGTGGATTAGTGGATACCCTCCACTAATGAGATTGCTGACCTGTCAAAGTATTACAGAACTGAAGAGTCCAAGTTCTGCATAGCACAAAAACCAGGCTGATCCAAATGAACCTTTTCCTTCAACGATCAATTGCTGCCTAGTCCTTCACACAGCTGAGTCAATTTTATACTCTTTGGATAACAACAATTAAGAAACATAACAGAATACTGAAGCGGAGGGAGCAGTCAGGAGGTAAATGAAAGCTCAGAGCTCTAGAATAAAGCCAATATTGTTGACTTCATCGTAGCCTTTAATTGTTATTAATTTTCATAACAATTTTATTAAGCCAAGATATCAGTTCAAGCATTGTCATAGATTCTTATGCATACAGAATTATCGATATTATGAACATTTCTTGTCAAGATGTATTAAGAGGAAATGTTTTATCATTGAACTCAAGTCTTTTCCCTGAATAAGTTGTTGTGGCTTGTTAATGATTCATATTTCCATAGCAATCATTCAATGAGTCCTTTATTCAACACCTACTTTGTACCAGGTACGGTGCTAGGCTCTGGGAATACAAGAAAAGAAAAAAGTACTCCCTGATTCCAAGAAGCTGATATTCTATCAGAGGAGATGGTACAAATATACAGCAAATTTATTGGGGGAGAAGGAAAGGACCTTACCAATGAACAGGGAATCATGTTGAAGTTTGCGGAACACTTCTTCCACAACAACCCCATAACATATTTATTATTGTACCCGTTTTCAAGATGAATCAGTAGAGGTTAAGTGACATCTCCAAAACGGCAAAGTCAGAGGTGGGATTCAAAATCAAATCTTGTCCAGCACTCTGTCCACTGCACCACAATGCCTCTTCCCATCCTACTGGAACTGGTCTCATAGCTTATTAAAAAATCACAAATTGGCTTGATTCTCTTTTGGAGAAATGACTGGGATTTTTGGCTAGCAGCCAGTCTAGTCTGATGGAGCAGTCAAAACAGTTTAATAGTGACCAAAATAGTTGTAGTCTGCTCTCTCTGTTCCCAGAAATATCCTTGGTGGCATAAAACAGCTTCAGAACATTAAAAGGCATTACAAAGACTCTGGAACGAATGCCTGAAACCAGACCACTACCAAGATTTACTATTGTTGCCTAATAAAATAGAAATTAAGCAACAATTACAGCAGAAGGAAAATCAAATTAATGTAGTGGTGCTTTACCTGAATATTAATTATGAATTAGGGGATTCAATTACCAGGCTCAGGCTGGGTGAGCTTTATCGATCTGTTAATATGTAGCTCAGACTAACAGGCCAATATGTAACATAACTTATAGAATCCGGATGTAAATCTAATAAGGCTTTTCCATTGGAAATTATAAGCTCAAAACAATTTACACTTAATAAAACACATTTTCTTCCAATCTGTGAGGGAGTAATGAAAAGCAATCCACTTTTAAAAAGAACGGGAATTGGTATAAACAAAAAAAAATGAAACTGATGTTTTGATTTTTAAATCTTCTTCCTGGTTTCATTTGTGTAAAAAAAAAATCTTATAGAGGTCAAATCTCCCTAGGTTGAATTGAGAAAGGTACCAGAAGGTACTCCTGCCCCCAAATATGTCCTGAACTTACTTGCTAATATGTGACATTTCACCAATATAGTTCACTTTTTTTCCTTAAGAGTTTGTCCTCTGTTATGATGATATTCACACTAACATCCTTAAAGCATACATTCTTCCTTTCTATTTCAGACAGAGTTGAGGACTGGACTGATGATTTTATTGGTACGGGGAACTTCCAGATGAGTAAATGCCTTCAAACACTGCACGTCTGTACCTTTTCAAAATTTAAAATCATGGAGAAGTTACCTAAAGCATTGACTTACCCAGGGTCACAAAAGTCCAATATGGGGCACAGCAGAATTTGAATCTAGGTCATCCTGGCTGCAAGGTCAGCTTTTTATCCATTCCACTAAAATTGATTCTCTCTTTTCTATTAGTAAATCAGAAAAGTGAAAAGCACCAGAGGCTATCAAAGTGAAATGGTTAGGTTGCACAGTAGGTAGAGCATTGGTTTCAGAGTCAGGAAGACCTAAGTTCAAATCCAGCCTCAGATCCCTACTAGCTGTGAAACCTGGGGCAAGTCATTAATTAAGTGTCTACTTCAGGTTCCTTAATTATAAAATGAAGATAATAACAGCACCTACATTCCAGGGTTGTTGTGAGGATCAAATGAAATAATATTTGTAAAAGGCTTACTATAGTGCCTGGTATATACTAGGAGCCTAATAAATGCTCGTCTCCTTCCTATCAGCCACACATATATTATTAGGCAGTTTCACATAACTGTTTTCAACTAATACACTTTGTACAAGAGATTGTTGGGGGCGGTATTTGGAAGGCCTGTTTTGTCTAAACAAAATATATCAATACTTTTTCCAAAATTAAAATAAATAAAATGCAAGTCATTATCATTTATGGCTAAGTGTGAATGAGTTTTTCACATCTTTTCCTCAAAGCAGGTTTCTATGGGGAAGGGCATGAAGACCCTGGATATCTATGTGTTGGGGAGGAGGGAAGATTATGATGGAGAAGGCTAGGGAATAAATCAAGAATAATAATGGATTCACTGGACTCTACCATGGCTGTCAGTTAGCTGGGTATCTTCCAATTCCCAAGATGGAGGAGCTAGCTGGCTGTGGGCTATTTGTACCTTGTGCAAGACTCTTGCTGATGGTCCCAACTCTACCGTAAGGTGACTTTGGAGGGAGGCATTAACTTCTCCAGATCATTAGCTCCAAAGTCTCCCAAGATGATAACAATTCCAAATAGACAACAAACAATATTAGATTCCCCACAACTTCATTCCTATTTCTACCCTCACCAGGCCACCTGCTAAGGAAACAGAGAGACTCTCTTTGAAAATAGGACAAGTACTTAGGATCTGTCTGAAGGGAACAGTGGACTGCAAAAAGACCTGGGTTCAAGATCTACCTGTGCTTCACATTAGTTGTGTGTCCCTGGGCAAGTCACTTTACCATTCCAAACCTTACTGGATGCAAAATGGTGGTAATTATATATGCACTACCCTCTTTACAGGGTTGTCATGAGAATAAAATTACTTAACGCATTTTCAGTGCTTTGGAACCAAAAAATGCTCTAGGAATCAAAGCTATTTTTATCATTTGCTTGGTTTAGACAGTACAAAATCTCATTTGCTTGCTGGGTTCATGACTGAAAAAGTCCCATTCAGCTCTGAAGCATCTCTAAGCCTGCATGGCTCCTGTGGCTAAAGAAGACTCAGCAGTGTTATTTTTAGGTGCTGAACTGACAAAGAACTTCAGTTAGCACCAAACATGGGCACCCAGGAAATTCTCTTCTGTGACAATGATTAGCTGTGTGTCTCCAAAGGGCAGTAAGAACCAACTGCTAAGTTTATAAAATTCTCTCTCTCTGTCTCTCTCTCTCTCTCCCTCTTTCTCTGTGTGTGTGTCTCTGTCTGTCTGTCTCTGTCTATCCTCTCTGTCAATCAGTCTGTCTCTCTCTCTCATCTCTCCCTCCCTCCCTCTGTCTCTGTCTCTCTCTCTCCTCTCTGTCTGTCAGTCAGTCAGTCAGTCTGTCTCTCTCCTCTCTCCATTCCTCCTTCTGTCTCTGTCTGTCAGTCTCTGTGTGTGTGTGTGTCTGTCTGTCTGTCTCTCCTCTCTGTCAGTCAGTCTCTCTGTCTCTCATCTCTTCCTCCCTCCCTCCGTCTGTCTCTCTCTCTCCTCTCTGTCAGTCAGTCTGTCTTTCTCTCTCATCTCTTCCTCCTTCCCTCTGTCTCTGTCTCTGTCTCCCCTCTCTGTCTGTCAGTCAGTCAGTCAGTCTGTCTCTCTCCTCTCTCCATTCCTCCTTCTGTCTCTGTCTCTGTCTCTCTCTCCCTCCCTCCCTCTCTGTCTCTCTGTCTCTCTCCCCCTCCCACCTCCCTCCCCTCTCTCTCTGTCTCTCCTCTCTCTCTTTCTGTCTTTCCCCACACCCAATAAAAGAAAATGAAATCCAGCAAGCCAAAATACAACTGACAAAAGGAAAAAAAATCTGTCAAATGACAAGGTGAATTGTTTAAAGAGCAATAAGTACCAATTCTGCACAAAATTTTTAATAATTGAGGAAGAATTACCAAATTCCTTTTATGAGATAAATGTGGTCCCAATTACTAAATTAAAGTCAGAGTAGAGGGAGCACTATAAACAAATATCACCAATTAATACTGATGCAAAATTTGTGAAATAAAATTCTAGCAAAAAGACCACAGACCACAACAGGTACACACATAAAAAAGTATTCAAAATGGCCAAGTTGCATTTTTATACCAGGGATACAAATGTGGCTTAGCATTAAGAAAACAATCAATGTAATTAATCATAATAAAACAAAAGTAGCAAAAAAAACCCAAACAACCACATTAAAACATCAATAGGCCTGGAAACAATCTTTGACAGAACACAGAATAAATACCCAAAATCCTAATCAACGTTGGCATGGAAGGATCATCTGAACTTGATTTTAAAAAGTATATAATTAAAACCAAAACTTAGTATTATTTACAATAGATACTTTCCCAGTCAATTCAAGTGTAAGACAAGGATGCCCCCTTCCCTATTATTACTTAACATAGTTCAAGAAATCCTAGTAATAGCAATAAGAGAAGAGTAAGAAATCAAAGGCAAAAACTTTGACAAAGGGGACATGAAATTTCCCCTCTTTACAAATAACATGATGGTTTACTTCAGTCAAGCAATAAGCATTTATTAAGCTCCTACTACATGCCAAGCACTGCGTTTAGCAGTGGAATACAAAGAAAGGAAAAAACATAGTCCATGCCTGTTCCCAAGAAGCTCACAGTGCAACAATTATGTACAAACAAAATAGATACAGGATAAATTGGAGAAAATCAACAGAGAGAAGGCATTAGGATTGAAGATCGGGAAGTCTTCTTTTAGAAGGTGGAATTTTAGCTGGGACTTGAAGGAAGTCAGGGAATCTAAGAGGCAGAGATGAAGAGGGAGATAATTCTGGGCACAGGGGGCAGCCAGTTAAAATGCCCAGAGTCAGAAGACGGCATGTCTTGTGGATGAATAGCAAGAAAGCCAACATCACTGAATCACAGAGTGTATGGAGGTGCGTAAAGTATGAGAAGGCTGGAAAGGTAGGTGGGGGTTAGGTTCTGAATGTCTTTGAATGCCAAATAGAGGATTTTATATTTGATCTCAGAGGTGAGAGAGAGAGCCACTAGAATTTATTGAATAAAGAGCAACATGTTCAGACCTTAGGGCAGTTTGACAGCTGAGTCAAAAATGACTGGAATGAGAAAAGGCTAGGGGAGGAAAGACCAATCAGCAGATGAGGTCCTGCACTAAAATCATGGCAGTGGCGGATGAGAGCAGGGGGTGTATGTGAAAGACGTCGTGACGTTAAAATTGACAAGACTTGGGAATAAACTGGACACGAGTGATGAGGGAGTGAAGAGTCGAAGATGACAACTAGGTTTTAAGTCTGAATGATTAGGAAGACAGTGATATTCTCAATAATAATGATTTGGAATGGCGGATGGTCTAGAATGACCACTAATGAACCACTAGTTCACTTTTGGACATACCAATTTTAAAATGTCTCTGAGAGATAGTTTGAGGTGTCCATCTGGTAGGTGGAGATTTGAGACTGGATGTCAAGAGAGAGTCTGGGTCTTTATAAATAGATGCATTAATCATTAGCTTAAAAGTGATAATTAAATCCACAGGAGTTGATGAGATCATTAAGTTAAATGGTATAGAGGGGGAAGGAAGAGGACCCGGAACAAAGCCCTAGGAAATAATCACCCTGAGAAGGGATGACTTGAATGAAAATGCAGGAAAACAGGCTATGAATAAGTGGTCAGATAGGTGGTGGGAGACCCTAGGGTTGCTGAAAACTAGAGAGAAGAGAGTACAAAGTGAATGATCAACAGTGTCAAAGGCTGCAAAGAGGTTAAAAAAAAAAAGATGGAAATTGAGAAAAAACCACTGGATCTGACAATTAAGAGATTGTAATTAAGATAATGGAGAGAGTAGTTTCAGTTGAATGATAGGACTCAAAGCCAGACTATACAGAGTTAGGAAGAGAATGAAAAGAAAGGGTGGAACCATTGATTGTAGACTGACTTCTCAAGTTGGGCACTTGAGAAAAGATATCAGATGGTTGCTAATAGGAATGGAAAGATGAAGTAAGATTTCTTTAAGGATGGGAGAGTCACGGGCATGTCTGTAGGCACTGGGGAAGCAGCCAATAGACAGAAAGAGACTGGAGGTAAGTGAGAGTGGGGATGACAGAGACGACTATCTGTTGGAATAAACAGGGTGGAATGATGTCACTTGTGCATGTAGAGGGCTTATCCTTGGCAAGTAGAAAAGCTACCTCTTTGAAGTGAGAGGAGGTTGAAGGAAGATAGAAGAAGGCATCTGAGTGAGGTGAGACGAGGAGGAGGGGAGAAGAGAGAACTCTTGGCAAATGGTCTCGATTTGTTTTCTGTGAAACATGAGGAAAGGTTCTCGGCTGAGACAGTAAGGAAGGAGTTATGGGTTATAGGAAGTTTGAGGAAGGAGGAAAAGGCTAGAATAAGTCGATGCGCTGAGTGAGATAGTAAATTGATTGGAGAGGTTAAAAAGAATTTGTCTTGATGAAACGAGAGCCCAACCAGGATCATGTAAAAAAAATTTAGTAGACACTGTCAACACAGTTTCATAATTTTCTCCAGCCTTATTTAGTAATACGAGTAGAAGCAAGCGCAGTGAGTCTTGGCAGGGTGAGATTGAGGATAGGTTAAGAGGGTAAGAGGACAGAGTAGTGTTGACTGGGTGAGTAAGGCAGCAAAATGGGAAGGGAAGAGTGCAACCCAAGCCAAGGAGATGGCCTAGGAAAGAACCGAGAGCTCGAGGGATTGCAGACATGGTGGGGACAAAGAACTGAGTGGGGATTTCAAGTCAGAGGGAGAGGTAGAACAACTACTGATTTTACTCAGATAAGGGAATTTCAGAGTTCATGAATATGAAAGCGATGACAAGATCAAGGCTACTCTCATCTCAGTGTGTAGCTGAGATGGAATGGAGGAGCAGGTCACGGGGAAAGAATAAGTGGAGGAATGAGAAGTTAGAGTGTTTCGGAGAACATCAACATACGTGTCGAAGTCCTGTAGTATGAGGGCAGGAGTTGGGGAGGAGAGAAAGATTGGGAATCAGATACTGAATTCACTGAAGAAAGAAGGGGAGTATCCTGGAAGTCTGTAGGCAGCAGCTAGCAGAATTTTGACTGATCTCCTCAAAGGAGTGATGGTAGTAGAGAGTGAGTCTGGAAGTGACAGTGGAGAGTAAGGAATATTTCATCGCCCCTCCATTAACCATAGAGTAGCAAGGAATGAGTGAAAGCGCGACCAATGCTGGCCAGGTAGGCTGGGTCATCGGGAGGGAGCCAAGTCTCAATGAGTGCCCCACCCAAAAATGGAAGGAATAAAAAAGAAAAGATTTAAAATAAAAGCAAGTTTGCACAAGCATTCCAGAGAACATAGTCATAGAGTGGGTAGTTTTAAAATGGGATATTACTGGGATTGGGAGGGTGGAAATAAGGGAGTAGGCAGTGGGATTTGAGTAATGATGGCAGAAGGGTTCAGAAGCATTGAGATGGTGAGGATCTTATTAGGTAGGTGTTTGTTAATCATTGACAAATGAGTTCAAGGGATTATCCATATCCTTAGGGATATGACCTCTGGATAGTCTTCTCAGGGCTGACTTAGGCAGTTCAGGTAAGGGGTCCAGTGGGAAGAACCACTTGTCTTAAAAGGAGTTCCTTTCCTTGCCTTTCTCTGTAGGCCGGGAGACCAGGCAAGCAGACAAAACCATCACACAGTAAGGGGGCACCTCTCTTTTCTCTGGAGGCTGGAAGGCTCCCCTACTAGCAGGTAGAGAGACCAGCCAAGGAGATTGTCACCTAATAGAATGGCCACCAGTTTCTCTGTTCCCTGCAAGTAGGAAAAGGCCAACCTAGGAAACCATGTTCTCTGTCTTTTTCAAGGAAGGAAGGGTCCCAGAGAATCAACAAGGAAATTAATTGAGAAAACAAATTACTTTCATAAATTGGCAGTCTACAGAATACATCTATAAAAATCAACATCATTTCTATTCAGCAAGAACAAGAAGGAAATGACAGAAAAAGAATCTCATTGAAAATAACTTCAAAATACATGCATTATCTAAGAGTTAGTGTACCAAGACATCTAAGATTTAAGTAAATGCAATTAGAAAGCATTCTTACAGAAATATAGGAAAACTGAAGTCATTAGAAATTCATTGTTTATGATTGGGTCATACCAATATAATAAAGATAATTAATTTTATTTAATTAAAATATTTTAAATTATTTAGCTTACACTATAATTAATTTCTAGATTTGCTGCTATACCAATAAGGCCACCAAGAGGCTACTTTGTAGAACTAGAAAAAAAATAATAGCAAGATATATTTGGAAGAACAATCTAGAATCTCAAGGGAAATAATGGGAAAAAATGTAGAAAGAAGGTGCGATAGCATTTCCACATCTCAAACTCTATCATAAAGTAGTAACCTTCGAAAGAACCTGATCTAATGGTTTTGAAATATCCAAGTAGATCAATAGAGATAATTAGATCAACAAGTACCAGAGAAAAACTGCCAATTGAATAGCCAAGTCGTCTGGCAATTCAACAGCATAAATAACTTCGGAAGAAATCCCTGTTCTGTAAGAATTACTCCACTGTTATTTTGCAAAAAACTTCAGTTGAAAACAGCAACCGTCATATACCATATGCCACACTAAATTCCAAATGGGTCAATAAACTAAAAATGTAAATAAAAAATGGGGAAAAGTAGAAGGCAGTGCCTTGTACAGCTATGGGTAGGGGGAGGATTCGTAACTAAATAAGAGAGATGAGGGGAGTATGCTTCACTCTGTATTCAAACAATATTAGTTCTTTCTCTGGAGGCAGATAGTCTTTTGGGATTGTTTTGAATCATTGTATTGCTGAGAATAGCTGTTCTTTATCGAACAATATTGCTGTTACTGTGTACAATGTTCTCCTGGTTCTGTTCACTTCACTATGCATCAGTTCAGGTAAGTCCTTTCAGGTTTTTCTCAAATCATGTTGCTTGTCATTTCTTATAACACAATAAATGTTCCACACAATAATATGACAATCACATGCCACCGCTCGTTTAGTAATTGATGCTCCCTCCCTGGAAGTCTTCAAACGAAGACCAGACAAATTCTCATCAGGTAAATTGTAGCAAGGATTGTACAGATATGGGTTCAATTTGATGGCCTCTCAATGGCCATGAAATTGTGTGATCCTGTGACACATTTTGTTATGTGTATGGTCTCTGTGCCAGGCACTGAGGGAAATATAATGATTGATCAGACATAGCCCCCTGCCATTATGAGGTAATGTATGAATAGTGTTACCTGCCCATAGCAGTGTAAAGACAGGCAGGTAATGCATGCCATTCTTTCTCCCCTCACCCCCAGGTCACAGTTCCCAACCTCTTGAGTAAAGAGCTGTAGCGCAGCCCCCCTTTCTCATTTCACACTTAGAACCAGCCAAAGAAATGAATGAATGAAAAAAAAGTATTTATTAAAGGAACATGTCAAGATCAATAAACCTTTATTAACTACCTACTGTGTACCAGGCACTGTACTAAGAATTGGATGGCCAAGAACCTGACTTGCTGTGACTTCTAATGAGTCTGCCCACTTTGATGAAGAGCACCATGGTCCCTGATAGGCATTTCTCTCAGTCGTCAGTGGGATACAAGGGAAGGAAAGTCCAAAGAACTAGAAACAGAAAAAAACACACCAAGTTTTCATGTCCCAAACTCATGGGGCTCTCAGTATGTTCTTAAAGAACAGTCATCCTTAATATTGAAATCATAATTTCAAAAAATTTCAAAAAGTATTGAAATACATAAATATTATATAATTTAATATTGAAATCATACATTTATAATTCACAACTGAAATGGAAGTTTTCAGGACTAAAGTTGTAAGAAAGAACTTTCCCAATCTTTATCTCTAAACATAGGTAGAGTTTTCAATAATTAAATCATAGTTATAAAGAAATGTGTGGAGGCAGCTAGGTGGCGCAGTGAGTAAAGCACCGACCCTGGAGGCAGGAGAACCTGAGTTCAAAACCAGTCTCAAACATTTGACACACTTACTAGTTGTGTGACCTTGGGCAAATCACTTAACTCCAATTGCCCTGCTTTCCTCCCTCCAAAAAAAAAGAAAGAAATGTGTGCCAATGCTGGGCTTAGATAGTATTATCTTAGCTTGCTTGAGACATTGTCATTTTACCTCTCAACCTTGGTTTACTCATCTGTAAAATGGGGACAAAAATATTGTACTACCTACTTCCTAGTATAATTGGAGTGAAAACATTTATAGATCAAACACAAGATGCTATATTAATGTAAGCAATCAACACTATTGCGTTGAACTTAGTTTCATTTTTTTCCTCCCCAAATAGCTAAAAATAGAAATGGGATTTTAGAATTCCAAATAATGCATATGTAACTTAACATTAAGTATGTAATCTGGACAGGTATATAATGCAGTTTGCCTTTTTTTTTGCTTGATATATTTTCCTTTATTTTTAATCTAGGACAGTTGTTAGCTGTATACTGCCCAGAGCAGGCCATAGGGACTAGTGACCTGTGCCCATCCCGGTCCTTGACTTGTTCTCCTAGCTTGCCCAGGTTAAGTGCAGGATGCCTAATCTGCCAAGAAGGGAAGTAGGTACCCCATCCTCACAGTTATTGGTTGCTGCCCCTACCCCAGGTATGCTGGGGACGATGCTATTGGTTGGCTCTAGTCTAAGAGTTTTCCCCATCAGGGGAGGGGGGTAAATAAGGTACCCAGAGAACAAACACAACACAGATATGGAACAGGTCATTTTATTCCTACACTAAAAAGGGAATGCTGAGCAACGAAGAATCATAGAACAATTAGGACAAAATTCTGTTTCTTATCACTACGAGTGTAATCAGTTGAGAGGCTGTTATAATCTCTTTGGGACAACTGCAAAAAGGTTCTTTATGAAAGCGGCTAATTAGCCATTCTGCATTTCTCCTCCACTGAGCACAGTCTAGCAATAACCAGTAGGCTCTTCCTTTCTAGTGAGCTCTCTCTCTGACTCTGTCTCTGTCTCTCTCTGTCTCTCTGTCTCTGTCTCTGTCTCTGTCTCTCTCTCTCTTTCTCTCTCTCTCTCCCTGTCTCAGTCTCTGCCTCTGTTTCTCTCTGTCTCTCTCCCTCATTTTATTCCCTCCCTACTTTCTCTCTTCTCTCTCTGCCTCTCTGTCTCTTTCTCAGCTGGGGTGGCCCTGTCCTAGGCACAGGCTTGCCTATGATCCCATGATTTGGGGGCTGAGAGGAGAATGTGCACTCTGCACAATCCCCTGGACAACTTATATGTTCATCCTTACGTTTTGAAACTGGTGGAAAGAGGGGGAGAAGAGACCTTTAGGGCTGGCATCGCCCCTTTGTTTTGGCTCAGCAGCCAATGAAAAGACCTTCCCAGCACATCCCCCCGTGTAATCATGAATGACAGGAAGGAGTTAGAGGATTCCTCTACATGCGCCGAAAGAGAATGGGGGGAGGGCTCCTCTACTTCTGTACACTTGCCTGGAATGTTAGCTACACGTGCCCTGAGGAGGGGGAAAGTGGGGGGCAGTGACAATAAGGAGGTTATAGATCAGTTTGATAGATGCCTTTATTTTTTAACACCACAATCACTCCCCTATCCATGCCCCACTTCACCCCGCTCATCTTCC
>CM053624.1:355225402-355259705 GCA_028646595.1 Phalanger gymnotis
CTATCTATCTATCTATCTATCTATCTATCTATCTATCCATCCATCCATCTATCCATCTAAATATCTACCTATCCATCTGATTTATCCATCCATCTATCTATGCATCCATTAATCTTTCATCTATCATCTATTTCTCCATCTATCTATTCATCCACCCATCCATTTATCCATCTATCTATCTATTAATCTTTCATCTATCACCTGTTTTTCTATCTATCCATATATCTATCAGAGCCCAAATGGAAAAAAAAAGGATTAAAATTAAATAGGATGTTGTCCTTGCCCTACAGGTCCTTAATATGGCCTTCCTGGACAACGGCATCAGTCATTTGACTCTTCACATCCCTTCCTTTCTGTCTCTCTTCCAATCTACCCTTCCTACTATTTTCAGATTAAACTCCTTTTAACATACAAGTTCAATCATGTTGCTCCTTTTCTTGAAAATCTTCAAAGGTTCTTGATTAAAGCCCAAACTTTTGAGCTTGTCCCATGGAATTCCCCTCCACATGTGGTAAATTCTTGCCAAACTGAACAATTTCTATCCCCTCTATACATTTCATGCTTTCCTTCCTCCATGATTTTACCCACAAATCCCCAAAGCCCCTCTCTGCCTCTCCTAGTCCAACCTGATCATTAAGATACAGCTCAAATGCCACTCACTCCCAGAAAGCTTCCTTGATTTTCCCTCAATAGTAATGATCTTTCTAATACATGTGTGACCTCAGACAAGTCTCTCAACCTCCCTATACCTCACTTTCCTCATTTGTAAAAGGAAAGGGTTAGATTTCTTGCTTGTCCTTCCTTTTGAAAAAAAAAAACAGTGATGCCATGGGTTGACATCTTGGCTTGCCCATGAATTGGATGAAATGAGGCAGAAAAGCCGTCGACTGGCGATGCCTGGGATGCAGCGGATGACCTTGGTGTCTTCGATGTAGGTGGTGTCTAAGGTCCCTTCCAGATCTAGATCAACGAGCCTGGGTTTGACCTTGGGCAAGTCACTTAATTTCTCTGCCCCTCAGTGTCTTCTCATAAAAAGGCAGAGTTGGACTAGATGGCCCTAAGATCCTTTGTAACTCCAAATCTGGGGTCCTATAGCGCCAAACCACTTTTATGAATTTTTTGAAAAAAATTTATTATTGTTATTATTTATTATTGTTACTTAGCATTTCAGTTCTGGGATCCTGACATCCTGGGAGCTTCTCCCTCTGAATGATAGCTCCCTTGTTCCAGTCTTTTGGGAGACACAGACACAGGTTGTCACTACCCATTATTAGACTGAAAACTCCATTCAGATGTGAATAATCTATTGTTTATGCTTACTACAAATAATTTAATTACTTTATTATTTTTGTTATTTTATTTCTTGTCCCCCATACCTAACCCAGTACTCTATAGACAGTAGGTACTAACCATTGGTTGGATAAAATTAATTGAATTTGTAAAATTTGATTAAAATAAATGCTCAGTATGACTCGAACTGTGTGAGAACTGTGTGTCTATATTTTAAATGGAGATAAAGATCAGACTTCAAAGAGCAAAGCCTTTACCCAGAGTCCTAGTCAATATTTCTATTTATAGTAAAATGATAGCCAAGTCTTCCTGAGAGCTATTGTTGTGATCATAATGGCATTAACATTCTTTCCTCTGCTAAGTTTCCATAGAAAGAGATCTTCCAGTTTAACAAATACAACTCCCTTGTTTCCCTGCCCAGGAAGACTAGCAATGCTCATTCAGGGCCTCATCCCCTTTTGTCCTCACTACTGCAATCTTTCCCCACTTGTTTCTCTGCCTCCAGTCTCTCCCCTCTCCTGTCCACTCCCTATGCAGCTGCCAATGTGGTTTTTCCTAAGGTTCAGGTCTGATCATGTCATTCCCTTGCCCAACAAGCTTCCATGGCTGCCTATTACCTCTAGAATCAAACATATACTCCTCAGCTTGGTTTTGAAAGCCCTTCCTGATCTGGCTTCCATCTGTCTTTCCCATTTTATTCCACGTTACTTTTCTTCGCAAACTGTGTTCCTGTCAAATCGATTGATTTACTTGTTGCTACCCTATTTGACCTCTCATCCTCTGGTTCTACGCATTTGTATAGGCTCTTCACCATGTCTGGTATGCCCTCCGTTGCCACCTCTGCCTCTTAGGATGTCTGACTTCGTGGACCAGCTCAGGTTCCACCTCTTACAGGAAGCCTTTCCTGATTTCCTTATCTGTGCAATGTGTGGTATCTCCCAGAAGAAAGTAAGCTGCTTGAGGACAGACATAGTTTCTCTTTTTTTCCTTCTATCTCCATAACCCAGCACGGTGCACATAGTAGGTGCTTCATAAATGTTTGCTGACTTGACCTCGGTCAGGACAATAGGATCAAAATTCTGGAGCCGGTTGCCAGGCTGAAAGTTTCAGGCCATTCCCCGTGCACTCAGCCAGCCTTCTTATTCCCCTCCCGATGGAAACCAGACTCTGCCCATGGGATCGTGATTTATAAGAGGTAACTTTTCACTTTATCTTGCCTATAATGAGACCGCCAGAGAATTTCCCAGCTAATTCCGGTTTTAAACCATGACCCTTCATATCTGACCCTCCTCTTCCAGACGTCTTCTATCTGTTGTATGAACAATGGGCTTGGAGTCAGGAAGTCCTGAGCTCAAATCCACCCTCAGAAACTTGCTAACTGTGTGACGCTAAACAATCTGCCTCAGTTTCCCTAACTGTAAAATGGGGATCATGATAGCAACTACCTCCCAGGGTTGTTGGGAGAGTCAAATGTATTCCTAAAGCACTTAGCACAGTGCCTGGTACACAGTAGGTACTTAATAAATGCTTATTACCTTCCTCATTAGAATATAAGCTCCTTGACAAGGGCAGGGACTATATTTCTTATTTGTATTTTCATACCTAGTGTTTCGATTAACTTTGCAATTAATAAATGCTTATTCTTTCATTCTGGAATAAAGCTCTGAGGTCCCCTGGTCAAACGCCTTCATTTTACAGATTAGTAAACTTAGGCCCAGAGAAGATAAATCAATTGCCCGAGGTCACACAGGCAGTAAGTATCTGAAGGATTCAAACCCAGATCCTCTGGCCATAGAGTCAATATCCTTTCTTCTCTGCTAACTGAATCGAACTGAGGAAAAATAGAAACAGAAGAAGAGACAGAGACAGAGTTAGAGAGAAACAGAGACAAAGAGACAGAGAAGGAGACACAGATAGAGTTAGAGAGAAACAGAGACAAAGAGACAGAGAGGGAGACAGAAAGACACAGATAGAGTTAGAGAGAAACAGAGACAAAGAGACAGAGAGGGAGATGGAGAGAGAATGAGTACATACAGAATATATATAACAGGTTGTTAAATGCAAGGTGGCTTGAGAGGGAGCATGCCAGGGTTTGGAGAAATTGGGAACAGCTTCATGCAGAAGAAGATGGTACTTGAGCTAAGTTTGTTTTAACCTCCTGAAGACACAAAATGGAGAGAGGGAAAGTGTGAGATTTAAATAAGATAATAAGAGTCAAGTAGTTTGCAAGCCTTAAAGGACTGTGCACATATCTACATTCATTTTGGTGTTGACATCTTAGAGCAGATGTGATATCCACATAACTAATTATAATAATATATGATAACATAATAATATATTATAATAATATGACACGACATGACACAACACAGTATAATATAACATAACATAGCACAACATAACATGACATGATATAACATAACATAACATACAGATAATATTTTTAAAGGAAAATGAAGCGAGAGGTACAGAGGGCCATGACAGCACTCCGCAGTCTAATTGGTTGGAGAGGAAGGCCCTTTAACAATATCATTTCTGTACTGGATATTCACTAAAATGAGAGATAAAATTATACGTTTTATTATGCAGAGATTTTCCTCAAAAACTTCAGGTACACAATACAAACCCTTCAGAACAAAGCATTTCTTTATTAACCTATAAATTTATAGTTATATTTTAACTTTAGAGCCAATCTTTTGGGTCAGACAACCTACTCCATGACTACCCATGATTCTACCAGCTCTCATATGAATTTAAAGAACAAGGCAAATTAAAAAAGTACATGACATTTCCTCCTGCTCAGTGCAAGGCCTTGGCTTCTCTGTACTTACAGTAATTAATGACAGTGTTTTACAAGTAATGGAATTAGAAAACCAGTGTTCCTTATTATTTACTATGGTCATGTAAGCAAATGGCAAAGGTTATCAAGCCAGGATATCTGTGTTTAAAGGAGGGCTGATAATAAGACAAAGCTAGGTTACTTATCTGGGCTTCATTTCCCAAGTGGAGGGAAGTCTGCTAAAATAGCCTACCAGAAGTGGAAAGCGCCAAGTACCCCCCACCAGCCAAACTGAAGAGCGGTCTGAATTGTTTCAGATTAGCAGAGAGAAGCAAAGGATGGCTCAGTTTGGGTCTCTGCGTCTCTGTCTGTCTCTAGCTCTCTGCCCGTGTTTCTACATCTCTCTTTCTGTGTCTCTCACTTTTGTTTTGACTGAACCTAGGATTTTATTGGTATAAGGATCCAACGAGGAACCTCCCTCTGCCAATGCAGAGCCGCATCTGCTCCATGATGTAGAGTCTCGAGAGAGTGGCCTTGGGCGCAAGTTTAAACAACTTGCCCAGAGCCACCCAGCTGATAGCGAACCTGATCCTTTCAGTTCCAAAGCTGGTTCTCTGTCTAATCCTCCAACTGCTTCTCATCCATGTTCTCTTCTAGAGCGAACTAGAACTCCGCTCATTATGTTTATTTATTACGATTAACTTAGTTATATCACAACTGCTGAATTGTACACCGAAATGAGACGTGCCTGATAGCATCCTTAGGCATGCATCTATGATGATGCTGCCATCTTGCTTTGTTTCCATTTTCTAAATTAAAGCAGCTGGATAAGAAAAGAAGACCCTCTCCCCCTCCCCACGCATTTTACTACAGCGGCAATTATATTGTTTCTGGTTGTACTAGTAAGCCTTTTAGGGAACAGCTCCCAGGGCAGTTGCCATGGAGTATCAGACTAACATTAGGTGCCATCAGGAAGCCTTCGTGATTTTCTAGACCCTCTCCAGAAAAGCCAAGTGATACAGCAGGAAGCAACATTTTCAGGCCAGGACCAATATTAAGAATCAACCATTTGCCAAGATTAATTTGTGAGACCTGAATGACTTCCCCCTAGAGATATCCAAGGAACCATAAACAAAGGAGCACAGTCATAGACTTGTGGGTTGGGATGGAACTCTGGAACCATCTGGTCCAAACCATACCCAAAAGGAATCCTCACTATAATATACTTGACAAATGGATATCCATCTTCTGTTTGGTGCCCTCTGAGGAGAGGGAGCTGACCATCTCTGGAGACAGCTATTCCACTTCTGGACAGCACCAATGTCAAGCCTCTTGGCGATTTTCATCCATTGTTCCTGATTCTGCTTTTTGGGGTCCATTCCCCTTCCCCGTGACAGTCCTTCAAACACAACTACCATGTGCTCTCTAAGTCGGGGATAAATATGCCCACCTCCTTCTATGAGTTCTCATATGACAAGGACTCAATACATTTTTCCCCTTAGATACTTACTAGCTAGGTGACTCTGGGTAAGCCATTGAACCTCTCTGTGCCTTAGTCTCCTTATCTGTACAGTCAGCGTACTGAAATTGATGTCATCCAACTCGAAATCTGTGAACCTATTGTCCGTTATTCTTCTCTCAACCCTACAGCTTATCAACATCCTTCTTAGACTTCTGCAACCCACAACTCCACACAACTGAATGCAGAGATCCAGATGAGGTCTAAGGGGGACAGAGAATTATGAGCTTTACTCTCTTTTTCTTTTTTTTTGGGGGGGGCAATTGGGTTTAAATGACCTGCTCAGGGTCACACAGCTAACAAGTGCCTAAGGCCAGATTTGAATTCAGGTCCTCCTGACTCCAGGGCTGGAGCTCTATCTACCATGTCACCTAGCTGCCCCCTTACTGCCTTGTTCTTGGAGGTTCTGCCTCTCTCAATGCAGGCAAGATGACATTAGCTGTTTTGATTGGCACATCCCACTGCTAGCTCCTATGGTTTTAGTCCAGGTCATGAAGAGTTATGAACCAAGCAGTATGCAAGACTAAAATATGTGAAATTATTGACCTTTCAATGGCTTTCCAAAGTATTATTTACATTCACCAAACCATAGCCTTCATAGTCATAGCAAAGGCTATGAAAAGCTAAGCAAAGGGGAAGGAAAATAAATCCCAGGCAGAGACTTCATCTCCTTATGTCCCAGAACAGGCTTTTGTGGACAAGGGACAAGCCACCTTGAGAGGATGGGGGAGTAGAGATGCAATGTTAGAGATCTCTATTTTACACAACACTAAAATTCAAATGATTTTTTTCCAGGTTAAATGTAGGGAAAGAGAAGAGGAAAGTGAATACTAAATTCTGTGATAGAAAATGCCATTTTTTGCATTATTGAATAAGTGAGAAATGATTTTTAAAAAGCAATTTATGTCAACACAAACTTTAATCTCAGACAGCATCTACATAATGCTGAAAGATTCCAACAATGAATGGAAATTCAACCGTTTGAATTGGTTGAGACCATATAGACATTGAACTGTTCATATATGGCCGATAGCGTGTGGGTCTCAAAATGTTATGATTTCATTTTAAAATACCTTTGTTCTTCTTTTTTTTAATGACCATACCACTAGTGTCAACTTAAAATGAGTTGTAAAAAAATGTTTTAAACATTTATACGTGAAACATAAAAAGTAATTGGTAAATTTAAACTAAGGTAATACTATAGTCACAATGACATTTATCTACCTTGCTTCTTGTTGCTTCTCTTGAAAGCAAACATTTTTACTCATCTTTTGCACAGGTGCATCCTCAGATTTTTAATCAATAGAGATAGTCTCTAAGATGGTGGTTCTATAATTACGACAAGCAGAAGTCAGTACAATATTCAAAATCATTGTAGGAAGAGGAGAGTGGGGAGCAACAGCTATCAGTGACTCCCTCTTACCTCTAAGATACAACACAAATGTCTTGGATGGCTGTAAGTGTAAGGGGTTTGGTTTTCCAGGATCCATGGCCATAAAAATCTCTTGTTCTCAGGTGTTAGATATGAGTTTTGTGGTTCAAAACATCTGCACCACCACCCGTGTAGATTGTATGGGCCAGGTGTTGCCTATTTAGATTGTAAAGGTCAGGACCCTGGAGGAGTGGAGTATAAGTATAAAGCAGGTGGGCACTGGTCAGTGAGTGGGGAACTTTTAGGGTTGAAATGCACAAGCTAGGATGCTGTGTGTGCCTTGATAGGCCCCCATTAAGGCTTGGGGGGAATCTGTTTGCCTCAACTGGCCCCCATTGAGGCTTGAAGGGATTTAGTGGAATGTACAAGTTATGCCTATCTTGATTGACCCCATCGAGACATAAGGGGAGTTGTCCCCTCTTCCTCCCCCTCCCATTCTTGATAGCCCCTGTGAGATTGGGGAATGCCTTAGGAGTTGGTGCTCAGCAACTGTTATGAAAAGGTTAGATAGAATACAGTCTGCATTGTTTAATTGTTAACCCCTTTGAAGTTCTCTTTCCTTCATAAAAGTAGATCAAAGAACCTGTGCTAGCAGGCCATCCTGGGTGTGCTAGGATGCTTGCTAATACACTGGCATAGAAGGTCTTCCATAATCCAACTTCAACCTACAATTCTGGGTTTATTCTATAGTACTTCCTTTCATGACCCCTGAGTTTAAGTAAACTTGGCTGCTAACCGTTCCCTGAACTCAATGGTCACAGAATATCAGAGAGAGAAGAGACCTCAAAGACCAACCAACTCAAAACTAAACATGAACCCCCTCTTTATTGTACCCAATGAATGGTAACCCATCTTTTGATGATCTCTAGTGAGAGGGAACCAAAGCAACTCCTTTCATTTTCAGATAGCTCTAACCACTGGGAAATTTTCCTTTCTATTAAGCCAAAACGTACCTTCCTGAAACTTTCACCCATTTCCCCTAGGTCTGCCTTTTGGGGCCAAGCTTATTCCTTCTTAACCTTTCAAATACTGGAAGAAAGATATCAAGCCCCTACCAAGTCTTCTCTTCTTCAGGCTGACCATTACTAACTCTTTCAACTGATACGTAAAAACACAGGATATCCCAAAAGTCTTAGTGCAGTTTTAAGCTATTAAAGCTTAAATAAAGGCTATCTATTAAGACTTAAGATTTCACTAAGACTTTTGAGAGATGCTGTATGACTTCAAGGCTCCTTGCCATACTGCTTATCACTTTGGGCACTATTCCGCTTGTTGATATCATTCCAAAAAGGTAGTACCCAGAATGGAATATAAGATTCCAGGTGTGAGCCTAACCAGGAAAGAAAAGAACATGACTCTTACCTCCTTAGTATGCTTCTCTTCAAGCACTCAAATATATCATGTTAGTTTTTTGGCTACCACACACTGTTGATTCATAACAACTTGTAGTCCACCAGAAATGCCAGATTTTTTTTTTCAGACTAACGGCTGTTAAGCTACATCTTACTTGTTGACATTGATTTTTGTAACCCAAGTGTAAGACTTCACATTTGTGTGTATTATATTTCATCTCATTAGATTTGGCCCAACTTTCTGATCTTTTTGGATCCTGACTTTGTTATCCAGGATGTTAGCTACCCACCATTCTTCTCTTCCTCAGCTTTGTGTCCTCTGAAAATCTGGTAAGCATGCCACCTTTATCTAAGTGATGGGTAAAAATGTTGAAATCAAGCACAGATCCCCAAGCACACTTGGCTAGAGACCACCTTCAAAGTTGATATTGAAGTATTAACAACTGTTTTTTGGGTCCAGCCAAACACCCTATTACAGATACACCTAAATGTCTTATCATTTAATTGACTTCATGCCATCTTTTCCCCAGGAAGAAGATGAGATACTTAATCACACGCTTTGCTAAAGTTTAGCAAGATCCAACTGCTTGGAATTTGCATATGCCAACCTCCATTCCTGGCATACACTTCTTCCTCATCTGCCTCTTAGAATCTGAATGAATGAATGAATGAATGAATGAATGAAAAAGCATGTATTAAGTATCTACTATGCACTAAGCACTAGGGATAAGAATGGAAAAATAAGACAGCTCCTGACCTCCAGAAGCTCTCGTTCTACTAGCAGAAGACAATATACATGGGAAGGTTCAAGTACAGGGCAGACAGAAAGCTCCAATGGCCCTTAGACTAAAGCAGAAAGGCACATGCTAATGTATTTTCTACAGTGCTATTCCCATTGATGAAAACCATATCTGCTTCTGATGGTAAAGTGTTTGAGGATGCCAAGAACTTGGGTGGTGAAACTGCTTAGTAGCTGAAACTGCTGAGGAAGAAGAGGTTACAATAGCTCTAGGGGCTATCCTCAGTGATGGCTCCATGGACCATACGAGAAGCAGAGATGATCATTTGGGAGACAACACTCTTCTATTGGGCAGGGGGCCCAGCCTGTGCAAATGCATTAGGGTGGGAAATAGAGCCTCATGTTTAAGGAATGGCAAGTAGACCGATTCGTTTGGAACAAATCAGACTGTGTGACAGAGAGTAACCTGTAATTAGGCTGGTTAGAGAATCTGGAGCCATATTGTAGATGGCTCACAATACCATCACAAGTTGTCGGTTTTTTAACCTGGCAGTAAGTGGGAGCCATTGAAGCTTTTTGAGCAGAGGAGTGATATGACTAGATCTGTGATTGGGAAATATTCATTTAGCAGCTGTAGGAAGAAATGTCTGGAGAGTAGAGAGCCTGAAGGAGGGAGACAAGTTAGGCAAAGATTGCAAAAATCCAGGGAAAAAGTAATGAGGGCCTGATACAAGAGATAGATGTAGAAGCTACAGTACTTAACAACCAATTGGATGGGGGGGTCTAAGATAGACATAAGAACAAAAGTATCTTTCTACAGTATGATAGCTATAATCATGGGTGTGCTGGACCCACCTCAAGTGAGCTACAGAGAACCTGTTGTTAAATTTTCAGCACGAGCATTGACACCTTGGAAATCATCAAACTCTACAAATACGGGCTTGGTTTATTGCTTTGTTGGTTGTCTAGACTTAAGAAAGTGACAGAGAAAATATTGATGATGCAGATTTTTTTCCCCTTGAAAGCTGGTTGTTAAACATTTACAGGCATACATCCTTGAATATATCTAAGAATAGTTCTTAAAACCTAAAAACTCTTTCTAACTTTATATATTAATTAGAATTTGTCCTAAGAATATGGTTTCATACAGAGCCATAGAAGGAGTTTTTAAAGTGAAGCATTATGTATGTCTCTTTTAATAATTCTGACATTAACCGGGGTTGGCTCAATAGTCCTCAGAATTGCTCCCCCTTCTCTAATAAATTCCCTAGTCTGATACACTTCCCCAAGATGCTCTTTTTGGTCTTAGGATTTCTCTTTGTTTCTTCAAAAAAAAAAAAAAAGAACGCCTCCTCCCTCCATTTATCATCTGTCTTCAAAGAGCTGGTACAATCTGTGCTGATGAAATTGGAAAACACTAGATGAGTGAAAAAATGTCCTTATTCTACTCTTGAAAAAATGATTGGGTAAAGTCAGAAGATCAAACAGCCTGGCCTCTGTTGAACGAAGCAGACACGATTATCCTGCCTCCTTATCTAAAATGAAAACTTTTCCCAGGCATTATTCATTCTGCAATAAAAGTCATCCTGTCTTCTTGCTTTATCTCAACTCTTGCCCAAAAGAGGTCAACACATCAAGGAGCTATGATTTCATGGGGGGATTTTTTGGGGGTGGGAGCTCCCCAAACTGATGTCAATCACACCCCATCTGTAATTCAATGGGTGAGTTACACCTAACCTAGTGCTAAGTCTTAGTGAATTGCTTAAAGCCCAGAGAGGTGAGCTTGTTTTCCCACGGTCACACAGCTAGTAAGTGTGATGGGCTAAACGTGAACTCAGGTCTTCCTGATGCCAAATCCAGGGTTCATTCCATTGCATCACACTGACTCCCATGACTATAAGATAAAACAAGTAACACATACATTGGAGATCACATCCTAATTCTTCAACCTGTCATTCAAGCTCCTTCACCATCTGGCACCAAAATATTTTTTCCGGACTTTAATTCCCCTCCTCCCTGACATAAACTTTATCCTCCAGCCAAATAAGGCTAGTCCCTGTTCTCCAAAACTACCTTTGTGCTTTCCCCAAGCACATTTATTCTTGCCACCTGGAAAGCCCATTTTTCCCATTGCTACCTAAAGAAATCCAAACCATCAATCTCTTCTAGGCTAGTTCAAATGTCATCTGTTCCATCAGGAAACCTTCCTGATCCCTCCACTCTCCAGCCAGGACTGCCCTCTCTCTTCTTGAGACTCCTGGAACAGCCATGTGTATTTTTCATACAATGGCTCTTGTGTCATAGTTAGCTGGGAATGCCTCACCTGCCTCACCATATGGCAAACACCTTGGAAGCAGGAATAATATCTTGTATGATTTAAAATTCTCCAGAAAGTCTTCCACAGAGGTTTTGGAATATAAGGATCTGGGTGTAAATCCCAGTTCTTTTACTTCCTACCTATGTGACATCAGGAAAGAAGCTTAACTTCTCTGAGACACCATTCACTTATCTACAAAATAAAGTTGGTTGGTTAGGATGACTTCTAAAACAAAGGTTCTTAACCTGGTGCCAGTGAACTCTGTGTGTGTGTGTGTGTGTGTGTGTGTGTGTGTGTGTGTGTGCGTGTGTAAATATATGTGTGAGTATCTGGTTTTCTATATAACTAGTTCCTCTATAGCCCTACATATTTTACTTTATGAATGTAAAAGCATTATTCTGAGAAAGAATCCTTTGGCTTTACTAGATTGCCCAAGGGGTCCATGGCACAAAATAAGTTGATAACCCCAGCCCTAGTCTGAGAGAAATGATTATTTCTCTCTTATATTAACCACCAATTATTAAATTAGGTCCAGGATTTTTTCAGAAACCTGTAGGTTATTCAAGACATTGAACTAAAAGACATTGTTGATAGATAGGATTCACCAAATCCCCAGCCAGCAGTACATGCTTTTCCATCCTGGGTGGAAAACTTTACCCAACTAAAGAACCTTATGAAGAATTTAATCTAAGATGAATTCCAGCCCATTGTGTTCTACTGAGGCCTGGGCTGGGGTAGATCCTTTGTCTAGATTGCTGCGGGTGGTCTGGGAGTGAGAGTGATCAAAGTCAAGTCTCCTAGCCCCTCATTATAATATTTGTTCTTATCATTAATTGCCAACCAACCAGAGTTGATTGCCACTCTCAGGAACAGCCACTCTTCAAAGAATTGAATACATTCCATGAGGGGTCTTTGGCAATTCGAGAGTGCCACCAATCCATTTTATTAGTTATCTGCTAGCATGATTAATAAAACAATTAATTATCCAGAAACCACATCTCTCAAATTTTTATATGTCACAAGTCTCTTCCAAATAGACTGTCCCAAAGTGCTGGAGTGATAAAAACAGAGGAGCATAGACTTAAAGTTAAAAGGACATTAGAAGCCATGTAATCCAAACCTCTTAGTTCATGGATTAGGAAACCAAGGGCCAAAGTGGTTAAGTGACTGTTCCAAGGCCACACAAGTCAGACAGCCAGTCACTAAACAGTTATTAACCTACCATGTACCAGGCATTGTGCTGAGTAAGCACTGGGGATATAAAGAAAGGCAACAGACAGTTCCTGCCCTGAAGGAGTTCAAAGTTTAAAGGGAGAGTCTAACCTACAAACAATAATGAACAAACAAGATGCATACAAGACAAATTAAAGATAATCAAGGCAGAGATGGCACTAGAATTATGGAGGAGGGCAGTATCAAGAACGAGGCCTTATAGAAGATGGGATTTAGCTGGAATTTAAAGAAAGCCAGAGAAGCCATGAGGAGGGGAAGAGAAGGAAAGAATTCCAGGCATGAGGATAGCCAGTAAAAATGCAAGGACACAGTAAATGGATTATCTAATTCGAGGAACAATAAGAAGGCAAGTATTACTGGTTGGAAAGTAGGTGAGGAGAAATAAGGCGTAAGTAGACTAGAAGTGGTACAGGTTATGAAGAGCTTTGAATGCCAAACAAAGGACTTTATGTTTTATCCTGGAGGTGATAGGAAGGCAGTTTTTTAAAGAGGGAGGTGACATGGTTAGACTTTAGGAAGATCATTTTGATAGCTAAGTGGAAGATGGATTGGAGTGGGGAGAGGCTTGAGGCAGGAAAATTAACTCTTACAATAGTCCAAATGGGGGCTGGTGGTGAGAGAAAGCATGAGGAGTAGGGGATAACACCTGGATGACTGGGAGATTGGTCACTCTGAACAATAATAAGGAACTTAGAAAAGGGAGAATGTTTGGAGGAAAGATGAGTTTGGCTTTAGATGTGTTAAGGTTGAGATATCTGTGGAATATCCAGTTCAAGATATCCAAAAAGTAGCTGGAGATGCAAGTCTGGAGGTTAGGGGGAAGGTTATGCCTGAAAACATACCTTTGAGAATCATCAGCATAGAGATGACGCTTGAATCCATGAGGGCTAACGAGATCACCAAGTTAGATAGTATGGAGGGAAAAGTGAAGAGGACCCAATACAAAACCCCGTTTGACAACTATCATTAGTTGGAATGACCTGGATGAAGATCCATCAAAGGAGATAGAGGGAGGAAGTGCTCAGACAGGTAGGAAGAGAGTCAGGATGGAATGGTATCACAGAAAGCTAGAAAGAACATCCAAGAGATGACAGTGATCAGCAGGGTCAAAGGCTGCAGAAAGGTCAAGAACGATGAAGACTGAGCAAAGGCCATTTGATTTGACTTAAGAAATCTTTTGTAACTTTGGAAAGAATTGCATGTTTTCATTTAGTTGAATAATGGGGTAAAAAACAGTACAGAATGAAGAAAAGAAGTATAGGAAAGGAAATGGAAGGTTGCATACAACCTTCTCAAGGAATTTAGCCATGTAAGGAGAAAGAGATATGAGATGATTGATAGCAGAAATAGATATATCAAGTGAGGAGTTTGTTTGTTTTTTGAGGATGGGGGAGACTTGGGCATGTTTGTAGGGAACACGGAAGCAGACAGTAGACAGGAAAAGACTGAAGGTAAGTGAGAGATTCGGGATGGTAGAGAGGACAGACTGCTGGAGAAGACAGCATGAAACAAGATCACTCATGTATGTAGAGGGTAGTTTGCCTTGGCAAGGAGAAGAACCATTTCTTTGTGTGAGATGAGTCTCAAATGGCAGAACTGGGATTTGAACCCAGGTTGTTTGACTCCAAAGTCAGCACTATTTCCACTGTATCAGTATGTCTCCAGGTATCCCATAGTCTCCATTAAGAAAACAATGAATAGAAATGCCAAAGGAACAGATTTTTAAAAACACACACAATCAAAATTTTAAATGAATAAAGCAGAGTGCTACAATTTTAAAATAATATACAGCAACTATGTTCATTAAGTATCAGGAAAAAAAAGCCCAACAACAACTATTCAAGAGATCCCCAAAGGCCATACGCAAATGGATAAATGACACATGCAAAAAAAATTGGTAATGTTTAAGTCTCTTACAGCTGTGATATCTACTAAATATTTATTGAATGAATGAAATAATCTAGCTCTTTGAGTATATTGTTGATATCATATATTTGAAGACCTAAGAATGACTAGAACCATTGGCCCCCTAAAGCCACTTTGTGAATGTGCATTGGAACTAAGGCTCTCCTACTTAGTACGTCATGATGTTAGCGGTGACCACATTGCTTTTTCATGTGTGTCGGTTGGTGGAAACCAGCAGTCTAGCAAAGTCTGATCCTGAAGCCAGGTTTTACATAACGATTTTATACTACTAGGGCCCCAGAAATAGTTTTGACACACAGCTGTAATCAAAGGAAGGGAAGAAATTCCAGTTGGTATCCTCAAAATTAGGGAAGTCTGCTAAATATTTCAGAGGTTATAGCTATGTAGTAAACTTATATAACATAAAAGGAGACCTATTTTCACATTGTACTCCATCATAAAATCAGAAGTATATTCTCAGAGAGAAAACTTCCTAATGGATGGAACTAAAGGTTTCTGTGATAAAATGGTTAAAATATTGGTCATGGAATGGTGTAATCATATCAGAGGTGGAGAATTGGAAGGAAGCTAGGCATCACCTAAGTATCACCTAGGCTAAGGGTTTTTAACCTTGTGTCATGAACCCCTTTTGCAAAAATCTGGTAAAGGCTTTTAATCCCACCTTAGAATAATATTTTCAAGCACATAAAATAAAATATTTAGAAAACCAATCATATTGAAATAAAGTTATCAAAACACATATTTTTAAAAGTCCATGGACTCCCAGGTTTAAAATCTCTCATTTAGTCCAACTTCCTCATTTTGTAGTTGAGGAAACTGAGCCCCAGAGAAGCCAGGTGACCTATCTAGAGTCACAAAGCTACTAATGAACAGAGCTAGGAGTCAAACCTAGGTTCTTAGCTCAATATCCATTTTTTCCCACTATGCCACAAATATCAATAAAACTAAGCATTCCAGGAATTCTTGGTAATACTTTCAGAAGTCTTCCATTGGGTTATCTCCTATTCACCTATTTCCCCTTCAGGTCACACAAGGGTCACACTTCCTCATGGATCCTCTGTACTTGGACCTCCAATTCTCATTCCCTAGCTCCCAACCTTTCCATTTTTTCTCCATATTTATCATTTCCAAAATATAGTAGCTGCCACCTAACATCTATATGATGATATAGTCTAGGCTAAAAAGTCCTTCAATGTTGGGGCCTCCATTTCCAAAAAACAAGTAGATTCCCATTTTATCGATCCTATAAAATTTAAATTTGCCTATAATGAATTAGACAAGGGATAGCTAGAGTTAATGAGTTTGAGTAGCAGTTCTTAGCTGTGTGTCATGGACTCCTTGGACACTGGTGAAGCCTATGGATTGCTTTTTAGAATAATGCCTACAAATGCATAAAATACACAGGATTAAAAAAACTGTCAAAATGGCTTTCGAAGTCTTTTTTAAAAACAAGTTCATGAACCCAAGGGTAAGAATCTCTAAGTTAGAGGATACTGAGTAAAGCAATTGTTTCCCCAAAAAATGGAACCTGAGGCTCTAAGAGGTATGGAACTTCTTCATGATTGGTGGTCAATATAGCTAGGAAATATCTGAGTTAGGACTCAAATTCAGCTCTCATGACACCAAGATTAGTATTCATCTCTTCTTTCCACAAGCATTTTGTAACGTCCTGATAATGAGTAAGCACTGTGCTCGTTACTAGGGATACGAATACAAAATGAAACAGTCGTTGTCCTCAGGAAGCTTCTGTTCTATCCGGGGAAGCAATATGTACATATATAATTTGAGGGGAAGGATACATTAGGAATTGCAGGAATCAGAAAAACTCTCCCACAGGAGTCAGTGCCTGACCTGAGCTTTGAAGGGAGCTAGTATTCTATGAGGAGGGAGAACATTCTATATGTAGATTATCACCATTTTATCCACTCCAGCATGCTGCTTCACGTTAATTAAGATACCTAAAAGAGACTCTTTAATCAGGATGAGCCAACTCTCTTTTATACCTATGTATGGATAAAGAAGGAGAGTGAGCTGGGAGGGACCAACCTGAGTCAATACTTTAGGGATCTGGGATTCTGATCATGCGGTTTCTCTCTCCACTGGTGCCCATCGCAACTCTCCCTTGACTTTATAGAGAATCTTCAAGAGCTGTTGTTGACCTTGAGGCCAAACCAATAAGGGATAAGTCTATCTGAGTCTGACCAGGTCAGTTCTCAAACAACAGACATTCAGTCCATCACTGAGCCTAGGCCCAGATCCTACACAGGACCCACTAGGGTTTCCTTTCCATTGGCATAGTTTTTGAGAGCTCAAGGTTGCCACCAGGCCATGATAAGGCACTGGAGGAGGACTTTAGTAGATGGGAATTGACCAATTGTGGAATTCTTTGTATATTCTTCAGCTGCATTTCTCCTCTATTACTCAGCATATTATTATTATTATCAATATAATTCTTATTATCATTCTTCCTACACTAAACAGAAGTTGTAAAGAATCAATCATTCAGTATATATTGAACACTTACTAGCCAGGGACTGTGCTATGCCCTGGAAATACAGAGATAAAGTATCAAACAGTCCCTGCCCCTAAAGACCTCAAATACTATCAAAAGAGACAACACTTTTGTGTATAAATACATGCAAAATAAAGGCAAGACAAAATTTGTCTGCTTTGGAAACCAGCAGGTGGGGAAATCAGGATAGAATTGAGAAGGGTGCCTGGTCTGGAGTCAGACCAATATATTGAGGAGAGTTCTGAAGGAAACGAGGTGTTCTAAGAAGCAGATGTGAGGAGGGAGTGCATTCCAGACAGAGGAGACAGATCACGGAAAAGCATGGAGATGGAGTAGTGTGTGGGGAAGAAGGCTGGACCCACAGGCTGGGAGAAGAGGGGACTGATGTGCAATAACATCGTAAGAGATAGATTTAGACCTTAGACACCTCCTATTCACATCCCTTTATTTGACAGATGGGGACACTGGGACTCAGGAAGGTCAGGTGACTTTCCGAGGGTCACCCAGCTAACAAGTGTGGAGCCCACTGACTGCTCTCATCCTTGTTATAAACATCACAGTAAGGATTTGAACTCGGGTCTTCCTGATTCCAACACCAACTCTCTGTCCACTGTGCCACACTGACTCAAGTTGGAAGGGCAGGTTCAGGCTCAGGTTGTGAAGGACTCTCAAAGTCAAATAGAGAAGCTTATATGTTCCTAGGAGAAGTAAGGAATTTATCCCAGTCCTGGGAAAAGTCGCTATTTAGTTTGTCCCAGTCTGGAACAAATCGCTATTTGACAAGTATTTTTTATGTTAAAGGTTCGGCACAGTAATGCACTGGTTTGCTTTATCATTATTATTAAATGATGAGAATCACCCCCTCAAGTTATCTAAAGAGATGGTGGTGAGGCTAACCCAGTTCTATCTTCCCCAGAGGGTCAGGGAATACTTCTGGTCCTGCCCTCATCTTCCCCTCAAAGACAGGAATCCTAATTACCAAAGGCCTCTTAACACTGGAGGCCTCTGCCTTCCTCAGTAAAGAATGCCACCCTGAGATTGGACTAGAGATAGGCCCTAAATCTATGTCTATTCCACTCTATAATGGCAATGCCATTGCCTGTTATTTATATTGTAATTTCCCAAACTTCTGGCGTTCACTTTTCTTCTATAGCAAGCAATTCTCTAGGCCAAAAAGATGAAAGACTTTCCTTTAATAATTCCCAAACTTACCCCGTGCACAATGTGGCAGAGCCCCTTCCTATCCTCCTATTTATTTTGGCTGCAAGGCTCGGTCTTCCACTCCTCAGTGAATTACATTACCTCAAGCACTTATGAGAAACAAGACAGATGGCTCCTCTACTCCCTAGACTTTGTTTCTTCTCCTCTCCCAGCATCTGATCCCATTGGTGAGGGACTTTTCAAAGTGAGTGATCTATTTAATGGGAGACCTTCTTTATTTTTTGCGTCCTGCCGCAGTAGAGTTGTTGGAACTTAGGAAGGAATGAAAACTAATCGGTTTCTTCTCTTCATAAGACCTTCCAACACAGAGACAAAGAACCCATTTGGATTCAACTGACAGCTGGTAAATTTGGGACATGAAAAAGTGACGCAGCTTAGGGGTGTGGGGAGAGGACTGGACGTGAGTCCAGTGCTTGTTTGTGGGCAGGCCATTCTCTGAGCCTTCCTTTTCTCATCGATAACCCAGGCATCACACTACATGCTTTCCTGTCATAAGGATCAAATGAGATAATGCACAGAAAGCATTTTCCAAATCTTAAAGTAAATAAAAATTAGGGCTTCATGTTGGAATTTAGAATCTCTCTTCTCTAGAGAAGATAAGAGGAAAAATCTCCTTCTTCCTTTTTCTTTCCTTCTTCTCTTTTCTTCTTCATCTCCCTATCTCCCCTAGGCTGGAAGTGCAGGGGTCATTTTCAAGGCCTGATCCCACTCCTGATCAGCCGGGAGGCTTTGACCTGCTGCATTTCTACCCTTCTGCCTTTCCTTGGGTGTCCATTCTTACATACACACACACACACACACACACACACACACACATACCAGACTTAATGGGAACACCTGACTGGCTTTAGTCCTACAACAGATCAGAACCCTACTAGCCTCATCATTCCCAGTAGCAGGCATTATCGGTGTGTACCACCATGCCCAATACCTCTGTCCCTTCTTTGCAGAGGTGAGGGCCAATGAGTTTAAAGTTTTGTGTACTCTATCTGACTTGGGTGATATGATGGCTTGGTTACTTTTGCTAACCTGTATTTTTTTTTCTCACTTTTTTCCTTTTTATGTAAAAGATGACATTCTGGATAAGGGAGGGAGTGGAGATGTATTTAGAAATGAAGGTGATGTAAAAAAAGATAATATAATATTTTAAAACTAACAAAATGTATCTCCAGCAACTATGCACATATTTAGAAATGAAGGTGATGTTTAAAATACATAATCAATACAATGTTTAAAAATTAGCAAAATGTGTCACCTTTTGGAGACCCCATAAATAAGCACAGGTGTAAAGGCCCTGGGACCATATTAGCCACTTTTTCTCGCAGATCAGTCAGTCAATAAGCATGTATTAAGTGCTTACTATATACCAGGCCCTGTGCTAAGGACTTGGGATGCAAAGAAAGGCAAAAGCAGGGTCTTCTACCTCAAGGAGCCCATGTTACAATGGAGGAGACAACACGGAAACAAGTAGTTGCTTAGAAGGTATGTAGAATAGCTTGAGGGTCATCTGAAAAGGGGAGCCACTGGCAACGAGGAGACCCAGGCCAGCCTCCAGCAGAAGGTGGCTTTTGAGCTGGGTCCAGAAGGGAGCCAGGAAACCAAAGACTGCCAAGGTGAGAGGCCAGAGCATTCCAGGCATTTGGAATCCTACACTCCTGAAACAACATCTCTGAAAACCTTAAGAAATCATTAATACCAACTCTCCTGCCTTGAGTTGATGAATAACTAAACCAACCTGGAGAGATGGTTTTCTCTTCTCAAAAGCCAGAGGCCTTACAAGCCCCTTCCTAACTACAACCAAAATCCTTTCCATTTGAACTTAAGCCCCATTTACCCTGGCTTGGACTTCCTTAGAAAAAGACAGCTTGAGGCTGGGCATGGCTTGGTTACACAACAAGTCAGACACAAATATGGTGAGTCCCCAGAGCAGGAGGCCACCAGACTGGCTAACATGGGGTGATCAGTAGTGGGATGGGTTCTGTGAGTACCCACTGTATTTCCTGTAAAGGGGAGAGTGAGAGAGAGAGAGAGAGAGAGAGAGAGAGAGAGAGAGAAACAGGGAGGGAGAGACAGAGAGAGAGAGGGAGGGAGGGAGGAAAAGAGACAGACAGAGACAGAGAGAGGGAGAGAGAGAAAAACACAGAGACATAGAAAGACAGAAACAGAGAGAGAGGGAGACAGAGAGACAGAGAATGAAGACACCGCATGGGGCAGATCACACCTAAATTAATTCTGATACATCTACAGGTAAAGGGAGCTCAAATTTCATAAATCAACCAAAGATATTTATGGAGCCTATAGTATGTTCAAGACAGTAGCAAGAGTTATGGGAGATGCAAGGAAGCAGAGGAATGTAGAGATGCTATGTGTGTAGAGATGCTCTGGCAAAACCAGAAGGAAAGGGAATGCCCAGTGAGTGGCTAATAACTGAGTAAATTGTGGTTTATGAAATTAAATGATGGAATTTTATCTTCTTGGATGGAAGGATGATTCTGAAGGACTTAGAGAAACATGGAAGACTTGTGAGAACGGAAGCAGATTTGAACCTATGTCCAGAAAGTTACCAAATGGACATCCCCTTTGACCCAGCTGTTCCACTGGTAGGTCTATACTGTTGTCGTTTGTCCTTCATTCTTGAAGAGAACCATCTATACTGCCAAAGAAATGAAAGAGGAAGAGGACCCATATTTACAAGTATATTTATAGCAGCTCTTTTCATAGCGGCCCAAAATCAGAAACCAAGGGGCTGTGCTCCCGTTGGGGAATGGAGAAACAAATTGTGGTATATGAATATAATGGAATGTTATTGTGCCATAAGAAATTATGAAACAGACAGTTTCAGTGGAGCCTGAGAATACTTTTTGAACTAACATAGAAGCAAGCTGAGAGAACTAGGAAAATAAATTTGTATGATGACAACAATATAGAGAAAAACATCTTGGAAAGGTTTTAGACTTCCGATCAATGCAATGATAAACCATTTAGAGTCCAAAAGAACATAGATGAAACATGACACTCACCTCCTGATAGAGGAGTCCACATAAAGTGTAGATAGAAATACACATTTTCAGACATAGTCATACATAGAAGGAATTCATTTAGTTGGACTCTCTAGATAGGTATCAAGGGATTCGTTTTTCTGGTTTTTAAAAATTTTGTTTGTTCAGTGGGGGAGAGACAGATTAATAAAAAATATGTTACTTGGAAATAAAAAATACTAAATAAAAGTTGAATGGATGCAGACTGAAGACAGAACCAGATGTGTAATATACCTGCTCACTACAACACTGTAACTGAAAACAACCCCTCCCCCCTCCAGGTAAAAAGCAGCCCGGCTCAAATTAGTCATAATGACCAATCTTAGTGCCTAAAAACAAACAATGAAACACATTTCCCTTGTGTTCTTTTGTTGTTGAGAGAGGGGTGACCACCTATGGCTGCAGGAGAGCATCATGTGATAGCCTTGAAACCAGGAAGAAAAGGTTCAGATCTTGCCACTGCTACTTACTGTGTGCCCCTGGACAAATCACTTAACCTTTCTGAGCCTTGCTCTCCTCATCTGTAAAATGATAAGCTTAGAGCCTCTCACCAGAGATTCATTGGCCTCTAAGGTCCCTTCCAGCTCTCAATTTATGATCCTTTGATTTTGCAGACACTAAAATAAGAGAAGGATTCGGTGGCTAGACGGTAGGGAGCACGAGTGCTTTGTCTGTAGGCTTGGCATGGCTGTTCGTTCCAAAGCTTCAGCAGAGAGGAAATAATTATGGTATAAAAAAACAAAACAAAATGCACCAATCAAACTTTAAAACAGATATATCCAAATGAAGAACTTAGTATATGTGTAATTAAACATGTTCTTAGTATACAAGACCTTTAAAATGTTATTTGAATAGACAAGGAACAATTAAAAAGATAATTAACCATATAACAATGCAAGATGATAGATGATAAATTCCAAATGAGTGATGCAAGCATTAATTACTGTAGATGTTTAGAGGAGAGGGCTTTAAGATCGAGTAATCTATTTATCAAAAAGCATTTATTAAACTCTTGCTGTGTTCCAGGCACTATACACAGAAAGTAAAATGAGACAGCCCATGCCCTCAGAGAGCTTCCGTTGCTTTGGGGCAGATGATGTGGTCACATCTAAGTATATTCAAGAGAACCAGAGAAGAAAGAGAAGCAAATGGAGAGAGGGTCTGGCAGCTGGGGAGACCAGAAAGGGCTGCGTGTAGAACAGAGGTTCCTCAATCTCTTGGGGAAGTCAGGAGCCCCTTTGCATTCTGGGAGAGCCTAAGGAAGCCTTCTCAGAATCATGTTTTTAAAAGCATAGGATAAAATGCATGGGATTATATAGGAAACCATTATCGTGTCGAAACTCAGTTATCAAAATATTTTTTAAAAACAAATTCATGGCCCCCAGGTTGAGAACCCTCTATATAAAAGGTAGAGCCCTCATCAATAACCACTTAAAAGAGATCCTATGAGGAAAACTCATAGGAATATCATAGTCAAATTCCGAAATCCCCAGCTCAAGGATAAAATATTAAAAGTATCACGATTAAGACAATTTAAATATGAAGGTGCCACAATCAGAATTACACAAGACCTAGCAGCAGAGACATTAAAGGACCCCAGGTCTTGGAACACAATATATCGAAGTGCAAAAGACCTGGGGCTCCGGCCAAAAATATCATATCCTGCAAAGCTAAGTATTATTTTGAATGAAAATAAAATGGACATTAGATAAACTTTCAGACTTTCGAAACTTTATAAAAAAATCTTCAACTTAATAGAAGATTCAAGAAGATTCTTGTATGTTGATACAAGAACCAAGAGAAACATAAGGTATATTCCAAAGACTAATTATAAGGGATTCATGAGGACAGACTGTTTACCTTTTATATAATATAAAATGTATGTCTAAGATTCTAATTAATAACTGGTAAGCTCATAAGAAAGATTGGGGTAAACCTGCCTATGATATGAATTTTAAAAAGTAAAACCATTTAGGAACAGCTAAAAAGAGTAATTATTTTATACAAATGAGGTGCGAGAGGAAGAAAGGATACAGAGGAATTAGATGGGGGAGGAAGACTGGAAGTTTCATCAGGAATAGGTTTAAGAGGGAACAAAACATACATACATACATACATATATATATGAGTATAAAAGTCTTCTAAATTTAGAAGAAATAAAATGATAGGGGCATAGAGAGGGGGAGAGGACAAGGGAGGGATCTTTAGAGGAGAGAATGGGGGAATAGGTAAAAGAAGGTATAGAAGGGTGTTTAGATTAATGGGAATGGGAAGATAGGGAAGAGATCTTTGGAGGGGGAAGGCAAGTAATAGGAGAGCAAGGTAATTGGTAGAGGAGGGGGGTAGGCAAGTAATAGGAAGGCAAGGTAGCAGGTAGAAGTAAAGTAGGAGGCAGGAGGGATAGGAAATAAGAGCTCTACAAACATAAAAACAAAGATCAGGAATAGAGTATGTTTGGGAAAGTATATGTCTATATACGCATATATATGTATAAGTGTATATATATATGTATGTGTATGTATATATTGAGAAACATATCTAAACTATATCGTAGCCTTCTGGGGGCAGGGGGAGGGCAAAAAGAACAAAGTTAAAAAGTGCACAGCAGAGAACAAAAGAAAACACAAGGAAGCAAAGAAAAGATGGACAATTCTCAATACAAGGTGTATTATTTATCATACAGGCTTTCTTGAAATGAAAATTTATTGTTACACATTTTGAATCCTCTCTTATGTTCAGCTATGCCATGACATGCTTTTTTCCCTTTCTTTGTATTTAAGTTTCAATATTTAAGTTTATGATATGTTTTAATTTCTTTTCTCTATTCTGTATTTGTGTTCTGGTAAAATAAATTTTTAAAAAAGGAAAAAAAAAGTGGACCCTTGAGCTGAGTTTTAAAGGAATCTGGAATTCTAAAAGGCAGACACAAGGAGAGAGGGCATACCAGACATTTCAGAGAACCAGTGCAATGCCATGGAGATTGGAAATGGTGTATCGTCAATGAACAGCAGTAAGGCACAGCGGTTAGAGAGCTGGGCCTGGAGGCAGGAAGACTCAAGTTCAAAACCAATTTCAGACACTTCCTAACTATTTAACCTGTGTTTGCCTCAGTTCCCTCATCTGTAAAATGAGCATAATAATAGCGATTACCTCCCTGGGTGGTAGTGAGGATCAAACGAGAAAACGTTTGTGAAGTGCTTGGTGCCATGCCTGGCATACAGTTGGTGCTAAATAAATAAAGGCTTGTTCCCTCCTTTCCCATTTACAAGCTGGGCAAGTCCCTAAACCTCTCTTTGCCTCAGTTTTCTCAACTAAAAATGGGGATAACAATAACGCCCACCTCCCAGGGGCATCTAGGTGGCACCATGGTGCATAGAGTCCAGGTGCCCGACTTCAATCTGGCCTTGAAACTAGCTGTGTGACCCTAGGCAAGTCACTTACCCCGTTTGCCTCAGTTTCCTCATCTGTAAAATGAGCTGGAGAAGGAAATGGCAAACCACTGCAGTATCTCTGCCAAGAAATCCCCAAATGGGGTCATGGAGAGTCAGACATGATCGAAAAACAAGTTAACGTGAGCCCAGGATTGCTGCGAGAATAAAACGATATCGTATTTGTAAAGAGCTTAGCACAGCATCTGACATATAGTAGGCACTGTGTAAATGTTAGTTAACATCATCATTGTTATTGTTATTATTACAAAGTACAGCAAAGGTGCTAATGAATAATGAGGCTGCAAAGGTAGGTTGGGCCAGGGTGTAAAGGCCTTTAGCAGCCTCACAGAAGAGTTTATGTTTGATCCTAAGGGCACTCAGAAGCCATTCAAGCTTTCTGGGCAGATATGACTGTGTCTTAGGAAAATCACTTTGCCAGTGTGTATAGGATAGGCTGGAAAGAAAAAAAACTTGAGACAGAGGGACCCATTAGGAAACCATCTTAACTGTCTAGTTATGAGGTGATGAAGGCCTGAAATAGTGATGTAAAGAGAGAAATGGACACATTCCAGAGACATCCTGGAGACTGAAATGAGATCCGGCAAAGGATCGAAAGATTGTGAATTTAGAGCTGGGGGCTGGGCGTGCCTTTTGGGTCATCCAATGCAACCTCTTATTTGAAGAAACCAGGTCCAGAGAGTGAAATGTCCCCCATCCCTCCGGGAGAACATGTCAGAGCTGGGACTCAAGCTCAGGTTCCCTGACTCCAAATCCAATGTGCCTTCCACACTACCACATCGCCCACCAGAATTCAGTGTGATGAGGAAAGGCTTCATTCATTCATTCATTCATTCATAGAACTAACACTTATGAAGCACTTGCTATATCTATATGCAAATAATCTTGGCAGACCCCTCCGAAGAAGAAGACGGAGTCTCTGACCCCATGGAGTTGGTGATCTAATTGGAGAAATACATGTGCATTGCAAGCTAAGAGAGTTCATAGGAAGGGAAGCGTTCCTTTGATCTGGCCCTTTTGGGAGGAGTAGGAATCTGAGAAGCAGAGCTAAGGGTGAAGGATGGCAAGTCCTACAGATAGATAAATTGTAGAAGGCCTGGAATCATGGCCTGAAGGGAGTTTGGAGCTGCCTCTCCCACTGCTGCTGCTGGTCCTCCTCCTCCTCCTCCTCTTCCTCTTTCTCTTCTTCCTTCTCTTCCTCTTTCTCCTCCTTCTTCAGTGGAAGGGATCAAGGTGAGAGAAAGAGGCAAGTAGGAGACCAGCCCCTGAACAATCATTTATTAAGCTCCTACTATGTGCCAGGAATTACACTAGGTGCTAGGAATAAAAAGAAAAATGAAGCATTTCTTGTTCTCAGAGAATTTATTTTATGTCTGGGAAGATACACAGTAAGTATGAAAAAAATGAGTGTCATAAATAAGTGGGAGAAGAGAAGTGGGCAATGGCCTATTGAGCTATCCAGCTGAGAGAGGGGATTGACTTGTCAGAAGGTGATGACTGGATGGAGGGCACCTCCCAGAGGTCAGGGCAGGGTTCACAGAGGAGGGAGGAGTCCCACCAAGTCTTGAAGGATGGGTAGGAATTAGACAGAGGGGAGATGGGTGGCATTCCAGGTCAAGGGAGCAGAGGAGTGCAAAGAGACAAAGGAAAGCAAAGGCATGTTTCATCATTTATGGGCTTTCAGGAGGAGGAGGGCAGAAAGAAAGTGGAACATGGTGTTTTAAGAAGATTAATTTGGCAACAAGTAGAAGAATGGATCAGAGTGAGGAGGGAGAGAGGGAAGCATATGGTCTTTGCTTTGGACTAAGGGATAGATGACCTCAGTCTGAGTCCTGGCTTTGACACTTGCCAGCTGAGTGACCTTGGACAAGTCACTTCTCTCAGACCCTCAGTTTACCCACCTGCAGCATGAGAGCATTGCCCCAAATGACTTTGAATAGTCCTTCTGCCTCTAGATCTGTGATTTCTTCTTGTTCTATCTCTGGTCATCTTAATCCTTGACACTACTTACCTTATGCATAGGTTGCTGTGAGGAAAACCCACCATAACCCTGAAAGTCCTCTATAAAGAGGACCTAGTGTTATGGGGGAAGAAGGGCTGCTGAATAGAAAGGATCCTCTATAGCCTGAGTGCTGGAAGAGGCCTTTGAGATCATCTAATCCAACTGAGGCCAAGGGAGGCTGAAGGAAGAAGCAGCGATTGCAAGTGGGAGGGAAGGCTGGTTTGGGATCACAAGCAAGAATGGAAGAGGATCCTCCCACCACTCTCCACCTGAGCCCAACCCCCATTGGCAAGGCGAGGGGGCCCTGGATTCAAAGGATCATTGGATCACAGATTTATAGCAGGGAGGGATCTCTGGTACTCTGGTTTACTCCTCCGCAAGGCTCATCCCCATTGGTGAAGCTCCTCCCAGAGCATCTATTTTGTGAGGTCAGCCTGCTTGCCTTCATGCCCTCCCCAGTTCAGTCCTTGACATCTTTCCCCATTAGAATATAAACTTCTTGAAGGCAGGGACTGTCTTTTTGCTTATATTTTTATCCCTAGTGCCTGGCAAATAATAAGTGCTTAATAAATGACTTTTTCCTCTCCCCCACCCCTTGTTGAAATTACTTCATATATATTTTCTCTCTGAACACCTTATATCCCTCCCAACTCCTCCATAAGCTCCTGGAGGGCAAACACCATTTCATCTTCGCCTAGGCCCCAGGGCCTAGCACAATGCCTGCTACATTGCAATGTTTAATATTTCTCAAATTTTGAATTGAATGGAGAAGATGAGCCATTGGTCCCATCCACATCTCTCCTTTCCATTCCACAGATGGTGCCAGTCTCTTCCTACTGTTGGAAGCATGTACTCTGTGCAGATGTTTCCCGTTATCTGGGCAGGAGTGTGGCGGCAAGGATTTTGGTTTGGGAGTATGCCAGTGACTAGTAAGTCACTTGTCTGGGCTTCAATTTCTTCCTTTATAAAACAAGAGGGCTAGATCTGAGAACCTTTGCACACTATGGGAATTCTAAATTTAACATGAAGTACAAACTCCTCCAGGAAGCAAATCAGATCAGCTGTGAGGCGCCCAATTCAGAATCAGGTTTGGATTCCAGTTCCTACCATACCTCCGTGACTTCTGGCAGGCTGCTCATCTTCCTCGGGCCTCTTTTTAAAATAGGACATTGGAATAAATGGACTTTAAGGAACCTTTCAGCATTGTATCTTTAAGCCTGTGATGAAGGAAATGTCCGAGACTTTCTAATCTATATAAACCTATTTCTTGTTTTGTTTTGTTTTTGAAACTGGGATTTTCATCTCCCCCAGGCCAGAAGCAAAGCGGCCACTCTAGGGCTTAATCCCGCTGCTGTTTGTGACAGAAACTTTGACCTGCTCCATCTCCAATTTGGGCCAATTTCCTCCTTCTTAGACAGCCCCCATTGCTACCCCGCCATCCTGGGGGCTCACCATATTGGTTCGAGACCTAGTCCAGACATTCCATCAGCTTAGTCCCCTGAAGCTCAAGCTCAGAACTCCCAAACTCAAGGGTTTCACCAGTCTCAGCCTGATCAATAGGAAGGATTATATCAACGTACCACTGTTTGTTTATTTTAAAAAAAATATATTCAGTCCATAGCATTTCTTGGAAGTAATGAATTCACTGTTTATTACCTAGAGACAGCATTAACATTATCTTTCTCTCTCTCTCTCTCTCTCTCTCTCTCTCTCTTTCTCTCTCTCTCTCTCTCTCTCTTTCTCTTTCTCTCTCTCTCCTTCTCTCTCTCTCTCTCTCCCTCCCCTCCCCCATCTTTATTTTCACATTTCACAATCTAGAGTACGAATCTATGTTTAATTTATCCATATTATTCTATTAGTTTGAAGATTTTCGTCTTGTTTCTTCCTGGTCCTCAGATTTCCAATCAAAAGAGTCCTCATTTGTTTTTCCATGTCTTCACAGAACATCCCCTCAGTCCCCTTCAGAGGCAAAACTAGGGTAAGGTGCCTGTGATTTTGTCTCTGGGAACTGAATTTAGAGGGTGCTAAAAGTGATTGCAGACAATTAGCTAAAGAAGTCCTTAAAGTCAGAAGTTACCAGATGCCTACTTCTTACACCAGATATGACAACACTCCCTACCACCACCCCCATATCCTTGTCAGATATGGGCTTAAAATGTTGGCTTGAGGGAACAGTTACTTCTAGAGAAAATAATGCTGAAGCCATGACCCCTCTTTGGCTGGTCTGATCCAGCCACATTCTGGTTTTGTATGAGTGTGAAAATAGGGATTGTTTCATTCTTTGTATTTACATTTTCACTGCTCATCATAGTACCTGGCACATAGTAGGTACTTAAGAATTGTTGATTGCTTGATGTCAGGTAGGGCAGGGTGAGAGGCATGCTGTGGGTCTATTCTGTTGTCTATGGTCTTCTATAATATATGTTACCAGGAGATTTTCTGATGTCTCGGCTGGCATAGACCAGCTGCATTTTTATCTCTGTGGGCAAGAAGTGCTGAGTCAAGAAATTATGATGCCCTACTTCACGAGTTCTTCAATCCGCCCATCTGTATTAAGAGGAGGGGATACTGTAGCCATGTATGCCCCAAAATACAAAGAGAGAGGCTTAATGTTCTGAGCTCTCCAGATGCAAAATTTATGAGTTAAAGCTGGGGCTGCTGCTGTAAGCCGATGAAAAGAGTTTATGACTACAAAAATCACCTCAGGCTATTAACAAACAAATTGATTTATGAAAACTGCCTGCAATAAGTAATTTCCCTGAGATTATTGCCTAACTCACTGTTAATATCGAGGCAGATGCATTTTTAAGAGACTAAGATGAAGGCCAGAACTAGGGGATGATGAAAAGAAAGTGCGTCTTTCGATACTGGATATGGGGATGCTTCAGCTTATGACCCAGAAGGTCCTCAAAGAACAGAAGAGAAGGAGGGGATCTGCTGCCCTTTGAAAATGCCAACGCCAGCTTCCTTTGGGACAGCTAGGTGGCGCAGCGAGTAGAGCATGGGCCCTGGAGTCAAGAGAACCTGAGTTCAAATTCGGCCTCAGGCACTTGAAAACACGTACTAGCTGTGTGACCTTGGACAAGTCACTTAGTCCCAATTGCCCTGCCTTCCCCCCTCAAAAAAAAAAGAAAAAAAAAGAAAATCTAAAAGCACCATTTAGGAACTAAATTCAGGAGAATAAGCCTTCATCTTCATCATCACCATCATCACCACCAGCATTTATAGAGTGCTTTAAAATTTACAAAGCACCCTACAATGTTTTATATTATTTAATCATCACAACAACCCAGGGAAGTAGGTGTTATTATTATCCCCATTTTACAGATGAGGAAAATGAGGCTGGGAGAGGTTATAAGTGACTTGCCCAGGGTCACACAGCCAATACATGTCTGAGTGACAATTTGAACTCAGGTCTTCTGGATTACAAGTCTTCCACGGTATCCACTGTGCCACCTGGCTGTACCAGAAATTCGACACTGTGGCCTGTGGCATAGCAGAAATAAAGCCAGATTTGAAATTGGAGGAGGACCTGAGTCCTAAGAGGACCACAAACTCTGTTGTTTCCTAGCTGTGTAGCCCTGGGCAAATCACCAGATCACCTCTAAAGCCCCTTCCCATCCTTTGACTTAAACTGGTTGTCGTGTAACCAAATAGATTGTAAATTGAGAGCTTGAAGAAACCACAGTGGCCCCCGCACTAACTATCTCCCTTCTCTTCGTTTACATTATGCTTTTTTATTTTGTAATTATCCAATAACAGAACTGAAGGTCTGAGCTGGGAGACCATTTCGTCCCAGATTTCCATTTGATGGCTGGAGAATCTGAGGCTTGAGAGAGATGTCTTGTCCAAGGTGACATGCCTAACTAGAGAGTGCCAGGGTTAGCACTGAAGCCTCCTGACTCTGAATTCAGCAATCCTTCCACAACAGTCTGTGAAACTAAAGAATGCCCTTCTCTCCTTCCCTCCAAGGCAAATTCCTCCACCAGAATCAGCCATTCCATTAGGTAATTCACCTTCCTACAGCCCCAAGGAGCCCAAAAGCTTGCTTTTTTAAACGAATAGTCCTTTCATTTAAATGAAAATGCATTTAAATGAATAATTGAAAAATGAAAGGTACAGACTGCCAAAAAAGAGATCTGTGACTCCCAGGTTTTTTCCTTCAGGTTCATGGGGAAGGGCATTGTTCTTACCGATTTGGTAGGCACCAGGGCTTTGGATTTCTATGATCCCAGCAGGGCTTAGGCAGCTCTCATGCATGAGTTGGCCTTTCCCAATTCTTTCCTACAATCCTCCTGTCCCTTTGATCCCCCAGGAGCGGGAGAGAAGAAATAGTCTTCCCTCTAGAACCAGCCATTTCCTCAATATCTTGCTATTCCAATGAAACCCATTTCCATGTCTCAGTCATGTTAATAGAAAGAGAAGCATTCAGAGCCCCTGTACTTTAAAGAACTGAAGCCTCAGTTTTCTTATCTGCTAAATGAGCATAACACCTGCATCACCTACCCCACAGAGCTATGGAGAGTGGAGCTCTTCGCAAGCCTTACAACTCTGTATCAATGTGAACTCTGATTATTCCTCAAAATTTAATCCTTCTGGGAAGAAAAACAACCAGAGGAAAATATTATCCCCTTTCTAAAGTAAGTTGGGGGAGGGGATTTGGCAGGAAATTGTCTTTTCTTCTAAACCCATCCTTCCCTCTCTCATTTGTTATTCCAAGGAAGCCCATTGCCGGGTCTCAGTAATAATAATAGAAGAAGCCTCAGACTTCTTCGCTTCAATCTATAAAACTGAAACTTCTATTTTCTCACTTGGAAAATGGGGATAATTTTTCTACCACCTACCTCACTGGGTAATTGAAGGACAAAATGCTTTATATTCATTTTATTTAAAAAATTGGTATTTATCTTATATATTTTGTGTACATTTTGTGTAAAAATGTATTTATTTTATATATCTTGTGTACATTTGTGTACATTTTGTGTAAAAATTTGTATTTATTTTATACATCTTGTATACATATGTAAAAATGTGTATTTTATATATCTTGTGTGCATTTGTGTACATTTTGTGTAAAAATTTGTACTTATTTTATACATCTTATATACATGTTGTGTGAAAATTTGTATTTATTTTATACATCTTGTGTGCATTTTGTGTAAAAATGTGTATTTATTTTATACATCTTGTATACACGTGTAAAAATGTGTATTTATTTTATACATCTTGTGTACATTTTGTGTAAAAATGTGTATTTATTTTATACCTCTTGTACATTTAGTTTAAAAATGTGTGTTTATTTTACACATTTTGTGTACCGATTTATATGTGTACATATCAGCCCTAATGGAATGGAAATCACTTGAGGCTGTCTCTTCATCTGTGCAATGAGAAGGTTGCTCCAGATGAACTCTGAGGCTCTTTTCAAGTCTAGGTCAATGATCCTCGGACCCAAGCCCTTGGTCCTGGAGAGCATCTTCATCTGTACATCTCCAGCACTACACAAGGCCCATAGTAGGCCTGATATTGACTGAGCAGCCTGTTGACTGATTCTAAACCCTAAAGTCAAGTGAGGCTCAAATCCTATCACACATGTAATTCGAGCTAAAAGAGGAATAAAGGACTTCCCTGTGTCTATAGCACTTTTGCATATCTTATCAATAGCGGCTATTATCATTGTAATTATTAAGCCTGGTATGAAGGCAGTCCCCCAAGTTCAATAGGGGAAGGACCCACAGGAGAATAACAAACATCCCCTTTCTAAGTCTTCCTTCCTTCTCTGGTTTATTATTCCAATGAGCTCCAGAACCAGGTCCCAGGCATGTTGCATTAGCCTGGGAGGCCTGAGCCCCAACCTCTCAGATTAGGTGTGTCAAGAAGACAAAGGCCCTGCTGTCTTTGCTCTTCCTGCTGTTTTTCCTGATGCGCTCCTCCCAGCTCTGGAAAAAGCTCCCAAGGACCTCAGGGGGCATCAAGATCACTGTCAGGCAGATTAAATGAGGAATGATCCAAAAACCTGAAGCAGGAATGAACAAGGGGAATCCAGGTTGAGTCCGAGGCTCTCGATCTGTGTCTGGGCGTGGGGCCTTGATGGAATCTTGGCCACTGGCGTTTGTACTACTTGGAATTCCAAAGAGCAGGCAGACTAATGTAAAGCAGGGAAGACTCTGCTTGGTGCTTTAAAGTTCAGGTCGTTTTACAATTGGCGTTAAAAACTTGGATGACAGTCATGATTTCTGGCTGAACTCTAGCACCAGAACTTGGCCTAATGAAAAAAAAAAGGGTAGAGACAATTACTCCTTTATAAAGACTAGTGACTTTTACTATTAGGGAAAAAATCTGAAATATCATTCTTAAAGTCTAAGATTCAGTCCTTCGTTCCCTTTCTATAACTTTTTTGGCTTTGGTTCATTAACTTCCTTGTGGCTTTCAGCTAAACTCCTATCAATAACCACATTAAAACATCAGAGCAAGTCCAGGCAGGCCATATTATCAAGTCAATGTACAATGACTAAGTAATTCTATGGCAAAGGGCTTTTGAGCACCTCTCTGCAATACAGATTAGACCAGAGAGACAGAATAGACCTCAGCAGCCTCCTCTTCTCTGATCTCTATGATATTTCCAGCTTCTCGGACATATAGGAATTAGCTTATAGAAATATCTTATGTTTCCATACAGTGTATATAAGCTATATAGTGTAGCTTTAGAGATGGTAGGGACCTCGGAGACTTGTAGGCTGAAACTAACAAGAAGGGCTGTTTGGCTTGGATTGAAAAGAAATGAATGGAAAAGCATTTATTAATTTATTAATAAATTATTAATGTATTTATTACTTTACTAACACTTACTGTGTACCAAGCACTGTATGAAACTCCAGAGATACAAATAGAAAAAGAAAGAACTCTCTCTGATTGGGAGATATAACATGTAAAAGAAAGGTCAGCTTCACGGAAGATAGAAATGACCCCAAAGTCCTAAAGGTTATATGGTAGGGCCAGAGAAGGCACAAAGGTCCTCAGGTTACATGAGCAGGACAGAGAACAGTGTTGGGAGACTACAGGACATAGAGAGGCAAGGCAGATGTTAAAGCCTGAAGCGCTTTAGGAGGCAGTAGTGGCAAGGCAGATGGGAAATCATGGTGAACAGTCCAGCATCTCATTAGAAATAATGCCACTGTTGACTCCCATCCAATCCAAGTCCTGTGAGCAGCCGAGAAGCCTAGACAAAGGAAGAAGACAAGAAGGAGAGCTTCCCCACCCCCCTGCCACTGTTAATGGGCATTCCTACCACCAAGCTAGCTCAGAGGGAATGAGACATTCATAAATCATCTAGCACTTAACGAAGGGAGATTTACTTAGCCTAAGAAAAGGCTATCCGGCAAGGATTGATTCAGTTGATGTTTCTTGCTTGACTCTGTGTTGGCCATTCTGGTCCACTGGTCAGAAACCTGAGAGAATTCTCACCTTCTCCTGGGCTGGGGTTGTTTTTTTTTT
>CM053624.1:355260205-355292011 GCA_028646595.1 Phalanger gymnotis
TACTGGACCCAGATGGCTCTGGAGGAGAGAGTGAGGCTGGTGACTTTGTCCAGCCCTGCCCCACTTAAATCCAATTGACTTGTAAATCAAGACATTGCCTTCCTGATGTCATTGGTCCTCTTTAAGAATGAGGGACAAGTAACAATAATAAGGATCAAATGGCATAATATATGTGAAGTACATTGCAAATCTCAAAGTGACATATATGCACATATATGTGTGTCATTATGTTCATTTTTTTAAAATTATTATATCCCAGTAACCTCAACACCAGTGTTTTAGAAATATTTCATCACAGTATATTCTCATGAAGAGACACTTATAATATACCTGAGTCCTAAAAACTGAGGGCACTTGAAATGCAAAAATCATAAAATTTATGTCTGGTAATTTACAGGATTTATTTAAAAATAAAAGAATAAGGAAAAAAGCTATTTTTTAACTAAAGGTCTAACACCACTCATCCATTAATTCACAGCCATTTTGGTCGTTTGCCTCTTTGAAAATCCCAAGATTTTTTTTTCTAAAGACTCAGATAAAAAATGATAATGATGAAGATTCCATATACACTTGGGCCAGATAAGGTGCTAAAGAGACAGTCCCTGTAGCCCCTGGGGAGCTTAGCATCTACAGTAACATAGGCAAATAATATGAAAAATGGGAAGGGAGGAAACACTAAATAACCTCTAAGGTCCCTTCCATTAGGAAAATAATATGATTCTTTGACTATGGGAGACTAACATTTCAAAAATGTTTTCTACCATTGAGGAATTATTACAATTTCCCCATTTATACACCTACATACACTGTGTGTGTGTTCATGCATGCCATCATGTATGTCCTATCCCCAAATGGCAAATTCCACTATTCCTTAGAACATGTTTCTATTGGATAACAAAATCATTTTGGTTCCTTCATTATAAGCAATGCTTTTATGAGCCAGCCAACATGTGTTGGTTTTCTACTTCCTGCTCCCCCCTTTCCTTTCTTATTTATTTATTTGTTTGTTTGTTTGTTTATGTATTTATTTATTTTGGAACATGGGATAGCCACTATGGGGAAGCACAGGGAAATGCTATGTTTAGAAATGAAATTGATACAAAAACAAAGATATCAATAAAAAAAATTAACCTGAAGAGCCAGTCAACATCTTCGAATTACATGTGAGTCCGACTGTGGTGTCCCTGGGCAAAACTTAACTTCATTTTGGGAGCTTAAATGGTCAATATTAGGATAAAGTTCTTACAATCTTACCTCTTCTTTGTCAGTAATAAGGGAGTCACCATCACAGATCTATTCTACATAATCTTTGGTCATTTTTTTGGTATTACTAGTTTCTAATACTAAAAATATGGGAGACTGTTTAAGACAGAATTAAGGCAATGTTAAGAGGGCTGGCTACGGAATCAGAACATTGGGTTCAAATCTTACCTTTATATAATTACTACTTGTGTGACCTTATCCAAATCACTTCAATTCTTGGGGCTTTTGTTTCCTCATTTGAAGATGAGAGAGTTGGATGAGATGGCCTCTGAGGTCCTTTCCAGCTCTAGAGTCTATTAGGTTAATGGCTTAGGTTGTCCTATAACCTGCCTCTAATATTGGGGTGCTCTCTTGAACTTTACTGTTGATCTGCCAGGAATCCCCTCAATAGGTAAGGCATGTACTCCAAAATAGAACCGCCGGCCTCTCCTTGGCCAAATCCTTGGCACTCCTGAGTTCATTATGTGAAGTGAATTAAGCTCTGGGATCTAATTTCTATTTGGGACCTATACCACCCCTTTTGATAATAAGTCCTTGCTACCTGTGCTGTAAAGTCAGTCAGTTAGCCAATGAGGATTTATTAATCGCCTGCTATGAGCCAGGTACTGTGGTAGGCACTGTGGATGCAATGAAAGGCAAAAGACAAGCCCTGCTCTCGAGGAATTCTCAGGTTAAGTGGGAAGGCATTGTGCAAACAACTGTGCACAAATAAGCTATAGTCTGGATCTGTTGAGGATGGTCTCAGAAGGAAGGCACTCCAGTTAGGAAAAACTAGAAAGAGTTCTTACAGAAAGTGGGACTAGCTGGAGGAGCTAGGAGGCAAAGAGGAGGAGGGAGGGGGCTCCAGATCTCGAGGATGTCCAACGAACACATTCCATTAGCAGATGGAGCATTTTGTGATAGGAACAAGAACATCGGCGTCATTGGATTGCAAAGTCCATGAGGGGGAGTAAGGGTGAGAGGACTGGAAAAGGAGGAGGGGGCTTGTTATGAAAGTTTGCAAATGCCAAACAGAGAGTTTCATATTGGATCCTGGAATGAATAGGGAGTTACTGGAGTTTTCTTGAATAGAGGAGAGATAGTGCCCAACCTGCTTTCTAGGAAGATCGGTTTGACATCTGAGCATAGCATAGGCTGGGGTGGCGAGAGACCGGAGGCAAGCAGCGGGCCATGGTAAAGGAGTGAGGTTCTCTCTTTTATCTACACCAAAGTGACTTCTTTCTAACTTGGGGGGATCCTCCCTACATCTAATATTCTACAATTTGGAAAGAGTATTCTTGTTCTCTGTTCTGGAAGATCTTCTGTATTCTGCTCACATATCTCCTCAGCCTTTTTCTCACCAGACAGATAAGTCCTGAGATTTTAAATCTTTTCTCAAATGAGAGCTGCTTCTTTCCCTGGATCATTTTATTTGTCTGTCTTTGGACCCCATTGAGCTTTGTTATGTCTGTTACAGTTTAGTGAACAGATATACATGTAGATTCAGAAACCCCATCGTTTTGTACAAAGACAGGATAGCAATTTGGATTTGCATTTGCTGCTCTTTTCTCTGCTATCCAGCATAGAGTTGCTTTGTCAAAGGAGCACATTGGGCTGATGCCTTCAGGGAAGTCTATAATAACTCTTAGATGGTTTTCTAGGGTTTTAAGGAGAACTTTGCACACTAATCACATTACCTCGAGATGCCTTTCATTCCTCCCTTATCTGCACTTCGTTAGTTACAGGATCCTACAGACTCTGACTATAGGGTCCATTGACCTCTGGCACAGACACACCTGAGAGAAGAGAGATGCCATCAAGGACAAAGCTATTGCTTACTTTGCCACACAAGATAATCATCATAAATTGTTCAGTGCTCATAAAATCGCAGATTAAAGATAGATAGATAGATAAGTAGATGACAGATAAACGATGTTAGAGAAACTGACATACAGATAGACAGACAGACAGATGGATAGATAGATGATAAACAATGTTAGAGAAACAGAGATAGATGATAGACAAATAATATTAGAGAAACAGACATACAGATAGACAGACACAGATGGATAGATAGATGATAAATAATGTTAGAGGAAGAAACAAATGATAGATAAATGGATACATAGATAGATGTTAGAGAAGCATACAGATAGACGGAGAGACAGGTAAACAAACAGATATAGATAGAAAGATAGACAGATACACAGACAGATAGCTAGATAGACAAATAGGTAGATTGATAGACAAAGGAACATTTTTGAGTGCTAACTATGCCAAGTACTGTTACTAAGCACTGCAGACATACATACAAGCAAACAAGAGAGTTCCTGCCTTCAACAAGCTTACATTCTAAAAGAGGAAGACAACATAAAAAAAGAGGAGGAAGAGGGAAAGGAGACTGTAGGAAGCAATGTAGTGACCTGGTTCCTGGCAAATACAGCCAAAGTTTCACCCAACAGAGGCAGGGGAGCCAGAGGTAGAGTCCAAGTTTCCAGAGGAGCAGAGATGGTCAGAGAGTTTGGCCACAGTGAAAAGACTGAAATATAACCTTAGGTTGTCATCTAATCCAAACCCTTCATTTAACAGATGAGGAACCTGTGATTTAGACAGGCTAAATAACTTCCCCCAGTAGCCAGTGGCCATTCTAAAGCCTCAGGTACTTGGGAATGTGATCCAGAGTACAGAGATTCCTCCAGGAAGTACAAATGCAGACTCACAGAGAGAAGGGCCACTCAGAACACCAGGTCCCAAAGAGCACGGCCAGGCTGAGAAGTCTCACCTAGCTAGCTAGCTCTTTGTCCTTCCTTCCATCAATCATTAACTCTGCAGAAAAGCGGCAAAAAGATCCACACTCTAGCAGTAGCTCTGAAATCCTACTTCTCATAGTCATTTTTTATTTTAGCTCATTATAAACAGCACAAACACGGGGCAGAGGCTGGTGCCTTTGTGAGGGCCACCGGCAACAAGGACTGCTTTGCCAGCCACACGGCTCAGCTTCCCTGCTTTCCTTACAATGACAACACAGCCACCCTTTTAGTGGGAAAGGGTCAAAAATCAGAATCCTCAGTCTCAGTGGCTAAGGCCAATCCCTGAAAGAATGACTGGAAGTTGAATTCAGTTCATAGGTCACACTGCTTTCAAAGGCCACCTACTGCATGGGTAAAGAATGGTCTTTACTCTCATCTTTCCTGAAAGAGACAATCAAATCCATGAAAGGATATCGGATTTGCTCTATAAAAGTCACGCCTGACTTTTTGACAGTTCCCTTGTTTTTCTTTTTTTTTCCCTAAAGGTATCATCATAAACAGATCCTTTTCATCCGTGTTATCATAGGCCCTGGTGCCATCATAAACATATTGCTTGTCATTTTCATCATGGACCTTGTCATCGATATCATCAGATGCAAAGCTGTATTGGGCCGCTGACGTCATGCAGTCTTGCCTCTCCCGTTTTCCTAATGAGGAAAATGAGATCTCCATTGGAGAATTTCAATTCAACAAACATTTACCAAATACCCAACACAGATGGTGCTTAAGATTGCAATCAAAAGATAAAGTACTAAAAGGAACAAATGAACATGGACCATCCTGATGCTGGAGAAGAACTTTGGGTCCTCATTTGCTTTCCTATTTCCTCTTTCTTGGGTCATGGTACCAAGCACAGGAAGAGGCTCCAGAAGAGTATAGTACAGTAGAAAATGTACTCGATTTAGAGTCCTAGGGATCTGGGTCCAAATCCTGCCTCTGAAACTTATTATGGATATGACGTTGGTAAGTCATTTCATGTCCCTAATCTATAAAACAAAGGGGTAGGACTAAATGATCTATCTGTAAGGTCCTTTCCAGCTTTAAATCTCTATGACCCTATGATCTCTAGGTTATCCACCAGTTCCCCACCAACTGATACTGATGAATTATTCTATAAAGGCACCTGTCAAAGTCATGTTTCTCTCAGAACTGGATGAGAAAGTCATGATGAGCTGAAATAAAATCCAATTTCTAGCTAGAGGTAGAATTGTGTTGTCTCTTTCCCCAGACCAGGTCTAAAGACAGGTAATTCCAGTTGGTGGATAATCAGACCGCAGGAATTAACTGTCTCTAAACTTTGCCTGAGGAAAACAGTCTCCTATTGTAAGGGATTAAGAATTGAAAAACAGGCCACATGGTAATAAAAGTAATACTCTTCCTCTCTTGCACTGAATATCTTTTTATTCATGTGCTTGGGCATGTTAACAAATTCTTCCTAATTTTTTTTGGTTGTTATTCATTATTCCTTTTAGGGAGAGTGAGTCACTGAGTGTAGCTTGTTTCTCCCAAGGCCATACAAGGCCATCTTTGTCCAAGAGAAGTGGTAATATGGAATTTAGCAAATGGGCCCTTCTCGTAACTAATTGTCTTTATACAAACTCATTGCCATTCCAGAGTTGAGTCTGCTTTGTATTATCTGCACAGGGGTGACCTCCTTTGTGGTTTCTTTCCAGAAACTTTTAAATTGCAGCCCAGCTTCTTGGGAAACGCAGGCAGGGGGTAATCAAAGAGCCAAAAAGCCCAGACTATGTGTGTCATCCCCAATAAGTTCTTGGAGAGCAAGGACTGTTCCTTTTTTTAGTCTTCATAGTCCCAGTGGCTGGCATGTAACAGGCACTTAATGAATGCTTGTTGCTCGACAGTGTTTGAAGTCCTAGCTCCACTTAAAAGCAAATCAATTTACCTATCTGTGCCTCAGTTTCTTAATCTGTCCAAAGCAGGTCATTCGCATGGCTGATGTCATAGGGCTCTTGAGGGGAAAGCTCCCAGTATCAGTGTAGCCAGGGAATTGTATTCAGGTCTGAGGGCCACAATCTAAGAAGGGTATTGATTAACAGGGGAAGCCTAGCTGAGTGTCAAGTCAAAGACTTGGCTGACACAATATCCATCTTCAAGTACCAAAAGGGTTGACATTAGGTGGCTCAGACTTGCTTCGTTTAGCTCCAGAGGACAGAACCAGAAGTAATGGGAGAAGAAGTCTCAAAAAAGCAAATTTAGGCTTTTGTCAGGAGAAGTCTCCCAGTGATCAACGTTGCTCAAATGCAGAGTCAGCTAGCTACTTTAGGAGGTATGGAGTCCCTTCTCATTGGAGGACTTCCAGCAGAAGCCCAATGGCCAGTTAGGCATGTTACAGCAGAAATTCCTTTCTGTTGTGGCTAGGAGATAGTCTCTGAGGACCCTTCCAACTCTAAAAATTCTATCATTCCATGAATGCAAACTGATTTTAATATTAGCCCGAACACAACAGAACTAGAAAGACAAAGGCAAAGCATTTCCAAGACAATGGATGGTGCTTTTTCCTATCTTCCCCACTATTCATGTATTATAGGAGATTAACAAGAGTGGACTACCTTGACTTAGCTGGTAAGGCAGAAGATACTGTTTGAAACCAGACAGAATTTCCTCCCACAGAGTTCCATGCCCTCCTCCCCACCCTCCCTCCCTCCTCAGATGCCCAGATTCAGCCCCCTCTGTATAAAATCATGAATGGAGGGGTCTTTTCCAAATGGATTTCCTAGAAATCAGGAAAAGCCTCCTAAACTTATTTCTGGCCATCTCAATATTTCCAAATTCCATTCAATCAGCATTTATTAAGCTTTTACTGTGTGCCAGGCACTGTGCATGGCTCTGGGCACACAAAGACAAAAACAAACCAATCTCTTCCCTCGAGGAGCTTACCTTCCACAAGGGGAAAACAATATGCATATAGATAAGTAAATACAAGATTTTTACAAAGTGTTGGGTGGGGGAAGGGACAGGGAAAAAACCAGCCATAACCTGGTGTAGGAGGGGCCCTTGAGTTAAGCCTCCTAGAGATCTGGGCCCATCTAGGGAGCAAATCCCAAGTGACTGTGGCATTAAGACAAATAGTTTTCATGAAGACAGGCAGAATTTTCTCATGAATAGAATATTTTGTGGTTAAAAAAAAAGCCAACCCTGCAATAAAGTAATTAGGATAGAACCAGTCAGGTGCTGATGAAAGATGTTTATTTTCCTGCTAGCTTTCTCAAACTCCAAGAAAATAAAGACCTAAAACTTAATTCCATTTGATTCAGTTTAACCAAATGTTATTAAGTGCATGCTATGAGGAAAGTACCACGGTAGGCGCTGGAAATACAAAGACAAAAAATAATAATATTAATAATTCTCGTCCTCAGGGAGTTTAAATTTTCCTTGAGATTAGAGGCATAAAAAAATTGCAGGACCTGGGTTCAAATCCTCTCTCTGACACTCTGTATCTGGGAGACATTTAACTACGCTAGACTAGACACTTAATCTCTCTTTCCCAGTTTCCTCATTTGTGAAATGGGGATGGGGCAGGGGGGCAGAGGGGAGTATGGCCTACATAGATGACCTCCCTTCTTACTGTATATTTATAATGCTAATACAAAGTAAGGTGGCAGCTAGGCGTATAGTGCATAGAGTGCCAGGCCTGGAGTCAGGAAAACTTACCTTCCTTAGTTCAAATCTGGCCTCAGACACTTACTAGCTGTGTGACTCTGGGCAAGTCACTTAACCCTGCTTGCCTCAGTTTCCTCATCTGTAAAATGAACTAGAGGAGGAAATGGCAAACCGCTCCAGTATCTTTGCCAAGAAAACCCTGGATGGGGTCGAGTACAGTTGGACACAATTAAAATGACTCAACAACCACATCAGCAACAATGCAAAGTAATTTTGGTGGAGAGAGTCCTAACAACTGGGAGTATAAGGGAACAGAAGAGAGTGAGGGTTTCTACAGAGGTATGTGGGCCAAGTTCCCCAACAGAAGACTCAGGATTGCCTCCATGGGGCACCCACCCTAGAGAAATCATAGATCTTTCAAAGCACCCTGACCATATTAAGTTCTATGGAAATAGATACTATGGAAAGAGGATTGGCTTTGGACTCAGAGAACTGGGGTTTATATCTTTCCTCTAACATTGCCAGGCTATGTGACCTTGAGGAAGTGACCAAACATCTCTGAGCCTCAGTTTCCTCATCTGTAAAATGAGTGGTTTGGACCAGAGGCACTGTGAGGTCCCTCCCAGCTCTATGTCTATTCTTATGATCCTTTGTCTATAAAACAGAGCTTGGAACATTCCTCTAACAGTTAATATCCCAGATCAGCCGGTTTTTTATGCCTGAAACTTTCCTGCTACAAATCCACTCAAGCTGCAAAACAGCCTCCAGTAAATGGTGTGGCCGACTCTCCTGAAAACAAGTGGGAAAAGTCAGCCATAACTCAGAAACCTCAGTGCTATGGGCTTAGAGAAGGGGTGGCGGGCAGTTAATGAGAATCCAATGCAGGGTAATATAAGCAGCAGTGTGTATCCTGATCTCAGCACACAGGGAATTACATACATAAACAGAATGGAATTTGATTTTATGCCACACTTCTCTTCCCCAAAGTGTCCCAATGAGTTTTATAAAAGGACGAGTGAGTTAGTCAATCTCTAGCAGCAGAATGTCTCTGGAGGTGAACAAAGCCATCATGGTGGATGGGGCTATAAATCGCCCAGGACTTCAGACAGTACAATTGGTTCTTGGGAAAGAGGTTATATTGAACAGGATTCAGGATGAGGGCAGGGACTGGTTTCACAAATATTATGAGATATACTCTTCCCTTTTATCCAGCCAACCACAAACTGTTGCGTTGCCCCAGGTGTTAGATCTCTCCCTCCTGAAATCCTTTTGCATGATTGGTCTTTGTACATTTTGTATCTCCCCAATGGCATGCAAGCTTCTTGAAACAAAAGGTGCTTTGCTTTTCTCTCTATCTCAATACCTAGCACAGTGCCTACTATACAGCAAATGCTTAAAAAGCAACTTACTCATTGGAGCTGGCCCCTTGAGACCTATAGCATTTCCTTATGCCACCCACGGCCCAGGGGATACCCCTGTCCCATACTCACACAGACTGGGATCAATCAGTCCAAGCAGACTTCAACATCTAAAAGAGGGAGGTGAGGCTGTCCCATGCTCTGGTTCATCGGGCCATTAATCCCATGTAGGACCCCAGGGGAAATTTCTTAACTAAAATTTAAGTAAAGCTTATGTCTAGGCTCTCTTCAAAAGAGATTAATTAGGGTCCATTCTAGAAAAGTTTTTCAGTGTACAAATGGTAGGTACTAGATACAAAACAGCTATTTATTTTTTTTCAACTTCAAAAGAAATGTTTAAAACACAAAAGACTTATAAGCATGCATTAATATGTGCTTAAAGCATAAACCAACCAATCACCCATGACATTCTTGGAGAGGTAAAAACTCATGGGAGATTTCTGGAACTACTGGTTAGATTTCATTCTCACCCCAGTCTGTACTATCTGAGCACCAGCTCAAGAGGTCCAGGTTTTCTGGCAAGGTAAGGCAGAGGTCATTCTCCAGGGGGTGGTGAACTCCTCCAGATGGATGTAGTTGCAAGAAGCACCTTCTTCTGGCCAACCGAGGACTCTAGACCTCTCCAGCTCAAAACATAGCCACCAAGCCTGAAAACATCCATCTCTTAGGATATCTATTTGAGCACCTGTGCTCAGAGAAGGAAATGCAAAGTAGAAAAGGTAGCTTGGGATTTAAGATTCAGTCTTAGACTCACCCGAGTAAACACATGTCCTCCATGATATAGCTGCTGCTGGGGTGTGGGGGGGAGGATACTGACATCTTCTCCACCCTCCTGCTGGAAGTCTGAGGAAGAGATGATGTTGGCCTTGTCTCAACCAAGAGGAAGAGAGAGAGGTGGGGGGAGGGAAGAGGAGAGGTGGGGAAGGGAAGAGAAGAGAGGGGGGAGAAGGGGAGAAGAAAGGGAAGAGGAAGGAGAGGGAGAGGAGAGAAGAGGAGGAGGAGAAGAAGAAGGAGGAGGAGGAGGAAGGGAGGGAGAAATCAAGAGAGATAGGAGTTTTTCTCCTTATTCCCTTAGCCTACTGAAGGGGTAGCTTTTCTGGCTTGGTCACCAATTGTCTCTGACACGGCATCCTTTGTGAAAGGGATCAAGGAACCAACCAGGTTTTTGTTTCTAATAAATCCTTTTCAATAACATCCTAATAGTCTCATTTGGGCCTAATTACTGTTGCTTCATTTCTTTTCTACAACGTGATAGGCTCACAAATTTAAAGCTGAAATGGATATTTGAGGTAATTTTATTCTGCTCCCTCATTTTACAGATGAGGGCACTAGAGAGGGTGAGCAGATTGCCTGAGGTCATACAGGTGGTAAGAAGCAGACTCAGGATTTGAACCCATGACCTCTGGGTACAGTCCTCTCTGAACTACTCTCTGAACAGTCTACTGACTCCACAGACACAGAAATAGATTTAAATGTGATGGATACTCAGACAGGCACCTTTGGGGAGAAACATATCTGGTATTTTTCTTTCTCTGGCATGAGCTGGGTTATCTTATTCACCCCAAACTCTTTTCAAAGACATTCATATGCTGTCAAGGTGGAAGTTAATAAGCAATATATCTCCATTCTTTTTCTCTGAATCCTACATCCTGACCTCTGAAATCCAGGGAGAGGGTGATTAAGGCTGGTAAAATTACACAGACAGAGACATGTAAGGAGGTTATGCCAGGGGGTGGGGGGATGGGGACGACTGATTGACAAAAGCCACTGGGAAAAAGGATCCCTGAGAGGTGGTAGATGGTATGACAGCTCAGTACCCAGAAATGGCCTGTCACATATACATGTATTAACATTCAGCATATATATAGTATACGTATAACAACATACTTCAAAACCATCTTGGTTATTGCTGATTAAGATGACAATGGGGCAGATGGAGAGATACAGAGAGAGAGGGAGAGAGAGACAGAGACAGAGAGAGACAGAGACATAGAGAGATAGACACAGAGAGAGACAGAGAGAGAGGGGAGAGAGATCTCCCACCTAGCTTTGACTACAAATCTTTCCTGTGGGTGAATTCCATTTAACAAGAATTTACTAAGCACCTACTATGTACTGGGCATCTTGGTAGAGTCTGGTATATAAAGACAAAAAGGAAATCATCCCTGCCTTCTAAGAGCATACATTCTCTTATAAAAATAAAAGGTGTTCACAGATAAATAAATGCAAAATATAATCAAAATAATACCAAGCAATCTCAGGTTGGATAAATCATTAACAATTAGGGGCAAGAGGACAGGTCTAGTGTGGGAGATGGCTGCACTTTCCTAGCCTTCGAAGGAAGCTAGGAATTTTATGAGGCTGAGGAAACACAAAATGTGTCAGTCCTTGCCCTCAGCAGGATTGCTTTCTAGTGGTGGAGAGACACAGCACAGACACAGATGTTTACTAACTCAAAGGACATCTGGGCTTCTTCAGAACACTGGGCCAGAGCTGGCACAGCCCCATCCCTTTTTCATGCTTCTTTATCGATTAAGAGGGAGAGAGGCTTGGATGGTGAGCAGCCCTGAGGCCTCCGGAGAAGTTTCCTTTGAAGATTCTCCAAGGTCTGAGAACGGGTGAAAGCTCAAGACAAGGGCCATTGTATGAGTGGGCTCTGGGATGTGTCCAAGAGGCTACAAATGCAAATCACCCCAATATCTCCCAACTGTTTAAGAGCAATTCTGCAGAATTGGAATCTTAGATGTGACCCTCCTGAAGGATCTGTTTGTTAGTCAATGGCATCCTTTGGAGTCCAATAGTCTGAAAGCCTCATCCATAACGGCGGTATAGAAGGAGATTGGAGAGAGGACAATGTGAGTGGATCACTGGACTTTGGGTAAGACAACTACTTTGGGTCAATACGAAATGCCGAGAGACTGGGCAGCCACCGTTCACAGTATCGGACCTGTGTTATCAAGGGATTGGCTCAGCCCGGTCCTTCTGAGAATGAGCAGTGTAGGTAGCTGACAGTTTCCATTTAGATGTTGGAGTACGTGCAGATATACTCTAATTGGTGCTACTTGGCTAACCACATGATGACGAAAAGGACTTTTGATTGGTCGTTGAGCCAAAAATGGGATGAATTCAAAAGATATTAACTGGCCACCCTTTGCTTCCTGGTTGTATTTGAGTGAGAAGACAAGGTCTGTTGTAGGGTTCCCATGAGAAGAGAGGCCTTGGACCTTTATCTTCTTACCTGAGCTGTCATCATCTGGCACCCATCCACAGGCCTTCCAGAGCCCAGATTTTTATCCTTAAGCCTGATAGCCAGCAGCAGGAAGAAGAGGCCCGAAAGGTAGAGATTACCCCTTTGGAGATATCCAGCGAAATAACATATGTAAAGCACTTTGCCGACCTTAAAATGCTATGTAAATGCTATGGTGATGACGACGATGGTGATGGTGGCGGTGATGGTGGTGCTAGTGATGATGATGATGATGATGATGATGATGATGATGATGCAGCACAGAGTTCCAGCGTACCTCTCCATCATGCCTCCTCAATGTAATGCTGCACTCTCCTGTCATGCAATGTGGTACAGCTGTAAGGTCATTGGCTCTGGAATCGGAGAACCTCAATCAAAATCCCAGCTCCGGTCGTTTGGTACCAAACGGTGGCCCGTCTGAGGAGAAACCAGGTCAAGAGCCGGAAGAAGAAGAAGTTGTCTATTGGTGCCATTTGTGGGCATTGGGGAATCACAGAATCATGGGCTTGAGTGTCCAGGATGACTAGCTCGTGATCCTCTTTGGGAACGAAGGATGGATAATAACAACAAATCAAAGGATTTGTCATGTGGCTTTCTACAGTCTATACACATACATATACATACATAAATACATATACACACATGTATGTGAGCATATAGGTATATACACACATGTACATATGTGGATATATGTATGCAAAACCCCTACACATTCCAATTTTCAGAGTCTGTAGCTGGTCTACATCTCAGTTTGCTGGCAGAGTTTAAGCCTGCCAGTCACCTTGGCTTAGCCCACTCACCACGCGCTCAGCCGATGGGCAAATTTTTCACATTTTCCAAATCATGAGCTCTTGCTCTGCCTTGCACAGCAAACTATGCAGATGGGGGAAACAATCTGCCAAAAAGGAAGGATGCTGATAGGAGAAAGATGGTTCAAACAGAATTATTTGGCTACATTTTGCTGAACACCATTTTTCTCCTGGAGGGAAAAACCGAAAGGTTGTATCTTTAACACTCAGGCAAATATTATTGGTGTGGGTATGGGGCTCAGTTCAACTCAATAGGCATTTTTCCTTTTTAAATGTTTTATTGATGTCCTTTTCTAGTTCCATGTCACTATCTCCCCAGCATTCAACAAAACTCTCCCTCATCACAAGTACAACCAAGCAAAACAAATCAACACGTTGGCCACATCTGAAAAGTGTAAGCCGAGTTCCCTACCTAAGTATCGTCCACTGCTCTTTGTATCCCTAGGACTTAGCACAGAGCTGGCACAGAGCAGATACTTGACAAATGTCCATTGGTTGATTGATTGATAAGTTCTCTGAAGCCATAGATGGACGCTGCGTCGATCAGGATTTCAAAGTCTTTCAATGTTTTCCTTTACATTATTGTGGCCATCCTATAAATTGCCTTTCTTCGCATCTCCAGAGTTTAACACAACACCTGGGGCATAGTAAGAACTCTTAGTCAATGCCTCAGACACCTACTAGTTTTGTGACTCCAGTATGAATCTCTTTACTTCTGTCAGTTTCAGTGTCCTTATTTGCAAAATGGGGATCATAATAATAGCACCGACCCCCAGGGTCAAAATGAGATAACATTTGTAAAGCACTTTAGAAACCTTAGAACACTATATCAATGCTAGATATTACTACTACTACTAATGTCCTTCATGCTTCACTCTGCATTGGTTCACTCTCGTCCTTCCATACTTGATATTTTTATATTCTTCATTTCTTTTTCTTTTTTTGGAGGGGGGACGTGAAGCAATCGGGGTTAAGTGACTTGCCCAAGGTCACACAGCTAGTAAGTGTGAAGTGTCTGAGGTCGAATTTGAACTCAAGTCCTCCTGACTCCAGAGCCAGTGCTCTATTCACTGTGCCACCTAGCTGCCCCATATTCTTCATTTCTTACAATGCAATCACAATCCATTATGTTTGTATTGAAATGGCATAGCTCACAGTCAAGGCATAGTTCATGGAAAGCTGGGCTCAAAATGAGAAATACCTGGGTTCTAGTCTCGACTAGCACATAAAGCTCAATCCTGGGCGAGCATTTAACTGCTTAGTGCCTCAGGCAACTCTCTAGAATGTTAAGTGCCAACTCAGCCTTACTCTGCATTTGTAGAGGAAATGTATTCACTCAGAGTTCCCTATACCGCTGAAATCTCAAGTCTGGTTAAAAACAAAACAAAACAAAACAAAAAACAACAAACACTCACATATCCTAAATATGTTCCACTCTACCCCAATTAATGCCTGCCTGCTTTCCTTCCTGTTCTTTGATACTTCCAAAAAATGCTTGTATAAATATATTTGTATATATTGGACTTTAGTTACAAGAATTTTCTCTGGCTCTCCTCCATGCTTGGAATGCTTTCCCTCCTCAACTCCACCTCCTGCCTACATGCCCCAGCTAAAAGCCCACCTTTTATAAGAAGCCTTTCTCAACGCTTCTTAAATCTAGTATCTTCCCTCTGATCATGATTTCCTATTTATCTTGTATGTTGCTTGTTTGTACACATCTGTTTGCCTCCACCCGATTGTGAGTTCTTTGAGAGCAGGGACTGTCTTTTGCTTTTCTTCGTGTCCCTAACATGTAGCACAGTGTCTGGTATATAGTGGGTACTTAATAGATGTTTATTGATTGATAGACCTTTCACGTTGTCTTTGACCTCTTCGGGGTACGTGTTTGCCGAGAACTGGGCATATTATTGAGTCAAATGGTAAGTACAAATTATTGACTTTTTAGTATGATTCCAAATTGTTTTCCATGACAGTTGGCTAGTTTAACGCTCCACAGACAGTGTATTATCAGGTCTGTCTTCCCACAGTCCCTCCAACATCTACTACATTCATTTTTTTTGTCATAGTTGCCTATCGGATGGGTGTAGGGTGGAACTTCACCCTACAGAAAGCATTTATTAAGTGCCTAGTGAATACAAGGCACTTACTGAAACAGAAACAGGATTTGGGCTTATATCCTTTTCCTTTTGGCCCTCAGGCTGCATAGTGCTGGTGATTTTGCTAGACTAATTCAAACCAGTTACAAGAGTCAATTGTTAAATTTTCAGTGTGACCATTTGCACCTCAAAAGTAGGCAAATACTAAGAAACCAGCGCTTGGTCTGTAATTTTGTTGTTTGTCTAGACTTAAGAAAGTGATGAAGAAAACAGTGTAAAGCAGATTAAACTAAAAAGTGGCTCATCCTTTTCAGAGAGCCAGTTGTTAAACATTTACCAGTGTGCCCTTGCTCAAGACTTATTGTAAAACAGTGGTGTGATTTATGAAATTGGGTCTTCTTGGCTTTGAAGGCTGTTCTCTAAGCTCCTGGAGAAGAAGGTTTTTCAGTTTTGTGACCAATTAAAGTGCCTGTCACACAGCATGCCCCTTAATAAAAGCTTGCTTCTTGGTTGATTAGCCCCAAATATCTTTTTTTCCTTTACCCCTAGAGTATGCTACCACCATCTATGAAATATCTCTCACCATCTTGCCTATTCATAGCAACTTCTGTTTTGCCTCCTCTCAGCAGACACCTCTCAGGAGGGGTACATTGTAATGCTCAGAAACTTGCTCCAGCTTTGCTGAAAAGAGAGCCTGAAGTCAATGTTGGGCAAATCCCACCTCCTGGCCTTAGGTTTTAGAAGGAAAAAATGGAGGCGATGGCTAGAGAAAGGTACCTAAATGGACAGTCTAGAAGATTTTGTCCTCTTCAAAATTTCCAATTTTCCTAAAATCTCAGTAATTTGGGCCAGTTCTGGGAAGCAGTTTTCTTTTCTTTTTTTTTTTTTTCCTCTACATAGAAAGGATTTGCCAAGCAAATGAATAAATAGTTCACGGGATTGCTCGAGAGTATTTAAAGTGTTTTTTTTTTTAAAAGAAAGAAAAAAACACCACCTCCAACTTTTGAGTCAGTCTCAAACACTTAACAAGCACACATCCACATTCAAATCATTGACATGCCAATTACAAATCCTGCTATATGTTCATTTTAAATTCTCTTGAAGTCCACTGTTGGGTGATACTTAGATTTCCTGGTTCTAACTGCAAATGTTCTTGAAAATTCGAATCGTACCCGACATCTACCTTGAGCGCTAAAGTTGGCAAAGGGCTTAGCATCAATCATTGCATTGTATCCTCACAACCCTGTGACCTAGACACTTACAGGTGCTGTTATTCCCATTTTATAGGTAAGGAAAGTGAGCTCCACACATGTCCACACATCTAAGAAAGGATTTGGAGGCATATTCGAACCCAGGTCTTCCTTATTCCAAATCCAGACCTCCATTCACCACACTATCAAAAAAATGACAAAAATGTTTTCTTTTTCAAATATTCAGTACCTCAAACCCTCCACTAATCACAAGTCAAGACATCACCGTCTTGATATCTTCGGTCGTCTTCGAGAAGGTACAACAACAACAAATCAAGTTGCTTTTCCTAACCCAGTGGGTCTGAATTCCTGAAGTCTGATTGCTGTTAAAAAGCTGAGTGAGAACCAGAGAGATTAGCCAGCTACTTATCCTCCCATCTGTCTGCTCATTCTATTCCCACTGTCTTTAGAACATACATGCAGTCACACAGCTTTTCAGTTGCATCTCAGTCCCACAGTCACAGACAGCCATGTCAATAACCTCAATATGGTTCTTGTTGCTGTTCAAGCTTATGGCATTGTGGGCCAGATATTACAACCTACCACAATTTTGACGACACGTTGGTGACTTTATAATTCAATATTCAAACAATAATACAGACTAGGCCAATGGGAGGCAACGTTATTATTTTCCCATGGCTTTCTAGGCAAGGGACAGTTCAAGAAAACTCACAGAACAAAAGCAATTCCGAAATGTAACCAGCCATCTGTTACAAAGCAAATTCAAATGAGCCTTCCTCTTATATCAATATAAAGAATTTCAAAAGCCTGAAAAATGGACAATAGCAAGATGATTCTCTAAAATAAGCCATCCATTCTAACTCCTACCCTCCCATCCCAATTTCTATTCTGTCCTTACTACCTCTAAAATCATAAAAGAAATATAGGGTTGACTGAGAAATATTTGGAATAGAACTGCTATTTCTCCAGAATGTGAAGCAAGAATTTAACTACTAAATGATTATTCGTAAATTATCAATTGCCAAACAGAAAGACATCCCCAATTCTTGCCGTGGACTATATCTATGTTCATGTATAAGCCTTTCTGCCTTGCTGGGTTCCCACTTAGGGCAGTTCTTGAGTCACCAAAAATGTGTAGATTCTTAGAGACACCAGTCACAAGAAAAGGGGGAGAAGTCCCTTGATTCTTTACAGGTTTGGGTGCTAGACTTTTCTCTGACCTTTATTATATGAATAATATGTTTTTAAAAAGTGACTTATTTTTATTAATATTTTATACTATCCCAAAAGATGCCTCTTTATGTGAATAACATTTTTTTTATAAAACTGGCCCTAAAATTTATACTCCATTCCCTCTAAAAACAAAACATTTTGATTTTGAACAGCGATGTTTTTTAAGACTGTCTCAGGATTCTCATTCATTCATTCGTTTGCTCATTTAAGGACTACATAGATCATGTATCAGATCTGAGGTCCTTATTTCAACTTGCACTTACACTGATAAACTGAGGACAGCTACATCTCTCCCTCAGGAGTCTAAGGACGTGCCAAAAGGGCTATAAGGTTTTTCTAATGCTTTTGGCTTGTGCCCCCATTTTTGCATATTTGCCTTCAAATGAATCACTATATTTAGTATTTCCCTTATATCATTGATTGACTCAGTGACTGGTACCCAATATCAATTTAATCAATAAAATCTGGTACTGGCTAAGAAATGGAGCAGCACTGGCCCTGGAGTCAGGAGGGCCTGAGTTCAAATCCAGCCTCAGACACATGACACGCTTACTAGCTGTGTGACCTTAGGCAAGTCACTTAACCCCAATTGCCCTGCCTTCCCCCCTTCCAAAAAAAAAAAAGAAAGAAATGGAACAGTAGATCAGTGCAATAGATACAGTAGTAGATGACTATAGTAATCTGGCATTTGTGAACCCAAAGATCTAAACTTTTGGGGCAAGAACTTATCATCTGACAAGGATTGCAGGGAAAACTAGAAAGCAGTTTGACAGAAACTATGGACCAGCATCTCACACCATATACCAAGACGGGTCAGGGTGGAGACATGATTTAGACACAAAAAGGTTTGTGTCATGGGGAATGGCTGAACAAGTTGTGGTGTACGTTTGTGAAGGACCAGTCTATGTAATAACAGAAATATTATATAATGATCAACTGTGAATGGCTGAGCTATTCTCAGCAATCCAATGATTCAGAATAATTCTGAAGGACTTATGATGAAAAATGCTATCTACCTCCAGAGGAAGAACTGTAGAGTCTGAAGGCAGATCAAAGGATACTTTGTAAATTTTTTCTTTCGTTTTCTTGTTGGTTTTTTTTTGTCTGTATTTTCTTTTGCAACACAGCTAATATGGAAATATATTTTGCGTGATTTCACATGTATAATCTATATCATATTGCTTGCCTTTTGGGGGTGAGGGCAAGGAGAGAGGGAGAGAATTTAGAGCTCAACATTTTAAAAAATGAATGTTTAAAAATGTTTTTACATGTAATTAGGAAAAATAAAATTTAAAAATATTATAAAAGTAAAAAAAGGATTCAACCAATGAATACCAACCAGCTTTTACAAAAGGATATTTACTGAGAATAGAAATATAAAATATGGCCTCTGAATTTCAGGCATACTGTCCACTCTATCACTTCAGCCCCTGGGGAGATTGGGCTCAAATTTAAAGTAGATATTACAAATATTTGCCCCACCAAGCTCACTTTCAAGTCTATCATAACCAATGGCCTTGCTCACTACACAGAGGCTTATGGTAGTTCATCTTCCTTGATCAAATATATCCAGAAAAAAAGATAAATCAAATAAGCCTGTTAGTGCACCCCTCACCCCTCCCATCTTTTTGGGTACATTTAGTTTTGAAAAGGCCTTTTCTTCACCATGCAAAAAGCAGTCAAGAAATGTCATATGCTTCATGTCACCAGAAAGTCCGGAATTAGGCTCCCCAAACGTGAAAGATCCCAGGACAGGACCCTCATTGACCAGTTCCTCATTACAACTATACAGCATTTGTTAAACTTTACAAATATTTCATGTATATTATCTCATTTGATTTTTCTAACAACCCTATGAGATAGGCAACGTAAGAATTATTAATTTAATTTTATGGGCTAGAGTTTAGATGGTACCTATGGTCACAGAGAAACCAAGTACCAGAGAACAAATTCTAATCCAATTCTCCTCTGGAATTATTCTGACAACACAAGATTTGCTCAGAGATAAGGAGTTAAAAACAGAAACACAATACTATTAAATAAGCTGGTAAAGCAAAATATCACCGACCAACTTAAAAGCACAGTCTGGAATCATAAAATGAGTATTTTCAGAGAAATGCAGTCATTATTTTTCAAACATATGTATTAATTCGATTGAGGCTAGCAAAGAGTTACCTAGTAGCTATTACTCCCTTAAAAAGTGTTTAAATCAGAAATAAATGTTGTTTGTAATTAGCAAATCAACTATATTTATGGATGATTTTAAAGTACTTGAATCAACCATCACCTTTTTTCCTTTAAGTAGGTTAAACATCCCCCTTATACTTTGCACTTACAATGTTAATTTTCTTAGCTAATTGGATGACAAATAACAATGCAAATGAAATAGACTAATCTATTTCAGAAACATCACAAATTGCAATTTATCACATAAATTTCTTTTTTTTATTTTATTTTTCAACTACCATTTTTTTCTACTTTTTACTCTCCAAATCTAAAAGAAAAAGAAATGTTTTGTAGCAAATATACCTAATCCAGCAAAACCAATCCCCATGTTGTCAATGTCCAAAAATGCATATCTCATTCTGAATCATGAATCTATTACCTCCCTGTCAGGAGATGGGTAACATCCTTCTTTGTTAGTCCTCTGGAGCTATGGTCATCATGCACTTAGCAGATTTCTTAAGATTTTCAATAATTGTTTGTCTTTATAGTGTTATTCTTATTACATAAATTGCTTTCCTGGTTCAGTTCAATTCACTTTATATCAGTTCATACAAGTTTTCCTAAATTTTTCTGAAACCATCCCTTCATTTCTTACAGCAAGATGGTATTGCATCCATTTCTATTTGCTCAGTTGATGGGTATCTCCCTCGTCACCAGTTCTTTGCCCCCACAAAAAGAACTGCTATAAATATTTTTATACATATGGGTCCTTTTCCTCTTTCTCTGATCTCTTTGAAGTATGATCCTAGTCGAGGTATTGCCAAGTCAAAGGACATGCATCATTTAGTGGCTTTGGGGACACAATTCCAAATTTAACACATCAAAAAGGATGAGGTTTTTAGAAATTGCTGTACATCAATTGGCAAGAGAGTGGACCTAAATAGTTAACCCATGAAAATCGTGACATTATGACCTAGGAAAATAGATCGCCTAACGCCTATGTGCTATTATGAATTTCAAATCTTTAAGGAGAAAAAAGAAATTTATTTTGTGGGTTAAAAATGTATGGTTACCCTGAAAAAATAAACATGTTTAGATGAAATATTTACTATAGTATAAACAGGCTGACTTGCCCAGGAAACCAAACCTCTTAAGGCCTAGGATTTAGAGCTGGAAGGGACTTTAGAAGTTCTGCTGTTCAACTCTCTCATTTAACATTTTAGGCAACTGAGACCAAGAGAGGCAGAGGATAGTCGCCTTCAGAGCAAATGTCAAAGTTGGGATTTGAATCCAGGTCCCCTAGCCCCAGATCAGGTGCCCTTTTCATCATCCCATGATGTTTAGATGAGTTTATCCCTCAATACAATACAAAAAGTGGGCTGCCCTTGAAGTTGGAAAAACTCGAATTGAAGTCCTATATTTGACACAGACTAGGCATATGATCCTGGGCAAATTTGTTCTTCTCTCACTAGCCCTATACAGTTCTCTAAGACCATAAATGATCTGACTTCACAAGTGGAGAGTTTCCTCATTGAAATTCCCCATACTAACTAAATCACAGGTTTGCTTGCCTCTTACTCCAAAAATTTGAGAGATGATGACTATGTTTGTATATTTTATATAGACATGCATATAAAATATTCATATATTTATCTGTATACACACTTGGATAACTCACTTATAATTCACACAGGGCAGGCATTCACATGGTGGTCAGAAAAAGTGATACAAGAACACTCTCGAGGTCTCAAGAACTTTGGAATGGATTTATGACATGGAAGACACTGGCACAGGACCTCCCAGCATGGCATGCCCTCATCAGAGAAGGTGCTATAGTCTACGAGCAAAGCAGAATTGAAGTAGCTCAAAAAACTGACAAATATTCACATGGATTATTTTTGCCCAACCTGTGGTAGAACGTTCCAAGCTCATATTGGTCTGATCAGTCAGTTGGATATACTATAACTTCACACTAACATAGTGATGTCATTTTGGTCCTCTTTGAGAATGAAAGACAACAACCAACCAACCAATCAATATATTTATATGGGAGAAGGAAATGGTAAACCACTCAGTATCTTTGCCAAGAAAACCCTATGGACAGTATTGGCGTACTATGGTTCATGGAGTCACGGGGAGTTGGACATGACTGAACAACTGAACCACCACCACAAGAACATATACTTATTAAAAGTGTATATATTTATATAAGTGTTTTTATATATTTTGTACACTCATATATAATTATATATTTCTACTTCTCATATTTTTGGAATAGGAGGCAATCTTGTGATTTTACTGGTATGGAGAAATCATGCCGATAAATGTGTGTGTATATGTGTGTGTGTGTGTGTGTGTGTGTGTGTGTGTGTGTGGACAGATGATAGATGGATGGATGGATAGATAGATAGACAGACAGGTAGATCAATAAACATAGAGGATAAAAAATAGATAGTAGATAGATGCATACATAAATACATTTTTGTTGTTTAATTGTTTTCAGTCATGTCCATCTCTTTGTGACCCCATGTGGGGTTTTCCTGGCAAAGATACCGGAGTGATTTACCATTTCCTTCTCCAGCACATTTTACAGATGAGGAAACTGAGGCAAAGAGAGTTAAGTCATTTGCCCAAGGTCATGCAGCTGGTGCCTGAGGCCAGATTTGAATTCGGGAAGATGAGTCTTTCTTGATTCCAGGCCTGGCACTATGTCCACTGTACCATCTGTACGTATGTAGATCTATAGAGGCATAGATTGATATACATTAATAGATTGATACATAGATTGGTAGACACACCACAAGAGTTGTGATTTCATTGGTGTAGGGATTTCCAAGTAAAGAATGGCTGCCTTATAACTATTTAGTAATTTAGAGCCTTAGAGAGCTGTCTGGAGCATTGAGGAGTTCAGTGATTTGGCCAGGGTCATACAGCCCTTCTATTTTGGGGTGAGACTTGAACCCAGGTCCCGCTGACTCCCCTCTCTGTTCACTCTACCAAGATGCCTTTCAGAAGTGACATAATAAAAAAAGAGATTCTGCCATACCCCAAAGCTGCTCACTGTCTAACGACAGAATCAATAATAATACAAGCCGACAGATCCATTCCACTTTAAGGTTGGTGAAACTCTTTACACATATTACTTCAGCTGTCAAATTTGACAAAACTGAGATTTTTCATAGGCTAATATCTGGAATAATTTTTCCACTTGGTGTTTCTTTCAAAATGATAATTACGAGTATATTTCTCATGTGCTATCTTGATAAATGTCATAGATATGAGTGTCAGACTACAAGATTTATCCCCCACTTCCAGCTCATTGAATGCTGTTAATCATCTCAAAACAAAGCAAAATAAACATTACACCAACCTTTTTTCAAAGTCTAAAGTGTGGATCCTTGAGAGCACAAACATAGTGATGAAAATTCCAGGCACAACATTCTGACAGCTGAATAACATGAAGAATGATGTCCTGTTGTGACCAGATATTAAAAGTTTAATCCTTTGCTGTGAATTTCCATGGATCCAGGCAATAAAATAAGACATTCTCTGGTCCAAGGTTTTGATTGTCCTTCCCCTGGGAAAGCATCCTTCCTTGGTGAAGTATTCTTTATGCTGGCACGAAACAAGTCACCCACAATTTTAATATGAGTTTGGAAATCAATCTCTCTTTAGAAGAGATACAAATATTGAAATTAGATTTCAGCATAAAGGTAATATAAGAAGATTGTTTGTCTCTGCTTTCTTTGAACCCATTTCTACTTCTATGGAGAGGGAAGAGGTGGAGCAGGGGAATTCCTGAGCAAACTGAAAATTTCCTTAATCAACCTGATAAAATTATAGAGCATAGGTCATTGATAGTCCCTTATCACACCGAAGAGACTCACAATCAAACTAAGGGAACCCCAGGATCTCTTTGTTATTGGCTGATTGGAGGATCAACCATTGCACCTCATGTCTTATAAAAGAAATTGATTCTACTCTTTGGAGCTCTCAGCTCTCGAGGACTCCCTCTTCGTCTTTTCCCTAGCCTCACTTTTCAAAGTATTACAAAGATGGGGAGGGGATTTCTCTCCCCTCACCCCTCTCGCCAACAAGAGCAACAGTGGGAGCAGCAGCAAAAGAACATGGCAGTGGGAGGCATGTGTTCACACATAATCTAAGAGGGGAGTTCAAGGACATATTCCTCACACCAGCCAGGCAGCTAGGTAATACACAAATGCTGGGTTTGGAGTCAGGAAGATCTGAGTTCAAATTTGACCTCAGACAAGTACTAGCTGTATGACCCTGGGCAAGTCACTTAACTTCTGTCTGTGTCCATTTCCTCACCTGTAAAATGTGGGTAATAACCCTCCCTGGGTGGTTATAAGGATGAAATCAGATATTTTAAAGCTGCTTAGCATAATGACTGGCACATAGTAGGTACTTAATAAATACCTATTTCCTTTCATCCTCCCCTTCCATCCTTCTGTGTAGAGGAGAGAGGCATTTGAGTTCCTCAGATGGAATAATCTCAGAATTTGTCCTTCCCGCAGAAAAGGGAGAGTTCCTGAGTAGCACCAATTTTGAGAACTGCCTCATGGGTAACTATAAGTTTAAAAGTTTAAAAGACCCTGAAAGAACCCGAGACTATTACAGCCCGAAGCCTGTGAGAGATCTCCAGCTGCCTGTCTTCGCCTGCCATTCTACCAATACATGTCTTCCATAGGCACTAAATGAACTTGTTTCCATCTGTATAAAAGTGGAAATTAGTTTTTAACCCACTGCTTTTTAGAATAGGTAATGCTCTTATGAAACGCAAAATGGATAATTTTGATTTCATTAAATTGAAAAGATTTTGCACAATCAAAGCCAATGCAACCAAAAGTAGGAGGGAAGCAGAAAATTGGGAAAGAATTTTTGCAACCAGTGTCTCTGATAAAGGCCTCATTTCTAAAATATACAGAGAACTGAGTCAAATTTATAAGAACACAAGTCATTCCCCAACTAATAAATGGTCAAAGGATATGAACAGGCAATTTTCAGAGGAAGAAATTAAAGATACCTATAGTCATTTGAAAAAATACTCTAAATCACTATTGATTAGGGAAATGCAAATCAAAACAATTCTTAGGTACCACATCTCACTTGTCAGAATGGCTAACATGACAAAACAGGAAAATCATAAATGATGGAGAGGATGTGGGAAAATTGGAACACTACTGCATTGTTGGTAGAGTTGTGAACTGATCCAAACTTTCTGGAGAGCAATTTGGAACTTTGCCCAAAGGGCTATAAAAATGTGACCCAGCAATACCACTTCTAGGGCTGTATCCCAAAGAAATCGTACAAGTGGGAAAACTAAAACTAAAAATTAATTAATTACTTAAAAAAAAGAATACGTAATGCTCACTTCTTCTGCTCAGGCAGGTCACACATCAGAGTCCGGATCCTTCCTAGATTCAAGGCTTGCAGCAATGATTCTTTTTTTTTTCGTTGTGATTTGTTTAGTAACTTTCAACTTAAAATATAGTTTAAAAAAAAGTTTGGGCTTCTCTGTAAAAAAAAAAAAAGCTTCCTGAATTTAAGATTTCCTGATATCTGCTTCTTGAAGAAGGAAGATAGTGCATACAATTCATGGGTCCTATTTGGAGGACAAAGTCAGTGTGCTATTGGGAGAGTAGGAGACTGACAAGAAAGAGTTTGCTCGCTCAACAAGATCCAAAGCCTGTTAGCTTTTGGGGTGGAACTTCACTACAAAGTGGTTTTATGAAATGTACAGAAATGGTATAGGACATTGTATGAATGAGGATGGACTTACGGGAATGACGTAGACTTTCCCCAACTACGATGGCAAAATAACCTTCCTTCTGTAGGAAAGCAAATAAACTATTTGAATGACTTACATGTCTGTATTTGTTCACGTTCTCCTCTAAGTCCTTAGCACATGTGCATTGCCTGCAGAATGAAGTGGGGGAAAGGTATCTTATACCCTCAAAATTATATTGTATGTTCAGTGCCTATGTAGAATTTGGGGGGATCCTGACACTCAGATTTGGAGACTTTCCTACATTAATATAATTAATTAATATAATTTATAACTAATATAATATATTTGGCTGTGAGCCAAAAGTCAGGTAGTCAATATGTATCCTAATTGCGAGACACTGTGCATACTAAGGTTCAAGAATACAAAGAAAAGTTAAAAAAAGAAAGTTCCTGCCCACAAGGAGTTTACGTTTTAATAAGGAAGACCATACATAAAAAGAATGCTAAAATGAGGGGCATGGTGGCAGAGTGTGTAGAATCCCAGGTGGCTGATTTGGGCCCTTTCACAAAGAACTCATGTGTGGGAGGAGAGAAAGGAGGTAAGGGAAACTTTGTTGCCTCAAAATAATAATTGCAAGCATTAAGGTTGGCAAGGAATTTTACAAATATCTGATTTGAATCTCATAGCAATCTTCTGAGGTAAATGCTATTATCTCCATTTTACAGAGGAAGAAACTGAGGTAGACAAAGGTTAAGTGACTTGCCCAGGGGTGCACAACTAGATCAAGTCCAAGGCTGGATTTGAACTTGGATCTTCTTGACTCTAGGTTCATCGCTCTACCCACTGTAGCATTCGGCTGTCTTAAAAATTGGATCAAGCCCCCAGGTGGGTCCTGGTCTTTGTGAGGCCTGAGTCCTTAGGCCATAGGTTATGTAGCCATTGTAAGAGAATTGGAATTTGTAACTTGGTGTCCTTTTGTGGTCATAGTCTATTCATCATCCCAACATGGCATTGCCTTAACTTTCCACATCTTATGGTTTAACAATGTGATTTACATGTCAAATACATGTTTCTTATGGGGTAATTATTTCAAATATTCATCCTGACTTTGGTCCTGGCAACGAAATAAAGAACCAATCCAGTCTAACCAAGAAGCAAGCATTAAATACATAATACTTGAACGGTACTATATGCAATATTTGATAGGCAAAGAAATAAAGATCCAATCTGATTTACCAAGAAGCATGTGATAAGCACCTACTATACACAGGGTGCGGGAGCCGGATCTGTGACAGGGCAGCAGCAGCAGCGGCATCCTGGGCACCCCCCATGCGGGCACCCAGCACTCCCCGTGAAGACGCCCCATTGGCGGCAGCCCGGGCCCCGGGGCTTGGGGGGCCTCCGCCATGGACCTCTCCTGGCTGACTGCTTTCTGCCTGATGCTGACGCTAGCCACCGCCACTACTTTGGACCCAGACCCAAGCTTGGATATGTACAAGATGTTTGCGGTGACATGCAAGGACCAGATGAAGGCCCTGAAGGGCCTCATTGAACTGAACAATGGTCCACCAGCAGTACAAGATCATTGACGTCACGCTCAAGGGCCTCTTCAAGGTGCTGGAGGACTCCAGGGCTGCCCTCCTGGCAGCTGATGTCTTCCCCGATGGGCCCTTCCCAGTGGATGAGAAGCTGAAGGACGCATTCTCCCACATGGTGGAGAACACTGCCTTCTTTGGTGACGTTGTGCTCCGCTTCCCCAAGATTGTCCATCACTACTTTGACAGGAATTCCAACTGGGACTACTTCATCAGTTTCTGCAACCAGACAGGCGTCTTTGACCGAGGCACCTACTCCCAGCTTCTGGGCCTGATGGCTCAGGAGTTGGGAATTGGTGAGAGATCCCCAGACTATAGGAACCCCTTTACAACAGATCACTCAGGGTCCTTCCAGAGTACTGACCCCTTCCAGAAGGCCCTAAAGGAAGAGGAGAGGCGGAGGCGCTGGAGGAAAGAGGAGAAACAGAAGGACATCCGGAAGGGCCCCCGAATCTCTCACTCCCAGTCAAAGTTATAGTCCTCGGCTTGCTCCCAGACTGGCAGGGCTAGGCTTCCAGAAGAGGAGAGGATGGTCTGTGAAGGGCAGGCTCCACTGCATTTGGAGACTGCCTCTTACCTCAGGTGGAAGAAGGACAACCTGGCCTCTACCTTGGGACTCGGCAGTCCCACTGCTTCCCAAAGGTGCAGACAGCCAAGAAAGAGAGACCAAGCATCCTTGGGAGAGTAAGGACTGCCCACCAGAAAGGGCCCATGCTGCCCCTTTCAAGCCCAGGACCTTAAGAAGCCTGTTTTCTCCTCAAAGATTTGTGCTCTGCCAACCAAAGAAGTAAGTGGGGCATCCTAGACTGAAATGATCCAGAGCGGGGCCTCTGCCTGACATCCCCTTGCCAAGAGAGGACTCCTACTGGGCCCCCTGGCACATTCCTGTTTTGCCAAATAAGCTACCTGCCCCTTTTGCAAAGACAATAAAATAAGCAAACTCTTTAGATACAAAAAAATATAAGCATCTACTATAGGTGAAGAGATTGAGATGAGGAAATAGAGCATTCGAGAAACAACCTAGCTATCATAATGAGGGAAAGCCAGGTGAAAAAAAGGATTCTTTTTTGGTTTTGTCTTTGTTTCCAGTGCTTAGTACACAGTTCCTGGAGTGTGTATTTATATATAATGCACCCAAAGGAATCTAGGAGCTCATCATTTTAAGAGTTCCTTCTAATAATAAAGCAGATAGCGACCCATCCGCGGTTGCCCATCTTATGCTATGCTAGCCCACCTTCGAAAGGTTCACCACCAGGTATTTACCCATCTTCCTCACTTTTTGCCAACACGGGTACCACTGGGGTGCTGTGGCTGTCCCCCTGTCATCACTCCTTCTTACCACATTGATCAGTCATAGAAGATTTATTAAGGACCTACTATGTGTGAGGCACTGTGCTAAGCCCATCTTCTCTTCCTATCATACTATGTGTTTCTTCATTACCTCCTTTACTCTTACTCTTTTTTAAAGTCTCTCATTGGCTTTATGTTGCAACCTGATTCCACCTACCATATACTTCTCCATTGTCCTCTAGATTGTACTCATCTTTAGTTCTTTGGAAGCTGTGGTGGTACATGTCTCTGCCATAGAGCTGCCTGGCACATAGTAGGTATTTAATAAATGCTTGTTAAGTCATCGAATCCTTTCTCACTGGGATAAGACCAAAGCAGCTTCTTTATTTTATGAGATGTCACTTGTTTCATTGTTCAGACTGATCTTATGTTACCGTGGGATGATACAGTGTGTTATACAATGTAATAATACAGTCAAAAAGCTTGCAATCATACATTCCTGAAGAAAAAACTCTTTGAACAGTTCAACAGATTTGGGTTTCTTTGTATTTCAAGGAATGATCATTGAGAGGAAAATAGACACATCCCTAATTCTGAACTTCACTAACTAGAAATTAGAGTGGCCTTCTGGGTCACAGCCCCTTTGGCATTATGTCCTCCCAGGGAAGGCAAGGTGCAGAAATGTTGCTTTTGGGCAGAGCACTAGTCTCAGGTGAATCTTGGGCCCAAGAGGGGAGAAGACATCGCAGGGGTCCAAGTTTTAAAGCCAGGATTCTGTAGACAGGAGGAGAAGAGAGGAGGGGAGGGAAGGGGAGGAACAGAAATGAAATTAAAATTGATAGGAAGGAAGATTGTTGGTGAAAAATAATGGGGAGCATTGGAGAGATAAGTGTAGGAGAAAAGATCGATACAGGGGCAGGTATTCCCTGTACATTAAGTTGAGGGAAGGACTAGAGAACCATGATGCATTGCATCTGTCTCACCCAAAAGTTTGTTGGAGGAACACAGAGTGACAGATGGCAAACCAAATCTTTCTTGGACACCATTCAATGAGATGAAAAATGGAACCAAAAAGCTACATGCACGCACACACACATACACACACACACACACACACACACACAATAACAAAGTGGGTACCCACTGATTAGGGAGTAGCTGAACAAACTCTGTTATACAAATGTAACAAAATAGTATTGCACCACAAGAAATGATAGGAAAAATTCAGAGAAACATGAGAGGACTTGTACAAATGATTGCCCACAAAGTGAAAGTCTGAAGTAATCAAAATTCACACAATGACTACAATGCTGTAAACCCAAACAACAGTAAATGGCAGCCAAACTCAATTCATGGCAGCGATCAATCTCAGCCTCAGGCTAGAGATGATGAATCATGCTTCCCTCCTTTCAGCAAAGAGATGGAGGACTATGGGAACAGAACGGTACATATACTGCCTTATTTGGTCTCTCCCCTCTCCCATTTTTGTTATTGTTATCGTTATCGTTACTGGGGAGGATCCTAAAAGCAAAAGGGTATTGTGCACAAAATGCTGGCCTTAGAGTCAGGGCAACCTGGGCTCCAATCCCACCTCAGACACTTGCTGTCTGTGGGACCTTAAGCAAGTTGATATAACCTTCCTGGGACTCAGTTTCCTTATCTGTAAACTGAAGTATCTAGAAGCAGGTTTAAGGTTAGAAACAGAATTAGGGTAAAAAGTAGAGGCTAGAATTAGAATCAGTGACCTCTAAGCTCCCTTTCTGATCCAATGAATCTGTGGGAGGGAGGGGATATACTGGAGAAATATCGTTGGTATTCAGTTGATCGGTCATGTCCAACTCTTCCTGATTCCATTATTCTTGGCAAAGATAATGGAGTGGTTTGTCATTTCCTTCTCTGTATATTTTTCTGTGTATTAAGTCAAATAGAGGGATCTGAGGTTGGATTTGAACTCAGGTCTTCCTGACTCCAGGCCCAGTGCTCTATCCACTAAGCCGCCTCACTGCCTCCATACTGGAGAATTACTATGGTATAAATACCAGAAGGCATCAGCATGACTCTTTTCCAGTAAGTATACCCAGAACTACTCCCATGAGCTCCTGTCACCAAAGATCTATTTTTCAAAAGAGACTTTTCATTGTGGTTGCTGAGTGCCCCCTAAAACTAGCTCCGGAAGATGGAATCGGGTGGGCTCAGCTGTAGCTTGCTCTGAGTCTATCGTGATTTCAATGGGAAACTCACAAGTTGTTAGTTTTGTGGAACGAATTCAAACCAAGCTCACCGAGTTCTATCTCTATTACTCTGTTACCAAATAGAGAGATCCCCCCACTTTGCAATACATGGTTCTCTTTCTCTTGATATGTTGTATAATTCCAATACTTCAATACTTTCTTCTAGGTCTTTTCAGTAACTTTTATATGTAACAAATGTAGATTTATCTATGGACGGGAAAAATATTCTATAGTAGTTACATTACCAGGAGCAGCCTTTGTAGTTTTCAATCTTAGAACCACAGAAATCTCCTTAGAACATTTTGTTACTGATACTTAGGTCAATATTTCCAAGACTCATGATATTGTTGGTGCTAGAATTTCCTCCACTAAGGCAGATCGCTGTAATTTGTTGTATTAGCTGTCTGAGGATCAGAGAAGTTATATGATCTGCTTGTGGTCTCATAGTAAGTGTCCAGGGTAAAATCTGAATGTAAGGCTGCCTGCCTCTAAGGCCAGCATTTAATAGGCTAATTATAGAGGTGTCAGACTTTCTACCCACAGCTCTAATCTCCCAAGAGCAGCCTGAATCAGATTAAAATTAATAAAATAAATAAAAATACAGTAGAACTTAGATAATGTCAGTCTGTGATTTTCTAATCAACGTACAGCCCCTAGGGATCCTTATGTGCCATTTAGTGGCCGTGCCTCTATTTGTAACACCCCTGTGCTATACCATTCTCTTTGTCTTACTGACAATTATTTATTAAATCTCCATATTTTAGCATGCTGTGAATGAGAAGCAGTGTTGTATAGCTGACCCTAACTTCCTAAGATGGGGAATGGACAAGAGTGAGATGTTCAGTCTATCATTATTTCCTGGACAAGTTTAATACATGAAAAATATTTGTTCATTGAGCTCAGAAAGCCCTTCAGAAAACAAGCGCATTTTTTTTTTTTTACCAAGGTGTGCCAGTAAGGCAAAATAGGCTTAGTTTAATGGGTGCTCTTGAGGAGTTTGGCTTTTGTTTAAGGTGAAAGTACTTTCACCTGTTAAACGCTAAGCCCCAGGCCCAAAGCCCTATCAGGTGTGAAACCTGTGTGGGCGT
>CM053624.1:355292111-355357563 GCA_028646595.1 Phalanger gymnotis
ACGATTTCGAACCATTCAGATATTTATATGATCCTTTTTGAGATCATAAATTCGGCCTTCCTACTACACAAGGAGAGAGGCCCTATAGACCAGGCCACAGGTTAGATCACAAGAGCATTTGCAACATATCATGGAGGATGAGGATGAAAGACTACGAGCATTATAAAATAATGAAAGAGAATTTAGAAGAAAACAAGGCTACAGAGAGCTTGGTATAAGATTTAGGTGAGCCAAGTCATTATTTCTAGTTAAAACTGGAATGAAGATAATGTAGTTTGCTTTGCAAACCTTAAAGTATTATTTCAATATTATTATCATTATTATTAAATTTCTAATTTTATGACTCCTGCCCATTGCTCCTACCTCTTCCCTTTGGACCAAATAGAACAAAGCCAATTTCTTTTCCATGGCACCTTTTAAATGCTTAAAGATAGCAATACTGCCAGCCTCAAGATATACATATTAATTTATCAGTATGAATAGTTTGGACAGTTACTTCAGATAGACAATAGTCTAGACCAGGGGTGGGGAACTTGTGCCCTCGAGGCCACATGTGGCCTTCTAGGTTATCAAGTGTGGTCCTGACTAAGTTTGGATTCAGTCAAGGGCCTCAAGACCACAGGTTCCCCACCCCGGTCTAGACTCTTAATTGAGAAGGAGAAGCCTCTTGGGCTGGATTGCATTTGGGAAATTCCTCATTGCCACAAAAGCCCATCACTTTCCATTCAATTAAATCAAGCAAATTTTTATTAAAGAGGAACTATGTATAGCTAGGGAGCAGGTCCCTGAGGCAGGAGTTGAATTCAATGTCTAGGTGGCCTTGAGTCACCCAAAGTCAAGTCCGAGCTAGAATCTCACCTTCTCCAAGAAGTCTTTCCCAATCCCTGGTAAGGCTAGAGCCTCCTTTGTTGATTAATTCCAGTTTATCTGGTACTTTGCTCGTTTGTACATAGTTGTTTGCACATTGTCTCCCTGATTTAAAGAGCTCCTCAAGAGCAGGGACTGTCTTTTGAATCTATTTGTGTCCCCAGCGCTTAGCACAGTGCTTGGCACTGGGTGATCTTACGTATTTATTGACTGACTGACTTCTCAGTACCCCAGGCAATGCCATAAGACAATAAGGTGCCTATCTGCATAGGGAATTTCCTATGCTAATTCCCTGTAACTAGTTCAGGTCATAGGACCAGTCTAAAACTAAAATTAAAATGTGAAAGACCATGAACATAAAAGATTTAAAAAACAACTTGCTGCTGACTTTCACGAATGGACATTCAAGTGGAGATAAGACATTTCATTTAGAGAGAGAAAGAATATTAATGCTATCTGGCCGGCAATGTTATATAATTATAAATCATGGACCACCACGATGAGCTTTTTAGAATAAAAACCACAAGTACCCCAGAGGGCCATGGGAAGACACATGAGGGTGTCGGCAGATGGCGGCACGTTATTGAAGTCTGCCGACAGCTCCATCCAATCCTGGTATGGGTTGTAATTTGCTATCACTTTAGAGGTAAGGAGCTGTATCCATCACACCTTGGTTCTTTGGTGGATGTGTGATTTCACTAATGTGGGGACATCTGCCATCCATACCCATGAGAAGCGTCATGAAAAACATCATTAAAGAGGACACAACTGGAAAAGACAGCAGGTTGAAAGAAGGAGGGTCAACTGGCAGATAAAGAGCTTGATGGCACAGTGGTTAGAGTGCTGGGCCTGGAGTCAAGAAGACCTGAGTTCAAATCCATCCTCAGACACTTAATAGCTCTGTGGCACTGGGTAAGATCAATGGTCAAATGGGAATAATGGGGATAATGATCATACCTACCTCCCAGGGTTGTTAAGATCAAATGAGATAATATTTCAAAAGCACTTAATAGCTGGCACATAGTAGGCATTTAAAAAATACTTCTTCCCTTCACCCAGAAATGGTATGGTAGTATCCCTAACAGAACTAGAGGAAGGCCTCCAGTGTATTAGATGGATCCTGTATAGAAAGTATGTAGAAAAACATGACCAAGAACTGGACAAGAAATGGATGAATTGTAATCTGTATCTGTGGAGGGAATATACACTTCAGTGAAGTCATGAAACCACCAAAGCACCAAAGGATGATGGTTATAACTTTGTGCCCAGAACAGCAAGTACAAATTGGGAGTTGAACCTAGTTCATATAGAGCTCTAGCTGACTGTAGGGTAAAAAACACAGCAGGTAATAGGAAGTGTTTGTTTTTCAAAGAGGCGGCAATGAATTAACTCACATAAACTTTACAAGTCTCATAAATGTTCCCAAGATGTTGGCGAAATCTTAGATGAAGGTGCAGAATAGTCCAGAAACCTGCAATAAATCTTTCCCTACACTTGTCTTAGGTGAGCTACAAGATTTTTCATTTTGGCTATCAATCTAGGCATTCCATCACTAGGCAATTACAATGTTTGTATTGAATTTTTTTTTTTAAAGTGGATTGGTGGTAGTAGTTGTCCTAGGATAACATCCTTACCAACACCATATCTGATGAGAGCATGACTGCTGAAGTGGAGCAGCTCAGAGGATAAGATATTCGTTGGGTGGACTAAAGGAGACTTTTCATGTCAAAGAATACGTAAGCTACATGGCATAGTGGACAGAGAGTTTCATTTGGAGTTAGAAAGACCTGGATTCAAATAGTTGTGAGCTGTGTGACTTTGGGCAAGTTGATTAATTCCTCTTAGCCTCAGTTTCCTTGTCTGTAAAATGGGGATATGAGTAGCACCCAAATCATAGGGTTGTTGTGATGATCAAAGGAGATAACATATGTAAAACATGTTACAGACTTTGAAGCGCTAGAGAAATGTTAGCTAGTAGTAGTAGTTTTTGACTGGTTTAAAAAAAAATCTATTGAGTTTTTTTGGGAGAGGTGTAGGAATACTAAGCCTTCTAAGGATTTTAGCTACGGCATTCTTACCATAGTACGTCCTTCCTTAGCCTCTGCAATGGATTAAAAAAGATTCTCATTCGGCCGTATTGGCTACAATAAAAAAAAATGACCATTGCTTATAATGAGAAATGCCTCAGTATTGATGTTGGAGGCAGGAAGGGAAGGAAAATGAAGAAGGAGGAGGATGAAAAGAGAGGAGGAGGAGGAAAAGAGAGGGAGAGGAAGAAGAGGAAGAGGAAGAAGAGGAAGAGGAGTGGGGGAGAGAGAGAGAATGAAAGAGAGAGAGAGAGGTGGGTGTCTATTGTGTTTGAGGTTATGATGACATAACTCCACACTCAGTTGTTCTAGGGTATATAGGGTCAAGGTCACTCTGAGAATCTCTGTGCAGAGAAGTAAATTTCCAAATTTCCAATATCAGAATGGGGCATATTCCATTATAATTGGTGGTCACTCACTGTTTTACTATAGCCAATATTACTGAATGAAAATCTTTTTTAACCTTACTCAGGCGGCTAAGGAAGTTTGACCTGATGCTACGGCTAAAGTCTCTGAAGGATTAGCATTCCTATACTTCCCTCCAAAAGACTCAAATCATGGACTTTTTTTTTTAATGGTCAAGTAGCTTCCAGTATTCCAATGGAACAAGGGGTGTGTGTGTGTGTGTGTGTGTGTGTGTGTGTGTGTGTGTGTGTGTGTGTGTGTGTGTGTGTGTGTGTGTGTGTGTGTGTAGCACCTATAATGTGCCAGGCATTTTTCTAGTACCTTACAAATATTATCCTATTTGAGTGGTTGGGAAGGGAATATAAAGAAGAGATTGTGCTTTGCATAGATGTTTATTTTATAACAGCAAAGTATGAAATGTCATTCCGGAAAACCCACCATTGACAGTGATGAGCCACTGATCAATCTGTCACTGAGGATTTTAGTGTTTGGAAATAGCAATGGTTTCAGAAGCAATAGAAAATAGCGGCCCGGTGTCTGACCAACCTGGAATATAAATTACTTCCGAGAAAGGTTTCCTATCTGAGAAGAATTTCTGGGGGAAAAAAGTAATTTTGCAGCAATTAGGTTTAGACCAGTAATTTCTACCATATGCCACTATAAGCTCCAAAGCTATACTTAACATGAATATATAAGGGCAAATCATAAAAAAGAGAAGGATTTCATATTTATGACTAGAAAGAGAATTCTTACATAAGGCATAGGAGTGGTAATTAAATATGAAAAGACACAATTTTGGTCAGCTAAAATGTAAAAACTTTTATATTAATAAAATCATTCCCAATAGGATAAGAGAAACTGCAAAATGGGACTTAAAATCTTTCAATCATGCAGCTAGGAAGTACAGTGGTTAGAGTGCTAGACCTGGAGTCTGAAAAATCTGAATTCAGATCCAAATATGTGACACTGGCCAAGTCATTTAACATCTGTTTGAATCAATTTCCTCATGTGTAAAATGTAAATAGTAATAGAGCTTACCTTCCTGGGTTGCTGTGAGGCTCCAGTGAGAAAACACTTGTAAAAGCTCTTAGTGTCGAGCCTTGTACATAATAGGCACCTAATAAATGCTTGTTTCCTTCCCCTTTCCCAATCCAATATCTCTGATACAAGTCTGCTATACAGTGGAAAGTGTACTGGCTCTAAAGTCAGAGGCCCCGGGCCTGGGCTCAGTCCCATCTCTGATTCTACCTGTGTGACTTTGGAAAAGTCACTTAACCTCCATGGACCTCAGTTTCATCATCTGAAAAATGAGGAAGGTTGGACTAGATGGCCTCTGAGATCCCTTCTAGCTCTAAGCCTATGAACCTATGATATACAGAGAATTAAGCCCAATATTTAAGACCAACAGCCATTCCCCCTAAGATAAGCAGTCAAAGGAGATGAACAATTTTCAAAAGAAGAATACAAACTTTCGACAAGCATATGAAATTAAGCACCGAGTCACCGAACATGGTAGAAATTCAAATGAAAATAACTCTAAGGTTATCTCATACTCAAAAAATTGGCAAAGGTGTCCTCCCAAAAGGTGGTCATCAGTGTTAGTCTATGGGAAGAAAAATACACTCACGTACTGCTTGTGGAGCCATAAATTGCTTTAACCACTCTCAAAACCAATTCAGAATTATGCCAGAAAAGCAACCTGTTTATCTGTTGAACGCAATAAGCTCCTTCTCCCCTACTGATCGTATTCCCCAAGGAAGTCAATAGAAAGAATGGTTCAATAGACAGCACAATTTTCATAGCACTTTGTCTAGTAGCAAAAAACAAATGAACAAAAAAACAAGGTGGGTGCCCATAGAATAGGGAATGGCTGAACAAACTGTGCTATGTAAAAATAAGAGAATATTGTTTTGCAATAAGAAATGGTGAGGTGGAGGAATTTAGAGAAAAATGAAAGAGTGGACAGAGCACCGGAGTGAAGAAGACGACCTAGGTTCAAATTCCACCTTAGACCCTGAGCAGATCACCTAACCTTTCTGTGCGTCAGTCTGGACCCCAAGCACTGCCATTTGACCTCGTTGATGTAAACTGGATCTTGCCATTTGCCCAGCCAATGAATTCCTAAGACTCCTACGTCTCTCCATATACTTTTTACCTGAACTTTCTCTTATGTGTTGTCTCCCACCAATTAGAGTGTGAGTCTCTAGAGAGCAGAAATTCTCCCTTTCTTAGCACGTAGTAAGTAGAAACACTTCTTTCATTCACTCATTTATTCATTCATTCATTCATTCACTAAGAGAGCCAAAAAGCACCTATCTTGGAGATCATTGAACCACTATGCAAAAAACCAAAACAGATTTAAACATCATTTCAGATTCAGCTGTTTGTGTGCAGTCAGATCATTGACTAGTTCGGACAAAGATAACCAATTCACACAAAATTAAAAGGGATCAAGATAAGAAAACACTTTATCTAATTCCTATTCCAGCCCAACCCGTTTTAGATGGATGAACTATCAGAAACAAGTAATGGAGAAAAGTAAAGCCATTAACTCTGGCTATCACCATTTGTTAGAGAAATTTAACTGGTATAGAATAGTTTCCATAGTGAGGAGGCCAAAAGAGGCCAGAAACTGGGTCATCCAGCAAAGAAATGAGTTTCTAGCCAAGCACAAAGATATGGCAGTCAAAGATAATGTCAATACAAGCTCAATTGTAAAACATTACCCAAAAGGAAAATAGAAGATTATGAATAATATTAATTCATAAAACATCAAAAAAAGAAGCAAAGGGGAAAATCAACCTGCAGTAAATGTAGTATGAGATGCTAAAAAAAACCAACAAAAAAAACCCTATTTTCTCCTAAGAACCTTTACATGGGAAACTAGAAAAAATTATAAATAATCATGAAATGGAGCAGATTTGCCAGAGTTTTCATAATTATTTCTTCCATGATGGTGGAGCTACTCAATTGTACTATAAGGCACCAGTAGCCAGAAATAGAATTTAAGGACATGAAATTGGGAAAGAATAGCCAAATACATAAAGAAGACTGTGCAAGAGATGATACAAATTTTAAAGCATTTAGGGATTGATTTTCAAGTTATTCCAAGCAGACATGATTCCAAAAGAAAGAAAAGATCACAAAATGTGGTGGATGGTAGATGGTTGATGGTAGAAATATCCTGAACTTCATCACCACCTCCAATGGCAACTGAGGAGCCAACTACTAATTGCCACTGGTTTATTTTCTCAACTCTCTGGAGATGTAGCTATGGATACTGGATGTACAGTTAGCCTGGCTCAAGTTCCAACTCTGACACAAACTGACTGTGTGATCATAGGCAAGTCACTTAATATTTCTGTGTTCTAAGTAATTCTTTAAGTTGCAGAGAAGGTGAAGATGGGTTCATAGAGGGAATTCCTTCATCCAATAGTTCTCCATGTCAGTGGAATCATAGAACCAGGCGCTATCTCTAACCTTTGTCTCTCTAAAATCTTTATGGAAAGGGTCTATGTACATAGGGTATCTCTGATAATATGAGTAGGGAAGAGGCAGGTTTTTAACCAATGGTTTTCCATAGCACACTAAATCTTCAGTCACGAAAGAGACATAGTACAAAGAATAAAATATAATATTTTCATAAATATAATATATATATTTTAATTTATTAAGCATTTAACTTTTTTCTCCCTCTCACTTCCTCCTACCCCCTGAGAGGGAAAAAAAAGAAAGAAAATGAGAACTTTCCTATCATATAAGCATAGACAAGCAAAACAAATTCCCATGTTGGTCACATCCAAAATTGAATTTCTCATGCAGTATATTAGCCCATCATCTCTTTGTCATGAAGTGAGTAGAATTCATCACCAGTGCTCCGGAAACATGCTTCATCGGCAAATTGATCAGAATACATAGTCTTTCAGGATTGTTTGCTTTTGCAATATTGATGTTACAGTCTAAATTGTTCTCGTGATTTCGCTCACTTCACTTTGAGTCGGTTCATACAAATCTTCCCAGGTCTCTTTTCATTTCAATGCACAATAATATTTCATTACAATCATAAACATTCAGCCGCTCTTCAACTGATGAGCATTCTTTTATTTTCCGGTTCTTTGCCACTATGGAAAGAACTACTATAAGTATTTTTTGTGTATGTGGGAATTTTTCCTCTTTAATAGGCATTATACTTTAGTAATTTTTAAGGACCCTGGGCCTCAGTTTGTCTGAGGCAATGCCCATTCAATGACTAAAGACTGTTTAGAAAGGCCAAGGTCATTGACTGCATCATGGGCCATTGCCAATCATCTTGACTTTTGTCTTGCCGCAGGACTTTGATGACTGGAAAAGAGAGTGAGGCTATGACTTGGAACAACTCTGCCTCAGTTAAAACCAGTTCACATGCAAGTCAAGCCATCATGCTCATGATGTCATTGGTCCTCTTCAAAAGTGAAGAATGAACAATAACACCTTTTCAGGCACAATTTCATATTGTTTTCCAGAATGATTAGACCAATTCATCATTCCACCAACAGGGCATCAGTGTGATGGTTTCCCACAGCCCCACCAACATTTCTCATTTTTTTTGTCATCTTTGCCAATCTGATGGGTCTAAGATAGAACTTCAGAATTGCTTGAACTTCCATTTCTCTTATTATTAGTGAATTAAAACTTTTTTTGATGTGGCTATATATATGTATGTGTATATATATATGTGTACATACATATATGCATATACATACCTATACACATATATACATATATATATATATATATATATACACACACACACACGTCAAGGATTTCTTCCTCTGAGACCTGCCTATTCATATTCCTAGATCATTTATCAATTGGAGAGAGATTCTCATTCTTATAAATTTGAAGCCGTTCCTTTATCAGAGAAATTTGCTGCAATTCTTCCCCCTTGCTTAACAATTTATCTTCTAATCTTAGCTATGGTATACTTGTTCATGCAAAATCTTTTAAAAATTTTATGTGATCAAAATTGTCCATCTTCCCTGCTGTGATCTTCTCTACCCTACTACCCATACATCTGAAAAAGTAATTTCTTCAATCTTTCTTTAATTTTTGTTAGGTCCTGTATCTATTTGGAGCTCATCTCAGTTTAATCTCTGAGCTGTTGTTCTAAATGACTTGCTATTTTCTGGTTTTCCCCATAGCTTTTGTCAAATAGTGAGCCCTTCCCCCTACTAGCAGGGATCTTTGGGTTTACCCACACAAGGTACTAGATTTATCTTCTTCTGTATGTTGTATATCTAATCTGGCCCATTGATTAGTCTCTCTATTTTCTTGTCGTTTAGTTGTTTTTTAATCATTTCAAACTCTTTGTGACCCCATTTGGGGTTTCTTGGCAGATATACTGGAGCAATTTGCCACTTCCTTCTCCAGCTCATACTACGGATGAAGAAACTGAGGCAAATGGGGTTAAGTGACTTGACCAGGGTCATGTAGCTATTAAGTATCTAAAGCTGGATTTGAATTCAGGTCTTCTTGATTCTAGGCCCGGTGCTCTATACACTGCACCACCAGCTGCCCATTTTCTAACTAGTACCAAATAGTTTCTGAGAATTATTGCTTTGTAATAGAGTTTGATATCTGGTCCCAATAGCCTCCTTCCTTTCCACTTTTCTTTTTCATCATTTCTCTGGAGATAATGACCTTTCCTACCTTTTGTGGTTCCAGATGAATTTCAGTATAATATTTTCCTATTTGATCCACAAAAGTAAAATGAAGTCTACAAAGACCTACCGTACAGGACAGTAAAAAGGCCCCATGATTTAAGGGTGCATTAATAAAGGCGGAGTGTCCAGAACCAGAGACGATCAACTGAAGAAACTGGAGATGCTAAGATGAAAGAAAAAAAAAAGACTTATTCTTTAACTACTTGAAGGTTGTGCTGTATGGAAGGGGAATTAGACTTGTCATGCTTGATCTGCAAGAATAAAGGTAGATTAGATTAGATAAAGAATTTATTAAGCACTTTCTACCTGCCTGGCATTGGGAAAGACACTGCCCTCAAGGAGTTTATCTTCTAATCGGGAAAGACCACACATAAAAGGCAGCTGAAAGGTGGTGGGGAGAAAAGGTGCCCACTGGAGGCAAGGAGGAGAAGTAGTCTGGGGAGTTAGGGACTGAGCAGGGTTAGACAGGAACATGGCTAGGGTGGGGGGGAATAAGGGGAGTGGGGGTGGGATGTTACTTCCTCAAGAGGAATTAACCAATTGCAGGCTGATGGTATCTCCAACATGAGAAAGCATATGGAAAATAGCTTGATGGATCAGGAGTTAGGAGTAGTGAGAATAAATTGCAGAGAGGTACATTTCTAGCCCAAGGTAAAAACACGTTTCCTAACGGTTTTGTCATTCAGTCATTTTCCAGTTGTGTCTGACTCTTCATGACCCCATTCGGGGTTTTTTTGGCAAAGATGCTAGAGCAATTTGCCATTTTCCTCTCCAGCTCATTTAACAGATGAGGAAACTGAGGCAAGCAGGGTTAAATGACTTGCCCAGGGTCACACAGTTTTCTTGGCAAAGATATTAGAGTGGTTTGCCATTTCCTTCTCCAGCTCATTTTACAGATGAAAAAAAAAATGAGGCAAATAGAGGTAAGTGACTTGCCCAGGGTCACACAGTTACTAAGTGTGTGAGGTCAGATTTGAACCCAAGAAGATGAGTCTTCCTGATTTTGGGCCAGGAACTCTACCCAGTAAGCCACCTAGCTGCCTATTGCTAGCAGTTAATACTGCCCCCAAATTGACTGAACTGCTTTGAGAGGTGGTGGATTCACCATTGTAATGAATAGCGTATAGGGAATTGATTTACCATTATATATGCTGACTAGTGCAATGTAAACACCGAATCAGACTTATATTCATCAATGCATGCAATCATTCTTTGTTAATTAATGCCGGATGATCAGTTGCTGGGGAGGAGAGAGGGGATTCCTGTTCCAGAAGGTCCAAAACCTCTGAGGTGCCTTTCAATTTTGAGGTACCCAACCTTATGGACCAGAGAAAAAATGATTAGACCAAAATCACGGAGCTTTAAATGATAGAACAGGGGTTTAAATGCAGGCCTAGATGCAGCCCTAGCTAGAAAGAGGGCCTGATGTCTTCGATAGGATTATTATGCATTTAACTCTAATATCTATGGGCAGCTAGGTGGCTCAGTGGATAGAGTCAGGAGGACCTGAGTTTAAATTTGACCTCCGACACTAGCTGTATGACCCCGGGCAAGTCACTTAACCCTGTTTGTCTCAGTTTCCTCATCTGTAAAATGAGCTGGAGAAGGAAATGGCAAACCACTCCAGTATCTTTCCTAAGAAAATCCCAAATACAGCAACAACAACTGATGTCTATGGTTCCACTTTTATAATGAGTTAAAAGAACTTTACCTGAAGGGTAGTGTCCCAATTAACACCTCCTCTGGGAATGAAGTTCCTTTCTATGAAGCCACCCACTTAAAACAAACAAAAAAGCTTTATGAGCCATGCAAAGTGGAACTGCCTGAATTTGTCTCTTCTGGACAAAAGTACCTTAGGGTACAGCTTCTCCAGGTCTCAGCTCAGCTCTAGGTAATGAAGGCTAACCCCAGACAAAGTTGTGAAGTTTCTAAAGTTAGTCTTTGGTTCTGGTCTCTTTCACATCCTTCCTTTTGGGCCCCAACCCTCCTGCTTTCTCTAAGCCTCCTTGGTGAATTAGCCAGGGGATGATCCGCCGCCGCTTATGCTCAGGAACGCTACGCCTGTGATAGAACCTCTTTCATACTGAAGAGTTATCTGTCAAAGATGAAGATTTTAAACCTTTTTATCTCTAATTATTACATGGGTTGGCACGGCACGGCTAAAGAATTTATCACCCAGGGATTTGCCAGATGCTAATGAGCCCTCCAAATATGACAAGCAGATCTCAGTGACTCAGTTGAATCTAACCCAAGAGGCATTAATTCCACTCCCCCTGTGGACCAGGCACTGTGCTAGGTACCAAAGATACAAAAATTGTAATGGTTCTTGCTCTCAGGGAACTTGCATTCTAATAAGACCAATTGCATTCTGCTGTCCCAGTCTTCTAGACCCAGGATGACCTCCTTGCTTGACATACTGAGATGTCTTTAACTAAGGAAGGAAAAGCTTTTTAACATTATAACAGGATATTTGGGGGGAATGAGGCCCCTTAAATCACACTAAACTTACCGTAATTCCCTGAAGGTAGGCATCATTTACCTTATTACCTGAGAATAACCATCATTCTCAGAGAATCATAAAGGGGAGAAGGAGGGAATATGCATTTATTAGCACCATTTATTATGTACCAGGCATGGTGCTATGTGCCTTATAAATATTATCTCATTTGAAAGTTGTAGTAGATTGGAGAAAAATCTCAGAAATCATATGGTTACCATTGCTTTCCTGTGTAGGAATAAATCTCCTGTCCTGTACTTGATTCATATTATACCTCGTGTACTTTTTTGTTATTTGTCCCTTTGGAGGGAAGTCCTAGAATGGGGAACCTAATCCCCCTAATTAAGGGAAAAATTTCCTTGTGAATGAACTTGGGACAACATAAAGTGTTTGGGTATAGTCAGTCAGGCATAAAGCATCTAATAAGGGCAAACTATGAGCCAACCATTGTGCTAGGCACTGATAACACAAAGAAAGGCAGGGATACAGGGTAAAGAGTGGTATAGGCTGATAGCCCTCTGTGAACCCTAGCTAAAAGAGCACCAGATCATAGGATCATAAACCTAGAGGTGGAAAAGATGCTCCGTTTCCCACTGCCAAACCTTTGAACTGGCAGTCCCTCATGCCTAGAATGCCATCCCTCCTCACCTCCAGTTTTTGAAGCTCCTTTCTTCCTTCAAGACTCAGCTCAAGTTGGACCTACGATGGGCACATATGGTCTTTCCTGGTCCCTCTAGCTGCTAGTGCCTTCCCATCCAAGCTTACCTCCCATCGGATATATTTTATACAGGGTATCCCAAAAGTCTTAGAGTGGTTTTATGCTTTAATAGCTTAAATTATATGCTTTAATAGCTCAAACCATCCTTAAGACTTTTAGGAAACCCAGCATATACCTATATGTGTACATGTTTGTTGTTTTTCCCATTAGATAGTAAGCTCCGTGAGGTCAAATACTGCTTCACTTGGGTTCTTTATCCCCTAGCACTGTGCCCAGCACATAGTAAATATTTAACACGTGTTTATTGATTTATTGATTAAAGATCATCTCATTCAACCCTCTAATTTTACAATTGAAAAAATGGGGTACAGAGAGGTTGCCCAAGGTCACATAGGAGATAAGCAGCGGAGGCAAGATTTGAATCCATCTCCTTTGCCTCTAAATCTGTCATTTTCAAGAGATGAGAGAAGAGAAGGTAACTACTTTGAAATACAAAATACTTTGAAAACATGAAAGCATGATATAAACGCTGGTTATTATTATTGTTGTCGAGATTGTAATTATTACTACCTGAAAGGTAGAAAATGAGGGGTTTCCTAAAATAGACAAGTACAGATTTTAAAATTAATCATGTTTCCCTCAGTCACGGGGTTGGGAATGAATGCCATCCATGCTCCAGTCACAAGGTAGAACAGAGTAAAACTTACCTGGAAGATGCATAAATTTCAGCATTTGGAAAAGGACTCATTCTTAAGCCAACTCTAGCCTGTGGCGTAGGCTGACTCAGAGGCCTAACTTAACGATTAAGATTGCAGTGCCTTTGGAGGTAAGAGCTAAGCTCAGCAACTCTCCACTTCATCTCCTATCCTTGGGGGTACACAAAATCAGACACACCGAATTTCCCATCTGGCTGCCAAGAGAGCCAGTAATATCCAATACCTAGGACTTAGGCTTAAGGACAGTGCCTTTTAATTCTGGCTCAGTCACTGGTTTCCTGTGAATTTAGCCATTCCTTGCTGCAGATTTTCTCTTCGTAAAATGTGGGGGGAGTGTTTGGGGGGGTGCTATTAATACCATCCAAAATTAGTACGGAATCATCTAGAGGGATAATTAAAATAAATTGCCATTTGTGGTAGAGTTAATTTTGTGGGGAGATCTGGTTGAAGGAATTTGGGATGTTCAGCCTTGAGAAAAGAGAAGACTCAGGGGGACCATGATGACTGCCCTCAAACACCTGAAAGGCCATCACCTGGAAGAATAATTAACATGTTCTGTTTGGCCCTAGAATGCAGAAGTAGGAACAATGGGTATAAGTTGTAGAGTGGAAAATGTTGGCTTGTCATAAGGAAAAACATCCTACTAATTAGAGCTGCCCCCAAGTAGAAGGAGCTGCCTCGGTGAGTGGTAGGTTGCCCCTTTGTGTAAGGTTCTAAGTAAAGTCCGGATTACCACTTGTCATCTATGTTGCCAAAGGAACTAGATTCTGATGTCCCTTCCAACTCAGAGATTCGATGACCTTGTCTTATATCTGACAAGTAATAATTGTTTTCATTTTTACTTACAAATAGGCCTTTGACAATGTCATCTGGAAGGGAAGGGGGGGCAGTTTTTCCAAGTTCAAAGATTGCAGGGTTGCTTAATCCTGCTGAGTCACGACACAACCAGCACCCCCCCTCCTCCCCGTTTACTAGTCCAGCTTTATGATAAGACAAGGATTTGCTTTATGGGACCATATATTCACATTCTGGGTGACTTTAACTACCAGTGAAGTCTATTAATAGACTCCATAAAACACAGTTTTGAGTACGACAATATGATTAGAAAACCGGACTTCATCTCATACTTCTTAAAATATTGTGAAAATAAATTAGGGAAAGAGGTGGCAGAGAACTCCCACGATAGTTTGTACTTTAATTTCTGGAAGCTCATATTTACGTCGTGCTGTCAACTCAATGAGAAAATAGCCTTCCCAGCATAGTGGCTAGAGTTCTGGACCTGGGGTCAGAAAAACCTGGACTCAATGCCTACCTATGACTCTAGGCTGTGTGACTATGGAAAAGCGACTTAACTTCTCTGAGCCTTTTATGTAAGATGGTGATAATCATACCTGTGATATTATTTTTCAGAGTCATTGTGAAGTTCAAAGGAGATAATGCATATAAAGAACTCAGCGATTCGTAAAATGCTATATTAATATCTCTCAACTTTGGACATTTTTATTGGCTGTTCCCATACTTGGAATGCTCTCCCTTCTGGCTTCTTTCAACTCCCACTTTCTACCAGAAATCTTTGCCAATCCCTCTTAATTCTAGTGCCTTTCTTCTCTGCATTGTTTCCCATTTATCTTGTATTAGCCTTCTGAGTTCATATTGGCCTGATCATCCACAGTCAAACATGTTATGTACCTTGACCCCAATATAGTGATGTCATTTTTAATTCCCTCTGAGAATGAAAGCCAACAACTAACCAACCAGCCATTTATCTGGTATGTAGCTTGTTTGTATGTAGTTTTTCCACGTTACCTCCCTCAAAGCTAGAGGTTGTCTTTTGCCTTCCTTCTCTACTTCCAATGCTTAGCACCTGGCATATACTAGGCACTTAATAAATGCTGATTTTTGGAATGACTATAATGAAAGTATCAGGCTTGTGCCCAGACCATCTGAGATGGCTTCTCTCCATTTGGTGGGTGCTAGGAAGTTGCTTTTGAGAGAATTGTGACGACATGAAAGGAAAGGGTCTTGGAGGAATATGAGCATGTGTGGACATTTTGTAACCGGCACTAGTCACTAACCAGGTGACGCAGGGAAGGAGCTCTGTCAGCTTCAGCCATTTCTTTGTGACTTTGCTGCTCCATGTCTGGAGGATCAAAGCACCCTCTTCATCCAGTGAAAGACTACGAAAGGTCTCGGGTCTCAGGATTTTCTTTCCCTCGGAGGCCATATGGCTTTCTACAAATAGGACATCCTCAGCATGTTCATTCATTCTTTTCTGTTATAGGTTTGAGGAGTGGAGCCTCTGATTTGGATCAGGACCATGAGCAAAGACAGAATCTGCAAGTATAACTTCAGGCTGGGTTTTATAGCCCAAATAACATAAATGTCCTAACAAGCAAGGAGTGACCTTTGGGAGTGACCTTAGGGACCCTACCCAGCCAAAGGACATAGGAAGTAAAAATACAGAATTTGGATAGAACATTGGTGGGACTGATGGTAATTAGGAACTGAGTTAAAATTTGAGCCAGAGACCAAGGTGACTCAGGGCTGTTCTGGAGCCAGCTTGTGCTAGTTTGCCAGTCAATTATATTTTCAGTGTGAGCATTTGTACCTAGGAAATCAGCAAACAGTACAAATCAGGGCTTCGTTTATTATCTTACTGATTATCAAGAATTAAGGAAGTGATAGAGGAAATGTTAATAATAGAGAATGAAATTAAGTATCATGTCAAGTGAATTTCTTCTTCCTTCCTTTCTTCTTTCTTTCTTTCTTCCTTCCTTTCTTTCTTTCGTTCCCTTTCTTTCTTTCTTTCTTGCTTTCTTGCTTTCTGTCTGTCTTCCTGTCTTTCTGTCTGTCTTCCTGTCTTTCTTTCTCTTTGTTTGTTTGTTTGTTTATTTCTGTCTGTCTTCCTGTCTTTCTTTTTTCTCTTCCTTCCTTTCTTCCTTCCTTTCTTTCTTTCTTTCTTTCTTTCTTTCTTTCTTTCTTTCTTTCTTTCTTTTTTCTTTCTTTCTTTCTTTCTTTCTTTCTTTCTTTCTTTCTTTCTTTCTTTCTTTCTTTCTTTCTTTCTTTCTTTCTTTCTTTCTTTCTTTCTTTCTTTTTCAGTTGTTAAACATTTACCTAGGAAAGGCTACTTGTGGTATTGGAGAAATGCCTGTGTGCTTCTTCTCACTATATCTTTGAAGTAAAATACAACTTTGTAAAAGCCAATTGATATTATATAGTTAAATGGAACTGAAGATGCTAGGCAAAGACTCCCAACAAACGGAAGAGAGAGAGCAGGTGGGGGCTCTAGCCGACAGTAATGGAGAAGAGATATGTCCAAATTGCTCAGAGTCCCCTAGACCCCTGAGGAGAGATAGCACAGGCCTGGCCAAGAGAGAACAGCTTCAGGGCAGACACATGCCATATCATAATCATTGTCATCATTGTTATTATAATTATTACAATAATTATAATAATTAGGGTTATTATTATTAGAGGACCCAACCAATGGTCTAAACCATTCTGGAGAGTACAATCAGATTCCTCAGTGTTCCCTTGGAGGAACATAGGGCAGGATTCAGAGCTTTTTAGCTCATTAGGTTTTCCTGGATTTTTTTTTTTTAACATTCTAGTCATTCTCCCATATTCCTCTCCCTGGCCTCTTTCCCAATGAACACTCCCATTATGGTTAAATCATTGACCAAGTTTGATGATGTACACAATGCTCCTGACCCCTGGTCCACTATCTCTCAGCGGGCAGGAACAAATTGAGCTTCCTCTTCTGTTCTCTCAGAGTAGGATTGAGCAGTATAATTAATAAGGGTGCCACAGCCTGGCAATGCTGCTTTTGTTGGCATTATTGCTGTTATTAGGTATCTTCTCTCGGTTCTGCTTTTTTCATTCTGCATCATAGCTCTGGAGCTAGTAGGGGACCTCAGAGGCCATCCAACCCAAACCCTAATCATTTTACAATTAAGGAAACTGAGGCCTAGAGAGACTCAGTAACCTGCTGAAGGTGACTCAGGTAGTAAAGGTCACCAACGAGGTTTTAACCTAAGGTTCTCTGACTCCCAAGCCAGTGCTATTTCTGCTGTACAACACTACCCACCATGATTCTCCAAATTCTTCCCATTTGTCCTTTCTCATGGCACAATAATATTTAATTATATTTTAGTTGCCACAATTTGTCCAGCCATTTCCTGAGTCAGAGCATTTTCAGTGGAAGTTGGCTGGTTTCCTCCTTTGTGTATAAGCTTCAACAATCTCTGAAGGCATCCTGCTGTAAGGGGCTCAATCTCCCAATTGGCACCACAATTGGCAGGCTTGGCCAGACTGTGCTATCTACAAAAGACAACCCAGGGACCAAAAGCAGTGACCTTGACTGAAGTCAAACTCCTAACTCTTCTTGCAGCTGAGAATTTTTTGGTTACAGCTGAGAAAGCAGCCAAAAAGATAAGCATTGGCCATGGTGATAAAAGTAGAATAATCCGAGCTTCCCCTGAGTGGGCCCTTGGCTACAGAAAATGTTCCAGCCCCATGAAAGCCTTGATGAAGATGATGATGGTCATGATAATGTTATAGATTAACTAGTGTTCAGCTAAACCACAGAAAAGTGAATTTCTTATATCATTCCTCCCAACCACCTAAATAGTCTGATGAGGCTCTTATGGTGTTACTTAGATGATTATTTCACAGATGCTAATGAAAAACTCTATTTAGCTCTTCTGCAGTCAATTACAGCAGTAGAATGAGTTAATTCAAAAATTCAAAAGAGTTTGGTACAGATAAAGCTTAGACATTCTCAGGAAGTAGCCTGGGAAATAATGACGGCTTATACATATAAAGCACTTTATATTTTATGAAAAATTCTACTCACTATAACCATGTATTTTAAGGATCACTAGCCCCATTAAAAACAACAACAACAAATCTCTGATTTCATCTGCTGAGGGAGGGAGGAACTGTCTCCACCAATGCAGGCTGGTACTTTCTATGCAACTTGTGGTCTCCAAGTGTTGCCTTGGTATTAAGAGGTCCAATGATTTACTCAGGTGCTCAAGGCCAGGCAGGACCTGGACCCATTTTCCTGACTCTGAGCACAGCTCTCCAGCCATCATTCCAAGATGACCCTCACCCCCATTTTATAGCTAAGGAGACATGTAGAAAGACTTTCCTGAGGTTACACAGATATTTATGGACAGATCTAGGACACAAAACCAGGTGTTCCCAACTCCTAGGCCGGCGCTTTTCTGCCCTATGATTATATTTCTGCTCCTGTAGTTGTCTTCCCATATTCGAGGGGGAAAGCAGTGTTGTGGGGTATCCTAAATTTGAGAAGAAAGTAATATTTAACAGTCTAGTGGATTTAGAGAAGTAAGGGAAGTTAGAGGCCAAGTTCAAACCCACTCCTCCTCTCCATTTAATAAATGAGACTTAAAGAAGTCACATATCTTGCCCAGGGTTACATAGCTAGCAAACACCTGAGGCAGGATTTGAACCCAGCTCTCCGTGATAGTAAGTCTAGGGCCTTTTCTATTACCTTACACTGCAATAAATCCAGAATCTCATTGATGTGGGTATAGATTATAGCACCTTCTCACCCTGTGTAATTCTTACCCAGATCTCCCATAAGCCCTACTCAAGGAGTCAACCCAACATCACATGGGCTTTCCTCTAGATTTCCTGATACTGCATGGATGCAGTGACGCTTACAGGCTGTCTAATAAATAAATGCCTACTGAATTGGTATGAATATGAGAATGGCGTAAATAGAAATATTGATATGAATTGGCATGGCATAATGGAACAACCATTGGTTCTGGAGTCAGAGGAGGTAGGTCTTGTCAGCAATAATACAAGAATATCCTGAGAAGATAATAATTAGGAGGCCTAAACTGCCTTGGCCATTAACTTCCCAATATATGTACCTCTTTACTTGTGAATTCTTTTGGGCATCTATTCTTCTTGTTGTTCTGTGTGCATTTGTTAGAAAGTATACCCTAGGTTTATGGGGGAGAGGGTTTGTTTCTATTTTTCATATTATACCATTTCAGTAAATGCCTTTGCTTTTAGCTAATTGTGTTTATGGCTGACTATTCAAAGGTAACTATACCTGTGGGGGCTCTTTCACTATAGCTTGGAGAGTGCAGACCCACAGAGTATTTTGATGTTTGGGTAGTCACCTACTTGAGAATCAAAATGACAAGTAAGAGTTGCAGGAATCAGAGCCTAGAAAGGGAACACACAACCCTATGTTTTCAAGAAATTTCTAAAAAAAAAAATTTTTAATGAAAAACATTTGAACCACTTGCAGTCTTCAAGATTCAGCTCAAATGTTACCTCCTATAAAAGGCCTTTCCCAAGTCCCCCAGTTGTTAATATTCCTCCACCCAACCAAGTTGCCTTGTAATTATTTCTTGTTTACTTATTTGTTGGACAAGGACCCCTCCTCCGCCCTCTGCCAATGTAAGTTTCTTTAGGATGATGATTATTATATTTTTGTTTCCTGCACAGTGCCTGGTGCATAGTAGGAGTTTTATAACTGTTTGTAGAATTCAATTATATTGTATAGTCCAAGTAAGATTGAACTCAATCGACATACTCCCTTCCCTAATGATCCCATCAATTTGATCCAACCAATATTTATTAAAAGCTTGTTTGTGCCCTTGTGCCTTGGGGAAAATCTTATGAGAAATTGTAAACATATCCTCCAGAGGTTTTCCCTGGCTGACATTGTTGTCTAATTCATCAACAAGCATTTATAATGTATGCACCTACTATGTGCCAGGTGCTGTTGGTTGCTGGCAATATAAAAATAAAAACCGGCAAAACAGCTTCTGACTTGTAGGAGTTTATGCTCTATAGGGGGTCAGGAGTAGGAAACCCACTTAGACATTTACAAGTAAATAAACCATGTATAGTATGTAGATGCAAAGTAAGGGGAGGCAATCGTGGAGGAGGCAGCCTTGGAGAAGAGCTTTAAAGAAAGTTGGGGATTCTGAGAGATGGAAGAAGAGAGTGCATTCCAGGCATCCGGCACAGTCAGTGCAAAAGTATAGAGGCAGGAGATGGGATTTGGAGTGTGATGTATAGGGAACAGCAATTAGGATAGTTAAGGTGAATGTAGGAGGAGGCACTGTAGTTCTTAAATAAATGTTTGTTAACTGACTAATGATGAATGAATGAAGGGAAATCACATGTAATAAGCCTGGAAAGTCACATAATAATTCTGATATAACATCATTTGGGTGCTTGTCCATTTCTAACATTATTTTTATAGAACTTCCTGCTCTTCGTAAAGACATTTGACTCGATACTAGCTTTTCTTGGAATTAATTAAGAATGTTAAATTGAGGCAGCAGAGGACTTCTGCACTTATTTATTTATTTTGTATTTGTTTATGTGTCTGTGCTAGATCCCCTTGTTCCCAAAAGAATTCAGTCTTCTTTTTTTAGTCTTTTTAAAAAATATATTTTATTTTTCCCCAATTACATGTTAAAACTTTTTAAACATTTCTTTTAAGTTTTGAGTTCCACATTCTATCCCTCCTTCCCATCTTCCTTTCCAGAGATGATAAACAGTCAGATATAGGTTACACGTGTGCAATCATGTAAAACATTTTCTTTCTAGTCATTTCATACAAGAAGATTCAAATAAAAGCAAAAGAATGAAAGAAAGTAAAAAAAAAAATAGCATTCGGACAACACCAGTTCTTTCTCTGGAGGTGGATAGCATTAGTCCTTTGGGATTGTCTTCGATCGTTATATTGCCGAGAATAACTAAGTCAGTCTTTTACAATTTGTCGTACATACAATATGGCTGTTACTGCGTACAGCATTGTCCTGGTTCTGCTCATCAGTTCATATATAAGTCTTTCCATGTTTTCTGAAATCATCCTTCTTGTCATTTATTATGGCACAATAATATTCCATCACGATCATATACCACAGCTTGCACACGTTTCCCAGTTGATGGGCATCCCTTCAATTTCCCAAAGAATTCAATCTTCTTGAGAGAAGAGAACGTGTCTTTGTATATTCAGAAAACAACACATAGGTATTTAATAAATATAAATGTTGGCTGATTTCAATTGAATTGGCTTGATTTGAATTCCATTTAGTTATGATCAGGATGATTTATATAATACTTTAAGTCAGTGGTATCAAATTCAAATAGAGACAAATTCCTGAGGGTTGCACATTGACTTAGAAAACCACATATTAACATCATCTATGTTGTATAGTATTTTTGTTGATTTTTTTTGTTATTGTTGTTAAACATTTCTCAATTATATTTTAGTCTGGTTCTGGCCACACTTGGGAGTTTTGTGGGGCTTGAGGCCAGTAGGTACCACTTAGAGTGCCTGGAACATGGAAAATGCTTAGTAAATAATTACTGATAAACTTACATTTCTTAAAAACTTCTTTCCTCTCTTCTGTAACACTTCAGTAGAAGACACAGAGGCTATAGTAGGGTAATAAAAGGGCATTAGGTTGGGAATCCAAAGACCTGAGTTCTGGTCCTGCTGTTGGCTTCTGAAACCTCTTCCAAACTAGGAGGTGCTTTGAAGCAACTGATCCTCTAGGCTCAGATCCCCGTCTATCAGTTATTTTACCTGTGTGGCCTTGGGTGAGTCACTTAAGGTCTCTGGGCTCCTAGAGACTGGCATCTAAACTAGGTGGTTGAAATAGCTCAGTTGGGACAGTGTTAGCTTGAAGGCCCCTGAATCAGTTCTGTCTTTCAGGATCTGATGTTTCCTGAGAGGCAGGAGCAGATGTGGAGTCAGAAAGGCCTGGGCTCAAATCCCTCTTGAGTTACTTAATGTGACTCTGGGCAAGTCATTCCACTATTCTGTGCCTCTGTTTCCTCATCCATAAAATCAAGGGCTTGGACTCATTTACCTCTAAGGACCCTTCTAGCCCTAAATCTATATTAGAACAATCCATCTATCTATCGATATCTGCCTATTTTTCTATCTAATCTGTTTATCCATCCATGTATATCTGTCTATCTATATCTGTCTGTCCATCTCTCTGTCCATCTGTCTGTCTATCTGTAAGTCCATTTAGATCTATCCATCTATTTATCTCTGTCTATCCATGTCTGTTTGTCTATCTATCCACCTATCTGTATGTTTGTCCATCTGTCCGCCTATCTATTCATCTATCTATCTATCTATCTATCTATCTATCTATCTATCTATCTATCTATCTATCTATCTATCTGTATGTCTGTCCATCTGTCCATCCATTCATCTATCTATCTATTCATCTATCTGTATGTCTGTCCACCTGTCCATCTGTCTAATTTCTCTTTTTATCTGTTATCTATCTCTAATCTGTCTACCCTCTAGCTGTCTGTCAGCCTATCTAATCTGTTTACCTATCCATCTGTATGAGTTTATCTATCTGTTTGTCCATCTATCTAATCTCTTTTATCTCTAATCTCTCATCTAGCTGTCTATCAGTCTACCTACCTACCTACCTTCTTACTATCCCTTTACTTGTCATTCATCAATACCTTAAGAACTTATTTGGGAAGCCTCACTTTGGGGGCAGATTTCAAACCATGAATAATTTATAACCTTAAAGTTGCCGGAGGCTTAGAGGAGTGAAATCTTAGAGTTGCCTGAGGCTCAGAGAGGTTAACTTCCTTTGCCCAGGGTCACAGAGCTAGTAAGTAGAAGAGCAGGCTTCTAAACCTAACTCAATCTGATTTTAGAATCACTAACACAGGTGTCAAACATGCATAGCACGAGTCCCACAACACTCTTCAAACAGCCCAAACCAGAATAAAGTGTAATTGGGAAATGTTGAACAAAACAAAGAAAAAAACAAGGAAACATAGATCATGTTAATACGTGGTTTTTGAAGTCAACCTGAGCTTGTGGGGTCCTTTAGGCATGGGTTAGTGCCTCCCATTTCTGAGTCACTTGAAAATGAGATCTTGATTCCATGGTAGCTGTTCCTTCCTCATCTGAAACTACTGTGTGTTAAAAAAAAAAAATTAGTTGTTGACACATTCATTCAATAACAACATGAGGACATTTGCACTTTCATGGTACCACAGACTACAGATCTCCAAACATTTTGTAAATATTTGTAAATTAATCCTCATTACATTCCAGTAAAGTATTCCTATCTCCAGTGCACAGATGGTGAATGGGAGGCAGGCTAAAATAGAGAGATCCCTCATTAAAAACAAACATCTTCAAAGGAATTCCTGTTAAGAAGTTTTTAAAGAGTATGACCCTGAGCAAGTTCCATAAACTCTCTGTACCTCAATTTCCTCATCTGTAAAATGGAGATAATAGTACTGCCTCACTGAGTTGTTGTGAAGATCAAATGAGTTACCATATGTAAAGAGCTTTGCAAACCTTAATGCTAGCTATAATAATTGTTACTACTACTACTACTATTACTACTACTACTGCTACTACTACTACTACTACCATTACTACTACTACTGCTGCTACTACTACTACTACTACTGCTACTACTACTATTACTACTGCTATTACTACTAGTGCTACTACTACTACTACTACTACTACTACTACTACTACTACTATTGCTACTTACTACTCCCACTATACTGCAGCTGTTGCTGCTACTACTACTACAAAAATTTCAGGTTTTCATTGGACTGTCTAGGCAAAGCACAGGTAACCATTCTTACAGTCAAAATCTTCAATGATTTTTAAAAATCTTTATCACCTCTAGGAAAGAATACAAATTCTTCAGCCAGGTACTTAAAACCCTCCACAACCCGACATGTCCCTGTCAAGATTCCTTTCATATTTCTGCCCTTCTTGCACCCTATAGCCCACTCACATGGGATTTCGAGCTGTTCCCTGAAATACACATACCATTTCCCATCTGCATGTCTTTGCCCAAACTGACCCCCCCCCCATACCTGCAATGAAAGCCCTCCTTACTTTGATCCTCAGAATACCTATCTTCCTCCAAGGCTTAGTTAGGAGCCACTTGCTCTGTGAAGACTCTCCTAAGATGCCTAGTTGTTAATGTCCTCTCCCTCCTGAAATTAAATTATATTTACATTTCCAAGTCCGTGTTGTCTATCCCACTCAACCCTCAAGTAGAAAGAAAGCCCTTTGAAGACAGGAACGGCTCATATTTTTGTTTTCGTATGTCTGAAGTTGAGCACAGTGCCTTGCATATAGTAATGGTTTAATAAGTGTTTGTTGAGTAGATTGAACTCACCCTGCTTCAAAAAAGAAAAAAAAAACCCAGCTAAAAATAGAGTATGTGCCTTTGCCAATGATTCTACCTTGACTCTGGCCTTGTATAATAGAGAACTGGCTGCAAATCATGGCCAGGGAAGGAAAACTACCACTGGCATTAGGCTGAATCTGACCAGAAAATTTTCCATTGGAAGCTTTCTCCCGGAGGAAGCCATGTCAATTGTCCAGGGTAGCTTCGTGAAAGAACCACAGAATGGATTGAGAACACGGCCATGGGACATTTCCTGTGAGATTATTCAAGGGACTGTTGTCAGACTTGGCAGTCAGTGCAGTGAAGGGTGCCGGGTGTTTGAATCTTTCCTGTGACATGGGGTGGTTGTGTAATCATGGAGAAGCCACTTAATCTTACTTTTCTCAGCTGCGAAGTGGAGACAAAAATATCTCCGGTACAATCTCATGGGGTTGTGGTGAAAAATCAAAGGACATAATGTGTGTGAGTGTGCTGAATCTGGAAGCAGAGGGTCTGGGTTTGAATTTGACTCGAGAACTAACCTAGGTGACCTTGTGCAAGTCCCTTACCTTCATGAGAAGGGATGAACTAGGTGGTCTCTAAAGTTGTTTCCAGGGCTAAATTCATGATTCCTACAAACAGAAAGCAGTGCAACGTTGTAGAGAGAGGGATGGCTCTGAAGTCAGAAGACCTGGGTTCAAATTTAATTTACTGTGTGACACTGGGTAAGCAGCTTAGCTTTTCTGGGCCTGTTTCCTCATCTTTAAAATGATAGATTTGGGCTTAGTGGCCCCTAAAGTCATAAAGTGCTTTGTACTATGCTGGAACATAACAGGCATTTAACAAATGCTTATTGATCAGCTGACCCTTAGGTCCCCTCTGACTCTAGACCCATGACCCCATGATTCTACTCGAGATCACAGATCCAGAGCCTGAGGGAACCTCAGAGGCCATCAAGTCTACACTTTACAGATAAGGACACTGAGGCACGGAAATCTGCAGGTTCATGGGATCCTAGATTTAGATTTACTCCCTCTTTCATAAAGTGGTTAAGAGACTGGCTCAGAGTCACATGGTTAGTAAGTATTGAGGTGGGATTTGAATCCAAGTCTTCCTTCCTTTGCCAATTTCAAAGAGCTACATAAATGTCATTTCTTATTCTTTGGACCCAGAGCTGATCCAGACACTGAATCTGAGTCAAAAGTTGTCTACTTTGCGATTCGATTTCCCATCCCACTTTTCAGATGGGAATTAGTCAGAGGAAGTATTCCCATTGAAGGAAACATAGAAGGCAAGCCAAGTAAGAGGATGGGGAAGCATTTGGAAACATCCCGAAATTAGTGCCCTAAAATAGGCAGCCTTGGCTACTTTTTATATGCTTATTTTTTCCCCCCACGTCCCTGCCCCCCTCCCATATCTCTTTATCTGGCTGTAGAAATTCTTGTGTGTTTCCACTTCCTCATTCATCACTGTTTCTTTGTCTTAGATGAAAACTATGCCTGGAACCTCTCTCTGTTTCTTTTCTCCAGTCTCGTTCAATTTTTTCCTGGCTGCAGAAATAAGGAAAACCAGGAGAGGGCGAGAGCATGGTAGAACTAGGAAGCAGTCCCTGAGGGGCTTTCTGACTGCAAGAGAACCCACCTCCCTCAAGCTCGGTGGGGGTAGAGGCCCACCTGAAGGAGTGAGGTCAAGCTGGGTAAATGGTTCTAGAATCAGTTCTCAGTTCTAGTGATGGACAAGTGGAACCTGAGGCCTAGTCCCCACCAACGTGAGGCAATCCAAAGAACTGGCCAGTTTCTTTTTTCATCAAACCCATGGGGGGAAATGAGGATTTAAAGGCAATTTCTTCCCAGCCTTGATTTTTCATTTTCACTCTGTCTTGTTTTAATGAGGTCCTGCAAGTTACCTAATAAATATGGAAATGTGTGCAAAGACAGTATTAATTTTGTATTCTCAAACTGAGGTGTTGACATAACATTGAAGAACTGGAATTTCACTTTTTAAAAAGGATTCTTTTACTTATTTGCTATTCAGAAGGATGATAGATTTAGAACTGAAAAGGTCTTTGGATGATTGTTTTGTTTAAGTTTCTCATTTTGCAGATAAGGCCATTGAGGTCCAGAGAGATGAAATGCTTTTTCTGAGGTTAAAGGTGTTGTGAGTAACGGGGCTAGGATTCAAACCCTGGTCTTCATACTCAGTATAAATGCAGCATTCTTTCCACTGGACCAACTCCCATTACTTCCCATGGATTTAATTACCACATCTGTGCTGGTGATTCTCAAATCTAGCTTTCCTTCCTCAGTCTGTCTGCTGACCTCCAGTCTAGAATCTTCAACTGACCTTTGGACATCTCAAACTGGATATTCAGTAGATATCTTAAATGAAACGAGTTCAAAGCCTTGCTCATTACCTTTCCTCCCCACCTCCTACCTTTCCGATTACTGTGGAGGGCAATACCACCCTCCCATCCCTCAGGCTCCCAACCTAGGAGTCATCCTGGATTCCTCTTATCCCCATAACTAAGCTGTTGCCAAAACCTATTGATTTTACCTTGGCAACATCTCTAGCACCTTTGTAACCACCTACACTGCCACAACACTGGTGCAGGCCCTCATCACTTTACTCCTTGATTCTTGCAATAGCCTGCAGGTGGGTCAGCTTGCCCCAAGTCTCTCCCCATTCCAGTCCATTCTCTGTTCAGCCTCCAAAGTGGTTTTCCTAAAGTGTAGGTCCAACTATGTCACTCCCTCACTCAATAAACTCCAGTGGCTCTCTATTGCCTCTAGGATCAAATACAAAATGCTCTGCTTGACCTTCAAAGCTCTTTCTAACCTAGCTGCCTCCTACCTTTCCAGTCTTCTTATACCTCATTCCTTACCCTCTACTCTTATCCAGTGACACTGGCCCTAGCTGTTCCGTGAATAAGACATTCCCTCAGTCAGCTGTGAGCATTTTCTCTGGCTATCTCCTATTCCTGGAATGTTCTCCTCTCCTCAACTCCTCCTATTGATTTCCCCAGCGTCAAGTCCCTATTAAAATCCCATCTGTTACTGGAAACCTTTCCCAAACTCTCTCTTTTTTGGGGGGAAGGCAGAGCAATTGGGGTTAAGTGACTTGCCCAAGGTCACACAGCTAGTAGATGTATCAAGTGTCTGAGGCTGGATTTGAACTCAGTTCCTCCTGATTTCAGGGCCAGTGCTCTACTCACTGCGCTGCCTAGCTGCCCCCCAACTCTCTTAATGCTCAAGCCTTCCCTCTGCTATTTATTTCCAATTAGACCCATATATAGCTTGTTTTGCATATATGTGTTTGCACATTGTCAGATTAAATTGTAAACTCCTTTCGGGCAGGGACTGTCTTTTGCCTGTTTCCGTATCCCCTGTACAGTGCCTGGCATATAGTAGGTGCTTAATAAATGTTGACTGATTGGACTATGAAGCTAGATTTAAGTCTTGGAGTCTGGAAGACTAGAGGTAGAATTTGACCAGACATCTCCTAGCCGTGTGGCCCTGGACAATTCAGGTGACCTCTCTGAGCCTTAGTTTCCCTATTTGTAAGTTAGGGACAATAGCATCTACCTCTTGAGTTATTGTGAGGATCAAATGAGTTAACATATGTGAAGCACTTTGCAAACCTTAAAGCAAGACACACATGCCAGCTATTATTTCTGGACCACTCAACATGGTCTTTAAAGCAAACTTTTCATTTAGAACATATAGGTATATGTATATATGTGTTTAAAGTTTTATTCCTGACTTTTGTTTTTCCATCAGTCATTTCTAATGTTCTTTCCTTTCTTCAAAACTGAACCTTTTTTGTAACAAAGAAAAAAGAGTAAGTATCCACAACTGATTACGCCCAAGGGTACATGCAACATTCTGTACCATTGAAGCTGCAGGTGACTCTATCCAACACCTTCCCTCTTCAGTATTTTAATATTGCAAATGTGATAGTTTGCTCAATTTAGGGTTTTTTTTGTGAGTCTGAAAATTAGCCACCTCTGGTTCTTTGGGATTTCTTCCAGGGAGCTCTCGAAACAGAAATCAGTTCTCCAACACTGGAGAGTCTGGTATGGCCAAGAACTCTGCAGCAGAGATGAGTAAACCAGCAAAAGATGATGGGTGAATGCTAGTGCACTTTGCCAGTAAGAAGGGCACCTGGGCGGGGAGGATGGTTAGAAACAAGCTCAGTGACTAGCCTTTTCCCGGCTTACATTACAGGCTCCTTTGCCACATCCACAAAGTCCTGGGACACTCATTAACAGCCACGAAAACACTGTCTCTAGCGATTGAGTAACCCAAGGGTTCCAGGCAAAGCCTGGGTTACAGTGGACAGAGTGGTCACGCAGAGATAAGAGCAGAATTGCTACTGAACTGAAGGGTTTAAAAATTCGAGCTCCCAACTCCCCCCAAATGCATTTCTTTATCAGTCTTCCAATGTCTCGCTGGGATCTTGGATCAACACCTGGAAACAGCTGTAGAGATGATTTAATCCAACCACCTCATTTTAGAAACGAAGGAATCGAGGCCCAGATAGTCAAGTGGTTTGCCCAAGGTCGAGTAGTAAGATCACATAGCCATGGCAGAATTAGTACCCAGGTCTTCAGACCCTATGATCCAGGGCTTTCTCCACCACTCTTGGAGCTCTTTAAGAAGTAAGTCATTTACCAACATGTGACGCTCATATGAAGCCCAGATGGGCTCGCCGTTAGTCCCCAAGGAGAACCACACCCCCCGGGGATGGAGAGAGGAGAGGAGAGCCCAGCCACCCATCCCAGCCAGGGGTCTAGGCCACCCGGGGTCTCTAAGGGCAGGAGATCAAGGCCAGGGGGTGCGGAGTCCTGTTCTCCGTCGGTGGGGCAGATCAGCTGGCTCAGCCCTCCCCCCCGGCCAGCCCTGCGCAGTCAGTCCCCACGCCTCCCCTGCTGGCTTCGGGGAGTCAGAGTCCAAGCGGGAAAGGGAGGGGCAGGCTGGGCCGGCTCCCTGACTGGCAGCAGGGTTGGCCACTGGCCAAGGGAGGTTAATAGGCTCAGGGTCGGCGTGCCTGCGCGCTGGATCCTGGGCTGCCTGTCTAGCGGCGCAAGGGGACCCAAACCCCGGCCGCCGAGCCTGGCCCAGACTAAACCCCATTCCAAATCGTGCAGGTACAAGAAGAAAAAAAAAGTTGAAAACAGACGTTGAACAGGAAAGGGAATGGCAGGGAGGGGAGGGGAAGGAAAAGCACAAGCCTCTCCGAAGTTGCTGGACCGAAACATGGGGGCGTAGGGGGGGCAGTTTGCGCTTGAGACTTGAGCGGCGTTAGGACCCAGCGGGAAGAACTTTGGAATCTCTTCCGAAGGGGAGGGGGCAGGAAAGGAGTTAGATGCTCCAGAGCGCAGGCGCGCGCGTTTACTATCGCCGGTCGTGGAGCTCGGTGGGACGGAATAGAATGAAATGTAACAAAACAAGCTGAGCCTTTGTAGCTGTTTAAAGGGGCCGCGGTCCCTTCCCTCCCGCCTCCAGCCTCCCGCCTCCTTCCCCTCCGACGTGCCCTCCACCTAGAGCTGGGCTCTGGGGAAACGGGTCCAGCAAGTCTATCCCTTTCTGAAACCCACCTCGGGAGACAGCGCGACCGAGGAAAGCGCCCGTGAGGAAGACCACCGCGCAGAGAGGCAAGAGAGAGGGAGAGGAGGAAGGCACCAGTCCGGAGTGGGCTGCGGTCCCTGGGCGCCCCGGGCCGGCTTGCGCAGCGTGGATCTCCCGGGACTGGAATGCAAACAAAGCTGGCCGCAGGCTGGGGCGGGAGCCCGGAGGCGCTGGGAAAGTTTGCCTAAGGATGGCTTGAGCTGGGAGAGGGCGAGCGGGCAAAGTTACTTTCTTACGCTTATGTCTTTGGGGGTGCCCTCTGGGGACATGCCCCTTCCGCGCCCCAGCTGATCTTCGGGGCCCGGGCTACTGCTGTCTGGGGCCACCTGTTTCGCATTCCTGCGTATCTGCGGGTCCGCTCGCGTGTGCGTGTGCACTTGAGTGTGGGTCAGGGGTGAGGGGGCGCCACGCGCGTGGCCAGCACCATGTCGAAAGTCATCCAGAAGAAGAATCACTGGACCACCAAGGTGCATCAGTGCACCTTGAACCGGGGGCCCCAGGGCGAGCTGGGGCTGACCGTCCTGGGGGGAGCCGAGTACGGCGAGTTCCCCTACGTGGGCTCAGTGGAGCCGGACGCGGGGCTGGGGCTTGCCAGCGGCGGCGAGGGCAACAGTCTCAGCGAGGGCGAGCTGCTGCTGGAGGTGCAAGGGGTCCGCGTGTCTGGCTTGCCCCGCTACGACGTGTTGGGAGTTATCCAGAGCTGCAAGGAGTCCGTCACCTTCAAGGCCGTCAGACCAGGTGAGAAGTTGGGGCCGCCGCTGATCGTGGTGTTATGAGCACCCCCCACCCCCTTCCCCATTCCCCACCTGGGGCTGCGAGCCCCTCCCTCCCCTGGGGGTGCCTCACACCTCCGGCCGCCCTCTGCCCAGGGGGAAGGGAAGTGGAGCCTGACACTGTGTAGTGCACCGGAGAAATCCAAGTTTTCACCAAGGCTTTAGAGGGGCCTTAATCCTGCCTGGAAGAACTTTGTAGGTCTTGGCTGATGATCTTGGCTGGGCAAACCTGTTATCATGCCCTAGGTCCAAGTCAGCAGCAAGGTGCTTCTCAGCCTTAACCCGGGGGAAGCTAGGTAGGGATGCTGAGACTAATGTACGTGATTCCCAGCAAAAATTGGAATGGAGGGAAGGGGATCTCCCCCGTCCCCATACGTGCTCAGAACTGAAGGGGGGGTACCATGTGCCTGTCCATCTTCACTTTCACTCTCCTTCCCCTCCTTTCTGGTTCTGTGCCTTGACTCCCTAACATAGAGTCTCGGTATCCGGCCAGGGGGTAGTTTAACTTGTTTTTGTCCAGTCTCCTCTCCGCCGCCTCCCGCTTCCCCCCCCCCTTCCCCATCGCATCCCATCCCCCCATCAGCACAGGATTGTGTCCAGTAGTTCTGTTAGACCTTTTTTTGTTACCCCCAGAAATGTTTTTCCTTCACATTACAGATTTCTCTAATATGGGATGGGTTTTCAGGTGTTTCCCAACTCAGTTATCTGCGATTATTTCGCTTTGGCACGTTTAAAAGCATTGTGCGTCAAAGCCCAAGGATCTTGTCTCTAAGGAGAAGTGATGACTAAGAGGGGCTCCGTGTGTATTTTCGGGTAGGTCAGGTGAAGGTGGTTTGATGGATAATGACCTTTTGAAAGGTGGGGAAGGGGGTTATAGCACCTGGTGAGGGAGAGGGCCAAATGCCCTCTGTTTGCCCCTGAGTCAGCTTTTAAAATATGCCCTGCTCTCAGTTCATTGAGGGCTGACATTAAATTGCTTAAAAGGGGTTCAGCCTCAGGACTTGGTTGGTGTTCAGTTTTTGGAGCTGGGGAAAAGCCATGATCTCCAGAAACTCTTGGTCACGGAGGGGCATGACTGTGTAACTCCTAAAGGCAGCCAGTCATCAGACTCCCTTGGGATGAAAAAGCCCGAGGAGGTCGGATTCTACCAACTTCCCCCATGTAGATAACAGACGGCTTGGAAAGGCAGGTTGCAGAGCTGTCTGTGGAATGTGTGCTAGGGAGGAAGAGCCTGGGCTGGGATGGGCAATTCCTCTTCTCTTTGAAAGAGGGCTTATCCAGATGAAGGGAGTGGCTGGGGAGGGATCTTTGCTGCCTATTTTCCTGCGATTTTTGAGAGAAAACCCTGCTATGCATAAAGACCACTCCCTTCTCCCCCTTCCCCCCCACCCAAGCATTCTTATGGCCCCCTGGAGACGAGGTTAAAACCGATTTTCCTACTTTCAGAGACACAACAGGCTTTGAGTGCCAGGAAACTGTTCCCTCCGGGAGGTATCCAGGTTATTAGGGCTAGAGAAAGTTTTGAAGGAAAGACTTGATCACTGCATTTAACTGACACCTATAGGTCTAATGACAGCAATCAACTGCCTGGAGGTGACTGGGTAAAAGGGAAAGGTGGATTCTCTCTTTGACCTTGCTGGCTTGGGGGCCCCAGCTGCAGATCTCATCCTCACTTTGCAAGTTGCTGAGTCAGTCTTTGTGGGCTTTCACAGATGCCCTGGAGGCAGAATCCTCCTGAGGGCCTTTCAGCCCATCCTGTAATGTTTCAGGGTGATGGCAACTGTCTGTCACTGGAGGTTGCCAAAGGAGAGGTGAATCCAGAGCTATTCCTGAAGTTTGCCTAGGTCACTTCCTAGGGTGGTATTTTTTGGTGGTGATGGTGATGGGGTATGTGTGTGGGTGGGTGCTTTATAATGAAGCTGTCTGTAGGAAAGCCTTGGATGACTTGGAATCCAACGCACTTGTGAAAAGTGGTGTTTGTGCCATCTTTATGTAGGCAACAGAGTTGGCATAGCTGCCTCATTAAGGCATAAAGATGATTCTGAGTCACAGCAGCAGTAACCGTATGAACAGCCCATCATCCTTTGCTGGCACACAGCAAAGGAAAGCGTGACAGCAATGTAGCTCTGTGCCCTGGCTGGCTGGGGCATATTGGGAGCTAGCAGTGGGAAGATCTCAGGGTCTTGTTGTGGAAGGGGGTGGGGCAAATCTGTTCTTGGGATGTCATTAGGGACCCTGGAAAGACTTTGCGAAGTCGTCTGCCATTTGTTTGGTTTCTGAGTAGAAAATGTTTTGTTTCTTTCATAGTAAAGGGGAGATGCTTGATGGACCAAAGCCTAGACAAGGATGAGAGTAGCTTACTATGAAAAAAAAAAGGCTAAAAGTGAAGAAATGATGAGCCTTAATTAATATCTTAGCAAATAGGGCAAGAATAGAAAATTGGAGGGCCTGGGTGAGAATATCCTCTTTGCCACTTAGGACTGAGTGACCTTGAGCAAGTTACTTAATCTCTGTGGACTTCTGATGCCTCATCTGTAAAATAGGAGTGTAAGATGACTGGGAAGGGCCTTTCTAGTTTGAAATCCTAAAAATACTAGGAGTAGGGAGTAGGGGGTAGAAGATCCTTTTCCCTTCCTTTTCTCATCATCTATTAGTTGTTATTGAGATGAGTAATCCTGGTGGAGGCTTTAGGGGTGGGGGAGCTGTATAAGGAAAGAGGAAAACCCATTCATTTAGAGTAAGTCATATTTCAGGAACAAGGTAAAAGAGAGGTTTCTGAGTCTTGTTCTAACCATAAGCCTAGAGCTGGATCTTGGCCAGGTCCTGAAACAGAGAAGGAGTGAGATACATTTAGACTTAGATATGTACATGTCTCCCCCAAAAGAATGTAAACTTCTTTAGGGCAAAGATTGTTTTCTTCTTGCCTTTCTGTCCCCAGTACCTGGCACAGGGCCTGACACATAGTAGGTGTTTAATTAATGCTTATTGATTGAATGTCAGATCATAGTGGGGTACAGGAAGCTGATGGCTAAGGAAGGATTTGAATGACAGCATCATTGACTTATGAAATGTTAGACCTGAAAGGAATGATAGAATTTATCCCATTAAAGCCCTCATTCTACAAGGGAGGAAGTCAAGACCTAGAGATGGGCTCAGAATCACAGATTCTGAGTTAGAAGTAACCTCCCAGACCATATAGTCCAACCCACCTCTGAGAACCCTCTCTATGGCATCACCAGGTTGTGCACATCCAGGGTGTGTTAGCTGTTCACTGAGCTACCCTTTCCTCATTGCTGTCCAGTTGTTTTAGCCATGTCTGACTCTTTGTGACCCTATTTGGGGTTTTCTTGACAAAGATACTAGAGTGGTTTGCCATTTCCTTCTCCAGCTTATTTTACAGATGAGGAAACTGAGGCAAATAGGGTGAAGTGACTTGCTCAGAGTCACACAGCTATTTAGTTAGTGTCTGGGCTGGATTTGAACTCAGGTCTTCCTGACTCCAGGCCTGGTACTCTTCCTTGACAAGGCTTCAAGTCAAGGACGTAGACCTATATTTTGTCGCCCTTCTGTTTTACATACAGTGGGGGTGGGAGTGACTTGGCTAAGGTCACCCAGGCCCTACACTGCAGTTCCAGGATTAGAACCTGTGTTGTTTAGTATCAATAACTTCAATCAAGGTCACCCAGAGCTACAACTAGCGCCCATGTTTCCTGACAACTCCCTCACTATTCCATGCAGTTGTAGATTACATCATCTGTATGTATAACAGCTGGCTGTCCAAAGTGTTGGCAGGTACAATCCCAGATCTAGCTCATTATGTTTGAGGGGGTGGGATGGGACAGGACTAGATTAACACTGCTAATTCTGCCCTGCTTAGGCTTCTTGTGTATGCACTGGCCCTGGGATGGGAGTCCATTTAGATTTCCCCAGGGTGGAATAGGAAAGCTAGTCTAGGATTTAGCCTCTTTTATGACTAATATCCAAGATGGGTAATTCAGATGTAGTCATTGAGAAATTGCTGGTTAGGAGAGAAGATGAGCTTTACTTTGGTGCTGGATTCTTGACCTAGAGATCAATGTAGTAGACAGTCTAGAAAGCCCCTGAGGCTGCTGTGACTGCATGATACCACGGAGAGAATGGACTGGACTGGCAAGAGACCTGAGTTTGAGTTCTGCCACTTAGGTCATAGGACCTAAGTTGAGAGCCTTCTGGGCCATAGGTCACACTAGATTGAAGCCATCTGCTGCCTCTCCTTCATTTTATGGATCAGGAAATAGACCCACAGATTGGTCCAAGTTTTTACAGGCAGTGAGCATCAGAGGTAAGATTTGACTCCAGGTCCTTTGCCTCCAGGGTTTGTGGTCTTTCACTGATATAGGGTTCTTTTTTTTTTTTTTTAGCATGGATTGCAGGAAAAAGGGATTGTAGGGATCAAATCCAACCTTTTCATTTTATAGATGGAAACTAAGGTGAACTGATTTGGCCAACGTCATATGGATGGTAAGTGGCAAAGCTGGCGCCAGATCCATATCATCAAACCCCAAATTCAGCTCCCTGCCCATTGGACTGCACTGCCTTTCTTGCCTTAAAGACAGTTGCTTCACCTCCATGAGTCTGTTTCCTCATCTTCTAAAGGATGAACTAGTTTGGATGATCAGGAAAATTCTTTCTAGCATATGTTCTAGAATTGTGTGGATGCCAAGAAAAATCCCCAAGCCTACAAGCCCCCCCGCCCCCCAAATCCTAGACTTCAAAAAAAAAATACTTAGAGAGCTGCGTGATAGTAGATTCCCTAAATGGTATTTCACAGGTAGTGTGGTAACCTATTTTCCCAGGTGACTTTGTGGTTTTGCAAAATATACAGGAACTGAAACTACCCTCCTGGATGAAGTTCAGAATAAGCGTATTCAACAAACCGAAGAAATTTCTTCCTTTGCCTTGTATTTCAGTTCAGACAGTTTGACACACTAGGTTTTTTGTCCTATGTATTTATGTGGTTAAAAAAAAACCAGTGAAAAATATGACAATATCTCCATAGCAAATCTGTGGTGTGTCTCATTTTACATACCATGTCTCCCCCCCTTCCCCCCATCATTGTCTTATGATCACAGAAAGCTTATTTTAATGCTTGTCCTTTTATTCCCCTGGTTTTTTAATGAGGTCTCAAGTGCGTATTTCAGAAGCAAAACCAGCCGAGTCCTTGCCCATTGCCTTTCTTTGTTGTATCGACGGCTGCCCACTATTAGAGATGTTTGTTCACAGAATTATGAGTTTAGAGCTGGACCTTAGAGGCCAGCTAGTCCGACTATCTCATCTTGTCAAAGAATTAAGTGACTTACCTAGGATCATACAAACTACTACTATGTATATGAGAGTCGATATTTGAACTCAGATCTTCCAGAGTCCAAGTTCTGCGCTCATTCCACTGAGCCATCTAGCTGCCTACCTCTCTTTTCATCATTTTCCTAAGCTCTCCTTTGGGTGTTCAGCGTCCTGGTGATTTCTCCTTGTCCTTCATCAAAACTTCTTCCCAGAAAAGGAAAAGCAGGACAACATAATAATAATAGCTGAATTTACACGGTCGTCGAAGGTTTGGAAGGTACTTTATATAGAGCAGATGTCATTATTATTTTGTCATTTCATAGATGAACCTGCTGAAAGCCTCCTGAGGTTCAGTGACTTGTCCAAGGTCACTTGGCTAATAAGTGTCTGAGGAGAGATTTGAATCCAGCGCTCTATCCACTGTGCCACAAGGGACCTGGATTCAAATTTTGGTCTGACAGTAGCCTCAGTTTCCTCATTTAGAAAATGTGAATCATAATACCCATTATGTGGCTCTAATGCATGTATGTATGTTTTTAGTTGCCAGCCAGACCCCTGCTTTCAATGGCATGAGAAATTCTGGGTGCTCATACTCACTCCACCCTCTACCAAAGTGGATCAGCACTTTCTTTGATGTTGAGAAAGATTGAAAGCAAAAGGAGAAGGGGGCAGCAGATGATGAGATGTATAGATTGTGTCATGGAAGCCACGAACATGAACTTGGGCAGACATTGAGAGATAGTGGAGGACAGAAAGGCCTGGTGTGCTGCAGTCACAACCTAACAACAACAAAAATCTTAGAGAGTTGCCTGGGACACAGAAGGGATATGACTTATCCAGGGTCACCCAGCCATGATGGCACTTGGGCACTAAGGCCAGCTCTCTATCCATTTGAGCCATATGGTTTCTTTATCATTTACTGATAAGACCGCCAGCTGTAGGAGGGTGGGGATTGTGTAATCTTTGTCTTTATATCCCTGGAGGGTCAGCCATGGTAGAGTGGATAGAGAGGTGGCCTGAGAGTCAGATTCAAGTCCTGCCCCTGACCTCTAACTGGCTGTGTGGCCTTGGGCAATTAATTCTCTTAATCCCTCAATGCCCTCACAACCTTCATAAATTACAGAATTGGTGCCAACCTATACAGGTTCCCAACGGTTTGAAAAAGCCTGAAACCTTAGGTCCTTATCCTTAGGCATTGAGAGGGAGCTTGGGGCACTTTCCTCCTTAAACAGCTTCTTGTCTATGACGTTGGCATGAATTTCTAAATAAGTGTAATTCACATGCCATTGGATTCTCTGTACTCTTCTTCTCTCCCTTACCACCCCCCCCCTTATTTCTGAACACATTTCCCCCTACTCCACCCCACCCCTGAACTAAATTTTCTCAGATCAATCTGTTTGTAGTTATTTGTGACGCCAAAAGATCAGTTTCTCCTGAGCGCTATTTTTGGTCTCTCTTAAGGAAACAGCAGCTTTAAAAAAATACCATGTCCTGGGACAGGTGACCTGGCTTTCACTATAGTTTGTAACGTACTATTTATTATAGGCTGTGATTTTTTTTTTCTGAAAAAATCTTAACCTGACCTTATGGTAAAACTACGATATTGTTGGCTATGATATCTTCTGGCATCCATTACACAGCCAGTTGCAAATGCCAGAATTGATTATATGCGCCAATGAGACCGCCTCACAGGGCTGTATGTGAAATTGTACTGACGTCTCTTTACCACAGGCTGGATGCTGCTTTCTCAACTAGCTTTGTCTAATGGAAAACCTTACCCTCTTAAAAGTTGGTGTGTCCATTTGAGTGTATGTGTAATCTAGATACCAATTTTACATACGTTAAGATGACAAATTATAGAATCGTAGATCTATTGCTGGAAGGGACCTCAGAGGCCAGCTAGTCTAACCCTCCCATTTTACAGATGAGAAAACAACATTAGGGAGGTTAAGATGGTTAGCTTTCTTTGAGGGCTGATGTTAATGTCTTAATAAGTTGGATATTGCATCAGTTGACACTTTAAAAAAAATGTGAATCCCAAAGCCTTATTGAAATGTTCTCAATTTCTGTGCCATGGGCCTACTTTCTGTGTAGAAACTGCCTTGAAATGAGGTCCTTTTTATACTCCATTAATCCTCAGACAAGAAGGCCAAGGTACACCTGATTATACTGCAGGTAGCTAATGTAACAGAACCCACATTGTACCAGAAGATCTGAGCAGAGTTGGAATTAGGGTGGGGTGACAGGGGCTTTGCCTCTGGGCACAGACTTAAGTGTCACCACTTAAAGTCCTTTAGCTGCATAGAAACATGAGTTAGTTGCTAATTAACAGTCATGTTAACTGAAGTGGGAAACTATGACCTGGAAAGCCATTCCCCACTCTGCTCTCCCTCACTGCCACCCCCCAGGCTAATGTCCTGCCTTAACTGGAGGCACCTGCCTGCCATTTGTCCCTGGACAGGTTTGTGGTACTAGCTTTAGTTATTCTTTGTTATGGCTGCAGTCTAGTGACCAGCATTCTCATCCTGGTTATGTTAATAATTTCCCAGCATCTTCCTTCTTTATCTCATTCATTCTCCTTGATTCTAAAGACAGTAGGTTGGATTTGACAACCCAGAATGTCCCAATCAGCTTGAAAATTCTATGAAAATGGAAAATCACTGAATTCTGAGTAGTGAGCAGTGTTTATATGGATTTTTTAAGTCCCTCTCTCTCCTTATTTTGTTCCTAAACTTTTTAATTCTTACAGAAAATGAAAGAAATTAAATTAAAAAATCAAATTGAAATATACACCCACTTCCAAATAACTTGTCCTTATTTTAGATTCTAGCAAATGAAAAAATGGGCAGCTAGATGGCACAGTGGTTTGAGTGCCTGGCCTAGAGTTAGGAAGACTCATCTTCCTGAGTTCAAATCCAGCCTTGGACACTTAACTAGACTGGACAGGCCACTTCATTTTGCCTCAGTTTCCTCATCAGTAAAATGAGCTGGAGAAGGAAATGACAAACCAGGCCAGTATCTTTGTCAAGAAAACCCCAAAGGAGGTCATGAAGAGTGAAGGCTGAAACAACTGAACAACAACAAAATGTAAAAATGTCAACGTCGTGTTGATGAAAGGAGAACCCAAGTTGATGGATTCAGGGAATGACATTAATATTTATTTACTATTCTGATAACATTAGGGGATTTGGAGTCTGTGGACCCATGTTAAAACTAACTTCTGCTACTTAGTGACTGTTACTAAGTGACCTTGGGCAATTCACTGAAAGTATCAAGGACTCCTATTTTCTTATCCATACAATGAAGGGTTGGACTCAGTAGTGTCTAAGGTGCCTTCAGCTGCTAATCATTCATAATGGGAAATTTAGGAGTCCTTGTTCTTTGCGCCTATGAAGTAGCTACCAGGCAACCTTAAGGGGAAGGCACTAGCAGCTGGGGAGCCTGGGAAGGCTTTCTGTAGAAGGTGCTACTTGAACTGAGACTTGAAAGAAGCCAGGGATGCCAACCAGTAGAGGTGAGGAGGGCCAGTCAGCATTTTAATCTAACATTCTAACCCAGACTCTCCTTACTCAGAGGTCTAATTCTCTTGCCACTCTGCTGTTGCTGCCTCTATTGAAGGGCTCAGACTGGAACCGAGGTCTGGCACCCAGTCCAGTGCCCTTTATCCTAACCATGCTGACGAGTCTAATCAAGACTGATGTGTGTGAAAGCCTGGGATTTTGATGTTCTGGGCCCATGGGGGATGAAGCCGCTCAGCTGATCACACCAGTAATGCTTGTGGTATGCCAGCAATGTACAGTTTGCTATTGAATAGCTTGGCAGTGATAACAGTTCTGTGGAGTGTGCCTGTGGAATCTATAGGGACCCCCTTTCCCAGTTCCACAGTGTGGCTGTTGGAGAAGAAGTCTTATGGGCATGCAGTCAGCTGAGAGCCCAGACCTGTCTGTTTCTATCTCCTGGAGGATTAGAATGAGTTACCAAAGACCATTGCATTGTCTTGGTGACCATCACCACCCTGATGTTATTATAATGGGCAGCATATCTTATCTTCTCACAATGGGGGGAATCTTTCAGCCTGTGGCAAGACAAGAGCCAATTTAGGCTGTCTCTCCCTACATGGACAGCAGGACCACGGTGCAATAAAGGACAATTACCATGTAATTATAAGCAGTGTTTCAAAATTATTGCTACTCTGGATGTCAGCAGCCTTAATGTTCTGTGTTTTTCTCAAAAAGGGCCCATAGCTTTCAGCTTAAGGGGCGGTATAATACAGGGGACAAGGTCTTTGGATTTGGAGTTGGAGAACTTGGGGTCTGCTCTAAATCTCTGAGGCAACAAGGTAGATCGAGTGCTGTGCATGGAGTTCAAATCCATCCTTATATACTTACTCGCTTTGTGAATTTATGTAAGTCACTTAATTATCATTTGCCTTAGTTTCTTCATCTGAAAAATGAGGATAAGAGGCACACCTACCTCCCAGGGTGATTGTGAAGATCAAATTTGTCAAATCTTTGCAAACCTCCAAGTGTTATTTAGGCCTTAGCTATTATCTTCCTATAAACATATTGCCAGAATGTTTAGATGATAGGTTTTTGTTGTGCTCAAAGCAGAAAGCATGTGACCTAAAGTCAGAGATACATGGATCCAAGCCCAATCTCTGCCCCTTACTGTTAATGTAACCACTCTGAAACTCAGTTTCCTCATCTATAAAATGGGGTTATAGTAACTCTGGTACTTATTTCAAAGTAAGTACATACAGTACAAAGTACTTCTCTTTTTTAATGTTCAACTGAGAAAATTTACCTAAAGAACTTTATTAACCTTAAAGTAGTATTTAGAATATCACTTGGCAGTATTATTCGTTTTGTTCCCATATTTTATTATTTATTATTATTTCATTTCTTTTGGAGTTTAGATAGAAATGATCCTGGATAGGTTGCTTTTCTACTTTTTAAAAAGAAATTGTTTGGCAAATTTTGTAACGGGTAGATAAAGATCACCCTTTACAGTTGAATAAAACCATAGGGATGCCAGGAGCAGATAGGATGCCAAGGATAATATGGACACCTCATCCTCTTCCCACATATATATATATATACATATATATATGTACATATATATATGTATATATGTATATATATATATATATTTAAGGTATTTTTTTATCACTTTAATTACAGCCATAGACTAGTTTTTTAAAAAAAAATATTTTCTCAACAGCTTCTTCCTTAAATTTTTCCTTTCCCTTTCCAACTTGTGATTATGATTTTGCCACTGACTGTGAGGGGTGTGTGTGTGTATGGGGGTGTGTGGGGAGCGCTGCTGAAACAGGTTACTAGGGAGGTTGTGAAATTTCCTTACCCTGACATATTTTAATTCATCTGCATGATGCTAATGTTCTTCCGGAAGGCAGAGATTAGATTTGTTTCTCCCCAGTGATGTGTTTGCAGAGCTCCCCTAGCCCCTATATAGGTACCTTGTATGTCTTTTGACTAGATCAAAAGGGTTAAATTCTCTAAAGAGGTTTGGCCGGCTGCTCTCAGTTTAGCAGCCTGAGCCATCTTGTAAACCAGAGGTTCTGGCCCCTAATCCCTGAGTCCTGGGGCCATGGCCTGCGCGGCCAAGGGGTATCCAGAGCATTGGAGAAATGAGTAAGGAATGTCTTGGCTGGAACCCAGACTTGGCTAGTGTCTGGCACATAGTAGGTAATATAGAAATGCTTATTCCCTCCCCTTTACCCCAAACTCCCCTCCTCTGCCCATCAAGTGGCATCGGATCTGCAACTTCTGGGCTCATTGTTTTGCCGGTGCTCAGAGGAGTATCAGGGGACACATGGGAAAAGCGAGAACTTCATACTCTATCTCTCTGCTTCCTATATACTACTCTGATGGGGTACCTTATATGCCCTTACAACATAGTGCTACACTTCCAGTCAGGACCACCCAAGTTTGAAGTTTGGCTCCGATGCTTAAGCCATGTTATCCTGAACGGGGTACTTAACTTCTCCCAGACTTAGTTTACTCATATGTAAAATGACAGCACCTCATCTTGCTGGGTTGTTTCGAGAATCAAATTTTATATATGTGTATATAATGGGATAGCAAGGTAGCCCAGTGGATAGAACACTGGGCTTGAAATCGGGAAGACTCATCTTCCTGAGTTCAAATCTTGCCTCAGACACTTCCTAACTGAGTAACCCTGGGCAAGTCACTTAACCCTGTTTGTCTCAGTTTCCTCATCTGTAAAATGAGCCGGAGAAGGAAATGGCAAACCACTCTGGTATATTTGCCAAGAAAACTCCTAATGGGGTCACAAAGAGTCAGACATGACTGAAAATTGGCGGAACAGCAAAAATGTATAGAGCTATACACAGACACACATGTATACTGTATATGTATATATGTATGTGCACACATGTCTATTTATGTACACGCTTTGCAAAACTTCAAGTGTTGTATAAATTTGGGCAATTATTCTGATTACCCTGAACCCAGAGGTAATACACAAGCTACTCTGCCCTGGTTATACCCCTTAGCCACAACATAATGACAATATTCCTATATTATAATAATAATAGTTCCCACTTAAATAGTTCTTTCAAGTTTGCAAAGTGTTTTACATGCACTATCTTGAGACTCTTAACCATCCTGTGAAGGTAGGTGCTATTATCATCCTAATTTTACAGAAATGACTTTCCCAAGGTCAAACAGCTAAGAAGGGGGCAGAAATCAGGGTTTGAACTCAGCTCTTCCTGAATCCAAGCACAGCTTCCTAACCACATGATGACTTAAAGGAATGTAGTCCTCCAGAAATACTGGGCAACACCACGTTTTTGAAGTATTTTCTGTGTCTATGCTATGCAGTTTTCACCTGGGAGCTTTTTGAGACTGCATTCTTTTTAACTTGATGAAAAATTTGTTGGCTGAAATATCCATAACTTATTTTTAAGGCACATTAAATATACACAGCCATATGTCTGACTTTTGTATAATGATTTAAGATGAGCGTCTGCCAGTGGATGTAACGTTTTGAACTGTAAAGAAAAACCCTGCATTAATTGGGCTGAGAACCTTCTAGGGCCTTATTTTGGCCAGATGTGTGCCCTCGATAAGGTCAGTGCTTATATAACTTAGATAAGAAGGCCTAGGAATGCATCTTCTCAGCCTAATTTCAATATGATCGGCATTTCACTACCTGGATTTCTGGCCAAGCTTCAGAAGCCACATCTGATAAAGAGAGCATACTGACTTCCTCCTCCAGCTATCAGCCTGTTTGCATCTCTGTGACTTGGTTAGGAATTCAAGACTAGAAACCAACTTGTTAAGGAAGAACTCTCTGCTGCCATAGAAAATGCACATCTTGGGTTTGGTTGTTGCCATTTTTTTAAAAATCAGGAACATCTGAATCAAAGGTGTTAATGTTCTTTCCTTGCTGTCAAATAGCATCCATCATGTATTCTTGTATGAGTGGAAATGGCTCTTCAGAGTTACTCAGAAGGCGGGCTCTCAGGACTGAAGGTTCTGGAAAGAAAGTACAGGACATGCTTAGAAAGCAACACTCCAGTCCTGATTGGAACTGGGACACATGCTCTTCACCCCTAGGTGACATTGGAAAGCCAGAGGCAGCTGCCCAGGTTTATTTGCATTAATATGTGCTTAGAAAAGCTCCTGGGCTTGTGACTTCTAGTCCAGACCTGGACTAGTGATGAGTCCCAGCTGTGTTATTTGCAAGCTGTTTGACCTTGCACAAAGCCCCAGGCTCCTCTGTAAAATGGGATGGTAATACTGGTGCTACTTGTCTCAGAGTTATCATGGGGTTCAAATGAGGTAATGTACAAATCATGTGCTTGGGTATACCCTAAAGTGCCATATAAATGGAAGTTGTTATAGTTTAGTAAAGCAACCTAGTATTTATTAAGCACCTACTATATGCCAGGCACTGTGCTAGGCACTGGGGAAACAAAAAAAGAAATGATACTTTATTTTAAATATGAGCAAATAAAGACCTTCTTCTCTCTTTTTTTTTTTATTAGTTACTTTATTTTTAGTTTTCAACATTCACTTCCATAAGTTTTAAATTTTCTCCCCCTCCCTCATCTTTCCCTCCCCAAGACAGTCTGCAATCTGTTACAGGCTTTACATATACTTTCCTATTAAACATATTTTCACATTAGTCATGTTGACTAGAAGAATTATAATGAATGGGAGAAGTCATGAGAAAGAAAAACAAAACAAGAAAATAGTATGCTTTGCTCTGTATTCAGACTCTGTAGTTCTTTCTCTGGATATGGATGGCATTCTCCATCAGGAGTCCTTTGGAATTGTTTTAGGCCCTTTCGTTGATGAGCAGGGCTAAGTCGATAAAAATCAGTCATTGCACACCAGGGCTGTTACTGTGTACAGTGTTCTCCTGGTTCTGCTCACTTCACTTAGCATCAATTCATATACATCTTTTCAGGTTTTTCTGAGTCTTCCTGTTCATCATTTCTTATAGTACAATAGTATTCCATTACATTCATGTACCACAACTTGTTCAGCCATTTCCCAATTGATGGGCATCCCCTCAGTTTCCAGTTCTTGGCCACCACAAAGAGAGCTGCTATAAATAAGACCCTCTTCTCTTAAGGAAATTGCATTCAAAGCAATCTAGCATTATTAAATAATTAATAGGTGTTGAAAATATAAAGACAAAGCAAACAAAAATACTGCCCCCCCCCTTTCTGGCAATTCAAAAACAGAATCAAATAGTTCCTGACCTCAAAAACTTTCCATTCTATAAGGGGAGACAACAAGTTCATATATATATATATCCATACAATAGATGGGGAGGGGGGAGATATGGTGTTTTATTGGTATGGATATTCTCTTCTCAGGCATATCACAGCCTTTCTTTACTTTTTATCCTATGTAAGGCTTATCTGTGTCTGTGCATACATTGTCCTTTAATGGAGGCAGCCAGGCACAATGGAAAGAGCCCTGGCTCTTAGGATAGAAGACCTGAGTTCAAACTATGACTGCTTTCATGATCAAAGGCAAAAGCCTTCTTCTCCTAGCCTCAGTTTCCTCATGCCTAAAATGAGAGGGTTGAACTCTTTGGTCTTTGAGGTCACATCTAACATTAGATCTATGGTCCATCAATATTCTAGAGGTCTTTGTATATGATCCATCAATATCCTAGAGGTCTTTGTATATATCAGGAGGTGGCAATATGGCACTAAGGTCATCCATCAGTTTCCCAGTCATTCTCCTTATTTTGACTGGCTCCACCACTTTCCTCACTCACTTAATATCCTTAATGTTGCCTTTTATGCCTTGGAGGAAGGTTTATTGTGAAGATGATCCTTTGTAAACCTCAACATACCACATGAATGAGAGGAGGAGGAGGAGCAGAAGGAGGAGGAGGAAGTGGTGGTTTTTCATAATTGTTCCATGTTCTTCTTCCACATCCTTATTGGTCATGGGCTATCATCAATGTACATACAATGTGCATCCTTCCAGTCATTTGGTTCTTTGTGTCATGAGGAATTTTGAGTTCTCTAAGATCATCGTATTTCATTCATCTCACCCGTTGCGTACAACCAGGAGATTATTGGAACAAAAAAAAAAATGGCAGCAAGTAACTTGGGAAGCGGGGAGGGTCATTGAAAGCACCATATAATTTCCCATGTAAGATGGAGCCCTCTCTTCTCATCTTAAATTATGGACCCAACTCTTTAATCCAAATCAACGTCTACCTAGGATGGCCTGAGTAATAGACTAATTCACTGGACTCATCATATAGCTGGATGTGTGAAAGTAAAAAGTATTCTCCTCCACTTTGTTTTTCTAATCCAAATGATTGCTCTTATCTCTTTTCCTTTGGCGTAGGTTTCACTGGCAAGCTTTTCAAAGAACCTCCCAAGTCTTCTAGTCTAACTTGTACCTCTCTAGGAATCCCCTCAACAACACTGCTGAGAATTTACCTTTCTACTTCTGGCGATGGTGGTGTGGTGGTGGCACTGGGGGGGCCCCGCTGCCTCCTGAGGCAGCCCGTTCTGCTCTTGGGTAGTTCCAAAGGGTCCCGGAGTATCGTGTGGGCAACAAGGCACAACAAATACTTCTTAAACCCTTACTACGTGCTAGGCACTGCAGTAAGCGCTGAGAATACAACATAAAGAAAAAGTGCCAGCCCCCAAGAAGCCTATTTTGTAATGAGGGAAGTTGAAAAACATGGGAGAGAGGGAGGATTTGGAAAGCTACCCCTATGGAGACAGGGTAGTGAAGTCTGGAGAATCAGAAACGCAGTCAGGAGGGGAATGAAGTGTGGCTGATCTGGGCCCATCTCCAAAGTGGAGGCTCCTGGAGGAACTCACCAATGGGAGAACAGGACTAACATGGCATAGGGGAAGTTCCAGGCTGAGAAGACAGCTGAGTCATGGTGGCAAAATCGAGAGAGAGAGAGAATGTGTCAGAAACACAGCAAGGAAGAGACTCAACTATGCAATTATTCCAATGTTGTTTGCAAATAAAAGCATTTGGAGGCACTTCCCATCAATAGCAAATCTCTCTTTCACATGGCTCGTCCATAGAATCTGTTCGTGCCAGTGGCAAATACACATGCAGAGGAGACATCGATACCCCTTTTTAATCCCTTGATTTTTGTCCTCACTCTATAAGCTATAGTTTTATTTTAAAATATATTTTATTAATGTCCTTTGACTTCTTTTCAAAGCCATTTTTTTTTCCAACTCTGCCCTCTAGGTTGAACCTTCCCTCGTGACAAAGAAAAATGTACAAACCCACCTGAGATAGAAACCTTGCCTCGCAATGTATGCACCATTATGTTCTGGTAGTCTCCCACCTCTCTGTCCTGAAGAAGGAGCCATGATTGCTCATGTCTTCCCCAGAAGTCCTCTACTTTTAATGGATGTATGAGAGACTCTACTCAAGGAGAGCATTCAAGGCTACATTTTGTTTTGTCAAGTATTCTTTAAAAGGGAAACAAAACACCCATAGACAACAAGTAGAGTGTTGTCTATACCTTTAGCCATGTGGCTGCAGGGGAAGAGCATCTGTAAGAACATGTGTAACACACACATAAGCCATTGTCATAAAGCTTTTATAGAGACGAGAAATCTTCCAGACGACTGGGAAGTTGAGTTTTTTTCTTTCCGTAGAAGCTGTGCTCATTATCTTTTCCATCTTCCCTGTAATTTCATGCTCTTGGACACATCTTATAAAACAATCCTTAGGTGCCTTTTTAAAATGGCATCCCTTCTTTGTGTATCAGTTAAGCTCCCGGCCTCCTTTCTGGCCTCTCCCAAGACGCCATGATGTGGTGGAGAGAGAACAGGATTTCTTGGGCTCTGTCATTCACTACCCATCTGACCTGGGGCCAATTGCTTAATCTCACTGGGCTTCATTTTTCCTCTTTTGGAAACTGAGCAGGTTGAAATAGGCAAGCTTCTCTCCACTCCCTAATTACCATAGTCACTTCTGAACCCCATATGTCAGACACTGTGCATGGAAGATCTAAATGGGGGAAGTGGGGGTCATTTGCTTCTTGTTCATGGGGAAGAGAGATCATTATAAAAACATTAGCAGGTCTGTTTCATTTCACACCTGTTTATTTCCTTCCTTTGAGTTTCACCTAAAAATGCCCCAGGGATAATCTGACTTGGCTCTATCTCAAACCAAGTTCATTTAGAAATGATTGAGTAATCTAATCTGGTGTTAGTCTTGGCTGCCATGGTTCTTGTCAAGGAGATTAAAGGTTTGCTGCCTGCAGTGGTTCTGGGATCTTTGGGCCTACTTGTTGTGGTGACTGCTGGTTTAAATTCAGTGGCACATAGTACGTGCCTAAAAAATGTTTGTTGATTGGTTGAATTCAACCAGTATTTATTAGGTGCTTGCCATATATAAGACCCAGTGCCATGTACCGGAGATATAACAAAAAGAGCTGCAGGATTGGGTGATCCATACACTATTGCAAACCATGGCACCTCTCTACCTCAGCCCATGGTCTTATGAGTTGCTCTGGCTAAAAACCAGTCCATTACATGGTGTCTGTCAAATTTGGTTTGGCTCTTGCATTTCAGAATTCTTTCCCTTTCACACCTGGGGCGTACTTCTCATGTTGGGGCAATATTCTAGTGTGCGTCCCTTGCTGCCCAGGTCATTGAAAGTGCCCAGAAACCTTGAGTTAGCATGAACTCAGCTTCTGGCTGTTGCTTAAAAATGCCCAGGGATGGGATACGTGGGGGAAGCTTCATTTGCGCGGCATTTTCAGCCAGGTCATCTTTTAAGCTGCTGAGCTGCAGCTCTCTCAGAAAGGCAAGAGTTGGCTTTGCTGTGGCAAAAATCTATGGCCAAGCAGGTTCGTAATGGATGTGGAAGTTTATTGAGACATGCACAGATCTTAGAACAACAGGAACAGAGCCGGAAAGGACCCCAGAAATCATCTAGGCCATCTTGTCAAGACTCCCAGCGGGTGGTCACCCACTCAGCCTTGACTTGAAGACATCCAAGGAGCAGGAACCCACCACTTCTGCCATGTTTTGCAACGTCTCGATCTAAAGGATAAAGCCAGGGGCTTAGAGAAGGTCACAGGATGCTTCAGAGATGCCCATGGAGTTTTGTATTCTCTTAGTTCTACATATTGTGGGAAGGAAATCTCCGTATGGTCTTGGGTTTGAGCTGTACAGCGCACTCTTGTGAATGAGGTAGAACACAGGCCTCATTCTTTATGAAATATGAAATCATTTCTACCAGAAAAATTGGATTATGAAATGTTGAGCTCTACCCACTTAAAGAGTAATCCAGAGTTATTCTAAGCAAAATGATTGTTACACCAAAACAAGACCAGTTGGAAAGTGTTTTGTTGGAGAGAAGTAGAAGCAAGATCATCCTTGGGAACGGTCCTCTGATTGGAGGAAGATTACCATGCGGTTTGGTGAAAACACCATGAGTCACCCTGTTGCTTGAGGCTTTTCTCTTTTAATCTAGTAAAGGCTTAAGGACGAAATATGGGGGTATAAGTGAAGGAGCAAGTGCAGCTGTACAGTCAATGACTGTGTTTCCCTTGCCAGGAGAAGAAAGGTCATGAGTATTGATTAGATAAAGAGATCTGTAAGAGGTTTTTGGATTGTTGGGGTTTTTTTTTTTTTAATGCCCTGAAGACCTGAGTAGGCCATCCAAAGCAAAGCAAGCCGAAGTGGTGGCAACTTCTGGCACCAAACAAACCATTCTGACACATGAAGAGGGGCCCAACCCCCTGGCAACAGCCTATGTACCCCCAGAAAGCTTTTTGCCCTAAGATGGGATTCAGGTGAGTGAAACGACTTGGTTCTTCTTTCTCTTTTTCCAGGGGGAGGGAAGTCAGTGATATATGTGTGTGTGTGTGTGTGTGTGTGTGTGTGTGTGTGTGTGTATAAACAAACACACACTCACATACACACACATATAATTAACATATTATGTATAATTTTACATATGATATTTATATAGTACTTTGAGGTTTACAAGTCACTTTATAAATATTATCCCATTCAATCCTCACAACAACTCTGGGAAATAGGGGCTATTATTGTCATCCCTGTTTTATAGATGAGGAAACTGAGACAGACAAGGTTTAAGTTACTTGCCCAAGGTCACCCAGCTATTAAGTAACTGAGGCCAGATTTGACCTTGAGTCTTCCTGACTCCAGGTCCAGTGGTCTCTGTCCATTGAGCCGCCTAGCTGCCTCTAAATAGAGATAGGGCCAAACCTGTGATTTCATTGGTATAATGGAGATAAATAATCATCAAAATTTATTTAGGGAAGTGTCACCTTCTCTCTTGGTGTTTATATTTCCCTTTAAATGTCTCTATTTTCCCCTAAGTTAAAATATACATGGAATATCATAAACTGCTTTTGTCAGTCTTTGCTATTATTTTAATAAAGTATTTTCCTTTCGTAGGAAAAGTATAATTGGCTCTAGATGATATTTCTTTTTCTCTCATTTGATCACAGCTGATTAGAACTTACCTAGTGAGCCTCTGTACCCATAAACAGGCCTAATTAGCCTGCTAGTAGCTATTATGCAATCAACATCTACTATATGTAAGGTACTGTAGGAGGGACTGGGAATGCAAAGACAAAAAGGAAATAACATTTCTTGCCCTCAAGGGGCTTACATTTTCTCTCTGTGTATATTCATATACAGACTATATACAACAAAACAGACCAGAATAGTTTTGAGAGTGAAGACTGAAGTAACTGCAGGGATAAGAAGAGGCTTAATTTAGATGCAAATGTTGAACTAGGTCTTGAAGTAAGTAATCCCAGTAAAAGATCAGATGTGTGTGAGCATGGCGAGTCCTGAAAGTGCTGACCTTGCAGTATCAAGCCAGTTCCTTAAGCATATGCCACCACCACGTGTGTGAAAGGATTGAGATTTCTGAGGGTAGATAACAAACTATTTGAAGCACAGCTATAGGAAACAACAATAAGCCCCCACCCAAAGTAGCAAGTGTTAGGAGGTTTGAGGCTCCCAGGCTGATGCCCAGCCTTGACTATTTTCCAGGGGATTTTATGTAACTAACAGAAAAGAAAAACACTTGGTTGTGTGTTCTATGGAACACCATGGGTTTCTTAAAAAAAAAAAAAGGATGGGGAGCCCTGGAGGAAGGAACTTTATCGTTTAAGACAATACAATTACAAAGGGCAAGGTTGGGTCACTGAACCTTCATGTCCTTCAGTCTTTCTTAATGTGAGTTCCATTAGTCCACGCATATTGAAGATGAAAATCTGGCATCTGGGATGCTTTGGTTTTCATTCGTATCCAACTTTAGCCTAATACATGTTTTTGTGATTATGATGGTTGTTGAGATGTACTTAAAGTGGCCTTGTCAAGTCAAGGAGTATTTATTAATTACTTACTATGTCCCAGGCACTATGCCAAGCTTGCAGATTTTGGTCCATCCATTCTCCCTTATCAAATATGTGTCGAGAATTCTTAAAAAATGGTCCCCAAATTCCATCCTTTGGAATTTTTTCAGCCTCTGTAGCCTCCTCTGATTGGTGAGTTCCTCCCGGGAACCTCCATTTGAGGAAATATCCATAACAACCATGCTCACTCCTAATCCTTCTTAGGCTAGACTCTTTGGCCTACTTTTTACCTTGTCCCCATGAAGGTACCCCATCCATCAAGCTTTTCAGCTTTCTTTTAGATATGATAAGAGCTTAATAAGTGCTTTATCTAATCTAAACCTCAGCTTTACACCTTTTAGTCTTTGTAGTTATTGGCCACGTTTCCTCAGACACTAATGTATTAGAGACGTTCGTCATGTTATTTTAAAATGTTGGTGGCCCCAAAGTGCCCTTTCATTTGTTCCTGTTAGTTCTCTTGTCCCTGTTTGGGCAGGCCACCTCCTCCTGTGGTCCTTTGTATCCTCAGTCCTCAAGCTTTTACACACAACTAATTGTGGAGAACAATCTGTAGCCTGTTTGTGCCCAGTGCCCCCAAGCGTGAATACATTTTATCCCTGGTATCATATGGAGACTACCAATTATTTTAGAACTTTGTGGTAAAAAAGATGATCTCCTGCCTTTAATGAGGGGGAGTAATTCCAGTTCATTGCAAGGGATATAAATTAGAATTTCTTTAATTGTGTGTATTTTGTTAGACATCAGGTAAGTATGTGTCTTTCTGAGAGCTGGTAGAATGACTGTCTTGGGGGGAAAGGAGTGGATAGGAAGGGAGCTCGTGGCCATGGAAGTGGATTGAGAAGAAACATGGTATAGTCCAAAAAACACTGGAGTTGGCATCAGATTATCACAGAATTTGAGTGTTAAGAGACCTCAGCAGTTATCCGGCCCGACCCATAGTGAAAAGAAATGCCCTTCAACATAGCCAGTAAATGGTCATTCAGCCTTTGCTTGCTGTCCTTCACTGATGGGAAGCCACTAGTGTGAGGCTTCCCTTTGCATTTTTCCATAGTCTAGGATTGGGTCCCAGGCCTGTGACACTTGATCTCTGGCAAGATAATTTCTCTTATCTATAGAAGAGGAAAATACTTAGAATTTTCACCTTACAGGGCTTTTGCAAGGATCAAGCGAGACTATGTAGAGTCCTCTGGGTTGCTATTCAATTTTATTTTTTAGAAATCCATTCTCTTTCTAAAAGGCTATGAACTTTTTTTTCAGGCCTCAAAGAATTCCCTTATCTTTACCCTAAAGAGATCAAAGAAAGAGGAAAAGGTGCCATAGGTACAAAAAAATTTGACAGCATCTCTTTATGTAGTTGTAAAGAACTGGAAAGTGAGGGGGTGCCCATTAATTGGAAAAATGGCTGAACAAATGATGGTATGAATGAGATGGAATACTATTGTGCCATAAGAAATAAAGAGATGGTTTCAGAGAAGCCTGGGAAGACTTCCATAGACTGACACAGAGGGAACTGAGAAGAACCAGGAGGACAATTTATACTAGAGCATCACTACTGTAATAAATGAACAGTTCTGGAAGACATAAGAACTCTGATCAATTTCTAAATTTCTAAAGAACTGATGATGAAGCTGCTTATCTCATTACAGGGAGGTGAGGAATTAACATGTAGGATGAGACGTTTTTTGGACACGATCAATAGAAGTTTTACTACTTTTTATTACAAGGTTTTCTTTTGCCTTTTTTTAAATGAGTGGTGGGATGTGGAAAGAAAAAAATGCTTAAAATTGGAAAAAATAATATTTAATTTTTTAAATGACCTCTTGGTTATTATCAACTCTGCCCTCTTGTATAATTTGTAATAAAATAACCAACACTTTCAAGGCATCAAAGGTTGTTTATTGTTAATAATAATAATAATAATGTATTGATGCTGTGGGTCAGAGATGTGAAAAAGCCATATTGCATGCAGTTTTGCAAAATCCTGAGAAATGAGCCAGGTTTGGGGGAACCTTTTAGAGATTGGAGAAACAAGGGAGAAAGCTGAGAATGCACCAGTGGGGGAGAGGAATCTGGGTAGTAATAATTGATGTTTATATTATGTTTTCTTCCTAAAAACCCTACAAAGTGGGTAGAGATAATTAGCCATCAGGATCCATTGATGGGGCTTAAGACTTGCTGGTTCATAATTAGATGAACCAGTTAGTGCTGAAGGCAATAGGTCCTTTTATTTGTGTTCAAGGGAAGGTTCCATGAGCTAATTGAAGACACCCTGTTGGCATAGCGGGGAAAGCAGAGTCATCAAAGAAAAGGAATGGCAAGACAATATGCCAAACCTCTTATGTTAAGGCTGAGACAAACATTTCCAAAGCAGGCCTGAGAACAAGACTAGTTAAAATCAGAGATGATACCAGAGAGGTCTCAAGCCCATGGAAGGAGAGAGGGGATCTTTCATGGTCTTTGCTCAGTGGTTTTTCTAAACTATAGCATCAACCATCCAGAAAAGTACCAACAGCAAAAAAAGAAAAGAAAATGCGGAGTTGAGAGAGAGAGAGAGAGAGAGAGAGAGAGAGAGAGAGAGAGAGAGAGATACTGAGATAGATACTGAGATAGATACTGCTTGAGACTGGAAGCTCAATTGAAGGAAACTGAGTAAGAGGCTGGGTGCCCAGATTAGTCACAGTAATTCTATGGGCAGAGACCAACAAATCCTGGCCAAGTCAGCAGGTCAATTGACTGTGAAGAAGGCAGTTTTGACCCAAGGCCAAAGGGGGTGGACCTGATCTTGTTTCTGTCTTTCCATAGAACTCCATCCTCATAACTGATCTTGTTTCATTGTAACTAGGTGGATCTTGGCTGGTACCCCAGGCAGGAAAGAGACTTACCTCCTCTATGGGTCCAGGGGGCTATGGAGAACATAATCTAAGTTGGGTGGCTGGTGCTGTGAGAAGGAGGAGGCCTTTGATGTATGTTGAAGTAGCCAGAAAAGTCAATGACCCCAAAGGTTAGAGCAAGAGGAGAGGCCCATTGACTGAAAAAGAGGGTGTAGACATGGAGTAACTAGAAGGAACTATTTACTCAATTGTCTTTAAGAGGCATGGACCTCTCTGGCTAGAAATTGTGATCAAAGACCATCATCATGGGCAGAAGAAAGAACTCTCCTATTGAAAGAATTCTAGTCCAAGTTGTGATCTCAGTGAGAGAGTAAAAGCAGGTATGGTACCATGGAAAGGACATGGAGTTTGGAGTCAGAAAATATGGGTTCAAACTCTAGCTCTGCCATGTATCTTGGATGTGTGGACTTCAGCATGTCACTTAAACTCTTCAGTCCTGTTTCTTTATTTGTAAAATGAAGGGTGGCAACCCCTGGGACCCGTAAGCTCCTCTCCAGCTATATGAGCCTGTGACCCCATGAGATAAGGTCATTCCAAAATTTGTGGGAGCATGACCTCCACAGAGTAAGGTGGGAAGCAGATGTGGAGCCCCAAGTATGGCTTCTACTCCATACCTGGGGAGACCAAAAGGCTTGGTCCTAGACGATTCTCTTCTCTGCTGGTGACCTCCCTCTGCCGCCTCAGCATTTCTGTAGGACTCAGCAGCTTGATGCTGTAAACCCAGGCCAAGCTGATTGAGCAACGGGACATTACATCTGCTTTGTGTAATTGGCAGAAATTACCCAGGCCCTAGAAGGGCCCCCCTGGGTGCCATGTACTGCTGTGGAAGCTGCTGGGGATGGGTATCGCTAAAGCAGAGAATCTGGGGAAAGGGTGTGATCCCAATGAAATTTCCTCCTTGTTATTTCCTGGTGGTGGTGATTACCCAGGACAAGCATCAGAAGGGATGAGGCGGTTCCCTCTCTCTCACTTGATCTCTTACTGTCAGCCTTAAAATCAGAGGCCTTTCTCCAACCTTTCTTGAGCTAGTCTTGGTTCCTTTAGACTCTCTGGAGATACTTCTGCATTAACTCCCTGATTCTTCACAAATAGAAAGAGGGCAAAAGGAAGCTGATCAAAGGAATAAAGCACTTTGAAGAAAACAAACTACTGACTTGTTGAATCCTTTACCTCTTCCTCAGATTCATGTGGATCTGTGATCTCATGTGTTTGGAGGTTCGCTTCTGGAGTAAGTCACCTCTCACCTGCCTCTTGCCATAAGTTGGCCACAGAGATGTCAGAGAGAAGTGAGGAAGGCTTCCATTCCATTGGATGGACTTTTTGACATATTTGTTCCAAATTTCTGTTATTGGATTTTCTGTTCTTATAAACCTTTCTTTCTATCATTTTTCCTTTGCCTGATTCTTTTGTTTTCTTATGCTGAATATGGTTTCAAGTAAGAGTGTTGGATAGTGGATAAAGAACTGGTCTGTGGGCCAGGCAGATCTGGGTTCAAGTCCTGCCTAGGGCACATACTGGCCAGGTGAGCCTGGAGGAGTTTCTTGACACTTAATGCTCTAAGAATAGAAAATACAGAGAAAGTCTTTATCTGCATTTTTTCAGGGAGTTTCCTCATCCTCATCCTGCACCAATGTAATCTCAGGTCCAGTTCCCATCCTATGCATTTTTAGGGAGTGGGCCATCATTCTGCCCTCCCCTCTCCCTCTGCCCTTCTCCTTTTCTTCCTTGTATTTTCCTGTTAGCCTGCCTCCCACAGACTTGGCAATATTATCTTGCCAGTGCACGCTAGAATCCCAGCTGCCTTCCTCAGACCTTTGTTCATCTCCTGGCTACAATGTTATCGTTTGTGAGAGCTGAGATCATTTGGTCCCTGGAGTTTGCAGGGAAGCTCCTGGCTACCTGATGGAGCCCTGGAGTGAAGCCGACTTCCCTCTGAATGCACTTGACCATTAATAACCCCAATCAGACCAGTGGGGATGGAGGAGGACATCTGTCTACTGTTCTGTGGGGTTGGCCAGGTAGATTGCTTTTAAGCAGGCTTGGAGTATCCTTGGAGAGATCCTTGACAGAGACTCTCTGTTTGCCTCCCTGATGCCCCACCCTCCACATGCCCAAACAGAAGTTATAGCATCACGGAGTTTTTAACAGCTGCCCACTTGTCTTCCTACCTACAGGTTTGGGGCGGGGCTCAGAGAGGATTATGGGAGATGGGGAAGGCACTGGCTCGTGGCCGTTTCCAATGAGCTCTCCAGTTCTTCCCCAGGGTACAGGTGGAATGAGAGTTGTCTTTCACCTTCCTGCCCCCTCTGTCTCTAGCTATTTGTCTCCTTTTCCTTGGCATGGCCAGGACTCTTCTCAGACTAGTCTGGCCAGCCCCAGAGCCAGTAACATTTATCTAGCCTTCCAGGTGAGAAGGCAGAGAACGTTTCTGGCTAGGGATCAGCCTCTCTCGTAAACAGCCAGAAGCATTAACTATGTGGCTATTCTGCTACTTCAGACAACTTCTGATTTCTGTAGCTGAGGGTGTCCTTGGTTTGGGCCTTGTTCCATATGGTCACCACCTTTACATTACAAGGTATCCCACCTGCTGGGTATGGGTACTGCTATTTTAAGAATTGTGTCTCTTCCCCTCCCTCTCCCTTTCTTGCCCCCTACCCCCCTTTAAAAACCTGCCAATTGACTTTCGGCTTGGTTGGTTTTTGTTTCTACATTTGAAATATTTTATTTTTTTTTTCTTTCACATATGAACGGGACTGGTATAGTGGAGGATTTGGCAGTCAGAGGAGCTTAGTTTAAATCTCAGCTCCCTTTTTAAAAATAAACACATATTCTATACTATATGCCGGGCGTATATGAGACAGCTAGGTGGCTCACTGAGTGAGTCAGCAAAACCTGAGTTCAAATCAGGCCTCCAACATTTCCTAGCTAGGTGACCCTGGGCAAGTCACTTAACTTCTGTTTGATGTCATTGGTCCTCTTCAGGAACGAAGGATGAAAAACAATAAGAGCCTTAATCTATTGGGGAAATGGCAAACCACTTTGATATCTTTGCCAAGAAGACCCCATGGACAGTATGGTCCACCGGCTCGTGAAGAGCTGAAATTGACTGAAAACAAACATCATCTCATACGATCCAATATTCTGACAATGCTTATTAGCTGTGTCACCTGGGAAAACTTGCTCCCCTTCTCGGGCCTTGGTTTCCTCATCCATAAATTGAGGGGTTGGACCTGATGGCCCCCGAGGTCCCTCCCAGTTTTTGATATATGATCTGCAATCCTTTCTGTTAGACTTTAGAAGGCTAAATATTTACACAGTGCTTTCAGATTTGTAGAGCATCTTTTCAGGCATGTTGTGGGATTCACAGGGTTATGTATCAGAGGCGTCAGACTCACTGTCGTTACAAAATATAATTGGGAAATGTTTAACAAAAAAAATATGCAATGCAACATATATAATGTTAACTTGTAGTTTTCTAAGTCAATATTTGTCCAAGAAGGATCTCTTTCTACTTGAGTTTGATGCCACTGATGTCCATTTCTTTTTCTTTTTCCGTTGTGTATGGCGCAGTTGTTTTCATTTGGAGTCTAGATTTGACAACCCTATGAAGTAAGTACTAAATATGCATTATTATCTCCAACTGAGGATGGAGCGATGTTAACTAGTTTGTCCAGAGTCACACAGCTAATTAGTAGGGACCAGAGGCAGAATTTGAACTCAAGTCTCCCTGACTCTGAGTCTAGGATTTTTTCTACTCTTCCATGCTGGCCCAGTTCTAAATCACTGGCTCTTTTTCCCTTTATGTGATTGCCCGCAATCATTTCCTTGAAGTCTGAATTTAGTCACTCAAGTCAGTGGAAAGATGGGAGTGATGATAGGGATGACTTGAAGATAATTCAGTGATTCTGAAGAAAGAAGCTTTAGTCCTTGGGTTAGTGATACAAATGGAAGGAAAACTAGTCCTCCAGAGGTCACCACAACACATGATGGCGGCTTTCATGACCCTTGCACTTTTCACAGCATTTTTACATGCATGTAATATTAGCCAGATGAATGACCAGATGACCACAAACTCGATGAGGCAACTGACCTACAAGATAGTATGATTTCTTAACTAATGTGGTGTTCTTTATTCCTTTGTTTCTGAAAATGGCAAAATGTTGGTCAAGACCGGTCAAGAGGGATTCTTCCCATTTTCTCATAGGAGGAAAGATGAAAAAGTACAAGTCACAAGTTACTATAGTAATATAGTAAGTAGATGAGCACAGGAAAGGAGAGAGACTCAGAAAACCTGACTCTGTTGATTCACATTGTGTCTCTGCTGCTTCATTTGAAAAATGGGGGCCATCATTTCTGTCCTGACTCCCAAGGATCATTGGACCACAGATTTAGAGCTGACAAAATCTTCAAGGTCTTCCAGGTGTTCCAAGGGAGGGGAAGAAAAATAGCTTCTGAATGTAAGAAAGCTTTGAAGTCAAGGCAGGTCTTTAGGAACTTTCCAGTTTTAATGGATTATTCAAAGAGTGGTGACTTTGAAGACAGTAAAGTGCTTTCCAGGTTGGAGTTGCCAGAGATGTTAACTCCCTATGATTATTGTTCGCTCATATTTCAGTCATGTCTTATTCTTCTTGAACCCCCTTGGGGTTTTCTTGGCAAAGAAACTGGAGTGGTTTGTCATTTCCTTCTCTAGTTCATTTTGCAGATAAGGAAACAGAAGCAAACAGGGTTAAATGACTTGCCCAGGGTCTGATAAGTGTCTGAGGCCAGATTTAAACTCAGAAAGATGAGTCTTCCTGACTTCAACCCTGGCATCCTATCCATTGTGCCCCTTAGCTGCCCACAACTCCTTATGATTGGGTATGATAGGGTAAGCCTTATTGAGTGAGCACGTTACAATAATCTCTTGTTGAGGGAGCAATTTCGTGGGACTATGGAGAGTAAGAAAATCACTTCTGGATTAAATTGCCTCTAAAATTGTTATAAGTAATAATTGGAATTTCTACCTGTAATAGTAATAATTTAGAGAATTAATATGTTGCATGTTATACATACGTATGTATGTATGCATGTGTAAGTGTATGACTGGAAAAAAAATCCATCTGCCAATCGTGCTGGGAGAACACAGAGAAGGCCTCTAGCCTGCTGGATGGACCCACCTTGTAGTGAATTCATGTGAAGGCATAGAGGCTTTGGCATTGGATGGGTAGATAGCCTCAAATGGAAATCTTGACATTGAAGAGATCCCAGAGCCATTGGTGCATTGGAATAGTACCTTCATCAATCATTCAACCAGTCCAGAAACATTGGTTAGGACCTACTGTGTGCCAGACACTGCACTACCAAGAATGCCACCTGCTCTTGAGGCAGGGGGATTTCATCCATATGTCTCCAGGGCAAAGCCTGGGTTAGAGCTCTGTGTTTTCCATCAGCAGTAGGTCCTCCAAATAGGACTGTGAATTCTCCCATGTGTCCCTAAAGGTTTTCCTTTCCCCTCTTGGTTGTTAATTTTTCTGCTTTTTGTATAGACTCACAGTATGGGAGTTGGGAGGGGGTAGCTTAGTCATTGTCTAATCCAGTTCCTCATTTTGCACACCTTAATGATAGCGACTCACATTTACATCATAGTTCATAGTTTGCTGAGAACTTTATTTTAAACGATCTTGTGTTATAGGTAGTGAATATTATTACCATCTGACAGATGAGGAAACTGAGGCTCAAAAGATTAACTGATTTGCTTAAAGTTACCCAGTTATTAAGTAGCAGAATCAGGATGTCCATCCAGGTCTTTTTTTTTTTTTAAACAAATCATGGAAGCCTAGGCTTGTGGTCATGTAGGCCAGGGAGGGCTGGCTGTGTTTGGACAGTATTAGAAAAGCAGTTTCTCTTTTCTGAAAATACCAACCCTATTTCTGTAATTCCATGTGCAGGGTGCTAGAACCCAGAATTCCCCTTTGTTATTGGTACCACTCTTTGGATACTGTTTCTCTGAGGATCGAAGAGATGAAGCTCATGATGATATTTCTGCCCCTCTTCTCCTCAGCCCCTTCTGGCTTGAAAACTATGAATCTCTGGCCCTCTTTCCTCCATGACTTCCCCTCAACTTCATAGTTGAGAAAGATAGTAACCGTAGCCAAGGAGCTGAGGATGAGGCACACAAAGAATTTAGAGGAGATGTTAAGATGACCTTTACCCCCCTGTACTATTGATCTGAGATACATGAAATGCTGGAATATGCTCCCCAGTGAAGAAATGAAAACCTGGTCTCCCAGGACCAGACTCAGCCCAACAAAACATCCTTAGATAGTCTGACTACCTTTGCCACAGGGGAAGGGCCAGGCTTTTGCTTTTTCTCCCCTTGCCTCTTTTGGAAGAAATGCTTTTCTGTGTGTGGGTACACACCAAGTGGGGACTTGTTAGGTTAGTGTGGCTTAGGCAGAACAGACCTGTAGCTATTCATCTGCCCTGACTTTGGGAGAGCTGTTTCCCAGCTCTTGTCTGTAGGAGCAATTCTGGAGGTGCAGGAGCTTAGAGGTCAGTAGGTAGCTGCTGGCTACACCTTAGGCTGCCCTCTTATTGGGAGGACAGAAGGAAAGAAGCTTTTTTATTGGTTTTGTTTCTTTTTAAAGTCAGCATCTGACTCTGGATGCCCAGGCCTTAGATAATGCTCTAGGAAAGATTTGCCATTCATAGAGAAGCATGGTTCATTGCCTGGGGGGGTGGTTTGTCTCTGAATTCCTTTCAGAAGTTGGAGAGCCTGACCTCATGAGTGCTACTCTGAGCCTCTCATTTTACAGATGAAAAAATTGAGGCCCTGTTTGGACCTAGATACTCCGATTTCAGATCAGCCTTCTCTATATCGCATGACATGACCTAACCTATGGGCTTTGATTTTCTACCTCTTTTGCCTGTGAAAAGGGAGACAAAGAAAAAATCAAATAGATACTTGGGGGCATTTGTCAGTAGTTCTGGCAAAAAAGTCTGGTTTGGAGAAGTCTGAAAAGGTTGGGCTAACCAAGGTTTGGGGATTCTCTGAACTAGACTCTCTAAGATCTTATTCCTCATTGCCTGTCCCCTAAGATAAGGGAGAATCAAACAAGAACTGTAACAAACCAAGAGAATGACCTACCCAATGACTACACTAATACAAAAACTGCTAAAAACCATCAGTCCACAGGTTAGATGCAGGACCAGTGTTGGTTTTGAAGGAGAGATGATGAAACACGTTTCTCTATTTGGAGTGAGGTAGAGAGGTGGTGGGTCATGGATGCTGAATATCATATGTACTCTCAGAGGTGCTGCCGGTTCATTTTGCTTTATCTATTTTTCTCTATTTTTAAGGAAGAGTTGTCTGGTAGCTGGGGTATGAATGACAAAAGGCACATTTAAAAAAAAAACCAAAACCAGAATGACCTTGAACCAATAATGCTCATAGACTTGGTTCAAGATCTGATCCTTAAAACGTCAAAGTTTTGATGAAATACTTGTGATGGGGCAGCAGAAATGATTCAGGAGCACTTGGTTGCTGCCAAGTATGTTACTTTAAAAAGAATCACATCACATTTCTCAGTCACTTACTGGGTCAGACGTGGAGCAAGACCCATTGGGTCATGCTGGCAAGGTCTCAGGTTCTCCTGTTGTCTGCCTCGTTCCTGCTTCCCTTCTCTAATGAACTGATTATTACATGACACTAATATCTCTGTGTCTGATTTCAGGGTGAGGCCAGGTGTAGACGCCCTTAAAGTACTCTGTCCTCTATTAGTTTTACGAGGATGAAGCTTGGAATCTGTGAGAGCTGGTGTTCAGATGAAGACAAGTTCTTTGAAGGGCTGTGTGGTCAGGGGTGTATGTGTTTGATTTCCTTCCTTTTTGATCCTCATCACCGAGATTAGTCTCACTTGGGTACTGAGCCCTGGCTCAGTATTTAAGTTTGAGGTTGTCAGCACCAGAATGTGTAGTTCCTGCTATGGCTTGGCTCTTTGAAATTGGCAGCACCTATCTCCCCAATACTCCCATGCCTTCTGAACCTCGTGAAATCAAAGGCTCCATCTAGCCATCTGCCAATATTCTTTCTGTTGAATGACCAGGCAAGGCTCCTGACCTGTGTTATGTATGGGTACTAGGACCGGTAGAATCTTGTTTAAATTCCCCTATCGGATGTCTCAAAAGTCTCAGTGCCCTTTAAGCCATTAAAACTTAATCCCCAAACTGTACTAGTTTAAGTTATGAAAGCTTAAAATGGCATGAAGACTTTGTATTAAAGCTTAAAATGGCACCAGGACTTCTGGGACACCCCACATAAACTTATATCCAAGGCAGCTCTTTTGGGTAAATTCCACTGTAATTAATCAGTGTGAGCCCCTCTTGGAGTTTGTCGAATTTTATTTTAGTGGCCAATTTTGACTCCTTGATAGTGGGACTAGGAAGGAGAGGGAAGAGAATAAACATTTTATTCTTATGATATGCCAGGCACTGTGCTAAGTACTTTTCGAATATCTCATTTGAATAGGAGGAAAAAAATGCGTTGTTCAAAGGAATAACTACTTGGGATAAAAGTTGGAAATTCAGCCAGTCCTTTATGTGTGAACTTGATCAATCACTTAACCTCTTCTGACTTCATTTTTCTCATCTGTAGAACAAGGGAGTCTGAATTTTGTGGTCTCTGTTGTTGTTCAGTTGTGTTTGACTCTTTGTGACCCCATTTGGGGTTTTCTTGGCAAAGATACTAGCTCATTTTATACATGAGGAAATTGAGGCAAACAGGTTAAGTGACTTGTCCAGAGTCACACAGCTAGTAAGTGTCTGGGGTCTAATTTGAACTCATGAAAATGAGTCTTCCTAGTTCTCAGTCCAGTGCTCTGTCCCAGTGCCACCTACGTACCCTCTTAGAGAGCTGGTCTCTAAGACCCTACTAGTCCTAAATCTAATCATCTCAATAGCATGTTTCCTTAGTCCTCTCCTCCTTCACTGCTCAGAATGTCTTAGCATCTCCTTTCCTCTGCCCATAAAAGAAAAGATATCTCCCATGTTTGCAAAGGCTCATTCCTTCAATCAGTGTGGTATGTCACAAGATCAGAGGTTAGAGGGCCTGGGTTTGCCACTTATTACCTGTGTGACTTTGCACAAATCACTCAGTCTACCTGGGCCTCGGTTAACCTCATCTGTAAAATAAAGGGGTTTGGATTGATGACCCCAAAGGTCCTTCCAGCTGCAGATCCATGATCTATATCATACATACCCAAAATCTGACCATCCCCATACAACCATCCATCAATCTACTGCCTTCATTGCTTTGTGCATGGTGTTTCTCCTACGTGGAATTCCCTCCTTCTTCAGTGTTCCCCAGGAAAAAAAAAATCCGAGTCAGTTTTCCAGGCCCAGCTGAAATGCCATACATAGTTCCTTTGTGGAATCTCTCCAGGTCCCCTTGCGCAACTTCCTAGCCAGAGCCTTTCCTGCCTTTGAAGGTCCTTGGACATTTTTCTGGTATCTCTCTAATGGCACTTACCACAATCTGCCTTGCTTTACTGTTGTTTGGGTATGGGTCTTATCTTCCCTAATGCATGCTCAACTATTCTGGAAGATAGGGAAACGTAATTGCTCTCCCTGCCCTAGCACCTTGACTTGCCCGGGTAGGCACCCAAGTATTTTTTGATCTCCAAGAGTAAACGAACAGGAAATCAGAATCAAATTTCTAAGCTGAAGTTAGTCCCAGAGGAGGAGGGGTCAGCATCGTGGTTCAAGTTCATAGACTGGAATGGACAGAGAGGTAGGGACCGAAGTGCCTTAAGTGCCTGGCTGTCTCTGCTGTTGTCTTCTCCATCTCCTCCAGGCCCGCATAGTAACGTTGCCATTCCTCACTGGGTCAGTCAGGCATTTAGCAAATCTTTATTGAATACCTCCTGTGGGCAAGGGAATGGGATGCTAAGCCATCTGGGCTCCTGTCCTGTGATAAATAGTGCCTCTCCATATCTTCTCCCCCATCCTCCAAAGTTCTCTCCCTTCTGATCTCGCCCTTCTTTGTACCTTGGATGGCAGTGGCTACCTAGGCCTGGGTTTGAGCAAGACTGCTTGCTTCTGGAGGTCTTTCCAAAAGAACCAGCGCTCCAGTGAGGCAAAGAGGGCGGAAACTGGCCTGGGCTTTTTGTTTTGTTTGTTTGATTTTTCTTCTGGGCAGCTTTGATTCTGATCCTGAAGTTGTAAACAAGTGAAAACTGTTGTACGTTATCAGAAAGGAGGGGATATTCTGGATGGCTTCCTGACTTGTTCTGCTTGGTGTCTTGGGGCTCACTAGGGCAGGGTATTAGAAAGGACCTAGGATTTCAATTTAGAGCTTTGTTGGATTTAGCGATGGATGTCACTTTATTGATTAGTTCCCCTCCCTCTCCACCCATTTTACAGTTGAAGAAATTGAGAGATGAATGACTTATCCAAAGTCATATCCAGCTTTATTAGCTATGTGATCCTGGGCAAGTCACTTGACTTATTTTCTGCCTCAGTTTCTTTATTTGAAAAATAGGGATAATAATAGCACCTCCCTCTCAGGCTTGTTGTGAGGACCAAATAAAGATATCTGTAAAACTCTGTGCAACCCTTAATGCCCTATATGAATACTAGCTATTGTTAATAGTGAGTAGCAAAGCTATGATTTGTATTTATGGCTTCTGATGCAAAGTCCAGTATTCTGTTTAAATCATGGCCATGTCATTTTCTTCCCATGTGACTTTGAGCTAGTAAGGGGCTCCTGAAAGTTCTGTATGGGGAGAATGAGGGATAACTGATAGGCAGCCTGTATGTTCCACTAGTATCCTTTGGGTGTCAAGAGAAGGTGAGGAAGAGCTTCTTCCTACCCCTCAGCATGTTGGGTGCTCCCCCTGTGGCAAACTTATGGTTCTATATAGACTGAAGACACACAGGATGGTGCAGGGTATTTGGGTGACATCTCTCTTGTTCAAGGGAATACCCAAGACCTCAGGCACTAGCTAGTTATCCCTATGCCTCAGTTTCCTCATCTATGAAATGAGGGAGTTGGACTCAGCAGCCTCTAAGTCTCCTTCCAGCTCTTAAGTCTGTGGTTCTGTGAATGTTCTGGTGACCTTTGCTCTGCACTTTGCCTGCTCCGAGTCTCAGTGGCTCTTCCTCTGTAAAACAAGGTGAGAGGATTCAGTCTCTGAGCTCAAGTTCCTCTGATCCCTTGAGGAACACCTAGAACCAAGACCACCACTTCTCTTCTATTGTTAGCTTCAGCAGAGGGACCTTTGCCAGGTAAAAGGTTTGGAAAGGAGAGTCTGTGGTGTGTTTGGGAGGGTAGGCACTGTCAAGTGGGTCAGGCCAAGCATTCAGGTCACCAGAGGAGCGCTGAGCCCTGGACCATTCCCGGCCTTTCCTTTCCCAAATGGCCATACAGGATTGTTATTCTGTACTTTACGCCTTCTGCCCCTGAGGAAAATGGAGCCAATGTTACCCATCTGCAGCTTCAAAGATCCTAGTTGGCTAGTTTGGTATTTGGCCGCTTGTCTGCCACGTATTTTCTCATTTGTTTCAGCCTCCTCTGTATTAGCACACTTTCAGTTCTTTAAATCATCGAGAAATGATGCTTCTTCCAAGCAGCAGAACACCTCATTGACAGCAACTGCTTAGACAGCAATTAAGGAAATTTACCCTGACTTTTACTCTTCTTTTTCCAGGCTCATTTACAATATTTCCCCTTTTTCTCCTTTTTGTTGGAAATGGAGTGTGTGTGTGTGTGTG
>CM053624.1:355358063-355365563 GCA_028646595.1 Phalanger gymnotis
TGGATTCAAGGCCCTTCACCATCTGCGTTGCCTTCCTCTGGATACTCTCCAGTTATCAGTGTTCTTTTCCAAAAATGTCCTTCCTCCGTTGATTGTTTTCCTTCCAGAGCTGGGAGGGAAAGCTAACATTTCGGACGGCACAGCCAGGAGCCCAAAATATCACGATGAGCTAGAATGTTGGGCCAAATTGAATAAGATGAAATTCGATAGGAGTAAATTGTGAAGCTTTACTCTTTATGAAGTTAACCTTTTTTTTTTTTTTGATAAAAATGTAAATACTGAGCTAGCCTGAGCATTTTGCATGTTCTCCTGGAGGCAATAGGGAGCCATTGAAGAGAGATCTCTGAGGTTCAATCTTTAGGTCACTTTCAATGCAGGAACTCTGTACTAGGTGCCTACTTAATGTGCTGGGAACAATCAGAACTCCATTTACAGCTGTGCATAGCCTATTAGACTGTTTAAAAAAAGCAGCTACTGCATGCCCCACAACGATGTGAGCTATTCAGCATGATGAATTTATAAGTCCAAAGACTGCATTTTAATGTCATCTATATTATGGACTCATAATTCAGCAGATGTTTTAAAACTGATAGGCATTCTGATGAACTATCTATGTAGTCTAGGGAAGAACCAAGCTAGAGAAAAACTGATATGCGACTGTCAGGCATGGTGCCCAGACGCGGGTGTCATCTAATTGTGTTGATTCTGGGCTCAGGAAACTTCCGGGTGCTTACAAGATCCTACGAAGCCTTATTTTCTTTAAGGATTTTTGTTTATTTGGTTTTGTTTTATGGTCCAGATCTGTGATTTCACTGGCCTAAAGCCACTTCTAATTTGGGAAACTCCCACCTCTAATTCTGTAGAGTAACTCACCAGTAACATAGAGTCTTAAGGAATTGTCCAGGGGCAGCTTACTCAGGATCCTGCAACCCATGGGTATCAAAGCCAGGACTTCCTGACTTGGAGGCCAGTCCCGTCTTCCACTGCTGCCTGCTTTTACACAAGCATTTTCTTTAAATCAGCAAAAGCCCATCTGGGCACTTTGGAGGTTGACCAAAGGCAGTGACTTCACTATCCATCTGATTCAGATAATTTCATCCTTTTGTATTGGGAAGTTCCAGCCCCCTCCCTGTGTCTGCTCCGTGCCCCGCCCCCCTCCCCACCAACATTGGCATCTTTGCTATAAAAAAAAAAGGAGGAGGGGATTTCAAGCACGACAGCTTGGGGGAAAAAAGATATTTTTAATGGTCTGATATGTCAAAATGACAGATCCTCCTAGTAGGTTTATATGTGGGTCATAAAATATACTGAGGTTGCCCCCAAGCCTAGAGCATGAAACGGATAGGGGTACTAGCCTTTATGTTTCTCAATCCAGGCATCCCCTGCTTTTGTCTCCCAATCATGTAGAAAGAGCAAAAGATGGCTTTTGGATGGAAAATCATGTCCCTTGATGAAACTGAGGCCTATAGAGATTAAGTAACTTGTTCAAGGTCACACAGATAGCAAATATTAGGGCCAGTATTTAGAACCTGGCCCTCAGGTCCAAATCCAAATTTTTTGTTTGTTTTGTTACTATAGACTTTGTTCAACAGAAGAACAGTTTACTACTTGGAGACTTTTAGATACATGAACATAATGTAAGGATCGAGAATTGCCTTGATTCCCAAAGGGTTCATTGGGCAGGACCTATATGCCAAGGGTTTAGGGGAAGTCTCCTACTTTGGATATCTTCTTGTGTGGGGGCCTATTGGGCTCAAGATGACTCAACCAGAAGAGACACCCTTTATTCTTTAGGCCACATCAGGTCTAGGATCAAGCCAAAAGTCTTTGGGCCCGATCTACTTCAGAGTGAAAGTTTTGAGCCAGCCTGTATCGGTGGTACTCCATCTCTCATCTCCAGGCTTTTGCAATGACTGTGGCCCGTGACTGGCATGATTTGCCCTCTCATCCTCACCTTAGTTTTTCTGGACTTCCTCCAATCCTTAATCTCACCTCCATGCAGGAGGCCTTTCCCCAGGTCCCACAGCAGCTTGTGACTTTCTTCTGAGATTGCCTTCTGTCTCCTGTGTACAGTACATATCTGGTGTGGACCTAGTTATTCTCATGCTGTTGCCCACATTAGAATGTGGGGGACTTGAAGGCAGGAGCTGTTTTCACCTTTCTTTGTTATCTCTTTGCTTTGCACAGTGCCTTGTACATAGTAAGTGTTCAATAAATGCTTGTTGGCTGACCGACTGACATGCTGCATTGGTATTCTTGAGATATTAGAAGACCCGTGAGGCACGCGAGGGCGGGGGGCTCCCCCATGCTCAAGACATTGAGGTGATCTCTGTGACAAACATATGGGAAGGAAGACAGCAGCTGCATGGGATGGACACACAGGGATGGATTGTGAGAAAGATCCCAGTTGGATGCCTGCCGCAGACCCTTCTCAGACACATGATGCCTTCTTTTTTCTCATCTGTTAAATGGGGATAACAATAATACCTACCTCCCAGGATTGTTGTAAGGCTCAAATGAGATACCACATGTAGAGTGTCATGCAAACCTTAAAGTGCTGTGTAAATGCTTGCTATTAATATTATTACTGTCATCATCATCGCCACCATCAGAAGGCCCACACCAGTGAGATGGATGGCAAATCCATTGGGCGATCTTCTCGTGTAACTTTCCCTGTCTCTGTCTGTTTCCTGAATGCCCAAATGTATGTATACTGGGGAGGGAAATGCTGCCAGGAGAGTCTCAGCAGAAGCCATATTCATTCCAAGTGGAAGATCCAGCTGTTGCAGAATGATGGCCAAGCTTTTAAAGGTCTTTGGTGTTCAGAAGAGTGAGTCCAGAGACCAGGAAAGATCCTTTTCTTCTATTTCTATCTCATTAAGTATCAAGAATATTTGTGCATGTGAAGGATTTGAGCTGCAGAGTACTCTGTCTTGTGTAGAAATTTATCATCCCCTTTCCCAAATAAACTCAGGGAAGCGATGGGCCAAATCCTCCTCTTTCCTTGCTGCCATACTTGGCTTCCTCTTGGTTTAATGGAGCCTGGTTTTCATTCAGTGAGGAATGAGGGAGAGGAAGGAAGAGAGGAAAAAGCCTGAGGAGGAGGAAGAAAGAGGAATGGCTCTCTGTGGCCCCATTATTCTGTAGTCCTATTAAAGGAAGGCAGAAGTAGCCCTGATAGCTGGCATCCAGTGGACTTAGTCATTTTCTCCCTTTTGTTTTGTTTTTATTTTAACAAGTGGGTGCAGTTTACAAAGGAGTTGTAAAAAAAACAACTGGGTTTTATATATGTGTATATATATACATATATATATATTTTTTTTGGTCGAATCCAGGAAATCTTCACCAATTTTGTGTCATGGACCCTTTGGATAGTGCAGTGAAGTCTGTTGGCTACATCTCAGGATACTATTTTAAAACACGTAAAATAAAACGTAGAAGATTATTGAAATGCATTTATCAAAATGTATTTTTTTTGAAAGTTCACAGTCTCACTAAGTTCATGGCTCCTGATCTGGCATTGAGGTTTTAAAGGTTGTGTGTAGGACTTATCTAAAATCCTCAGCTGCTCAAATGCATCTATGATTGCTTTGATTTGGGAGTTTCCTCTAAGTACCTAGATCCATTCATACTTGCCCATTTTGGGGGACTCTTAGGATCATGGAGCCATGCCCCTCATTTTGCAGATGAGGAAACCAAAGCCCAAAGAGAGGTAAGGTGACTTGTTCAAGGTTACCCAGGTAGTTTACCTGAAAAGGATAAGATTTCAACCCAGATCCTCTGATCCCAGAGTTAATGCTCTTTCCATTAGGCCACATTACCTTTTGAGCCTGTTTTCTAATAGATTTGCTGTGGCCTGTTCACACACCATGTGGGAGGCCTTTCTTGCTTTTCCATGGCTCACTCTGTCTATCCAATACCCAGTGCCTTTCAGTAATGCCAACATCAACAACACCACAACTAATATTTACACAGTGGACACGGCTTGCCAAATACTCTACACACATAGCCCTCTAAAGTTATCTTTTATGTACTATGTTCCTGTTAGGCTCCTTTATTAGAGTGAAGCCCATTGAGGGCAGGGATTATTTTTCCTTTGTATCGTGCATGCCTGGCCCTTAATAAATTGATTGTTGACCCATTTCAGCAAGAGTGCCAGCCTGCTTTCATGTGAACTTAACACATCAGACTCTAGTTGTATCCATGCCATGCAGTTGAGGTCCCATGACATCAGAGGGAGGGGAAGGAAGGAGGAGTAAACTAAAACAAGAGAATAGATTCTGAAAGGTTTTCATACTTGTCAGATGGCTCCTTAGGGGCAGAAAGCTATTGCCTATGTCTTTTAAGAGAAGATGTGGAAAAATCTAGTTTTCAGAGACTCAAGTTGATTCTAAGGAGCTTCCAGAGGGGATCCAAGTCTGGGGCATGAGGAAGGAATTTGAAAATGGTCATGATTGTTTCCCACTTAGTTCTTAGTAGAAGGAGCCTGACTTTAGATTCCTGGTCGGCTTCTCCCCTATATGTTAGCTCCCATACCTTACCCCCCATACATACGTTAGCCCATTGACACATATCAGTGAACATGCCTGTATTCTAGGATTTTGGTTAAATGCTTTTGATGAATCCTTTGGGGAGCATAAGGACCATTGATTGGGAGCCACAGGCTCCTTAGTTTTGTTATTCTCTCATCCAACTGTAATGGGTTGTTAGAGTGGTCTGCATTCATGCTTCATGACCATGAACTATGAACTGGACTATGTACTCCATGAAGGCAGGAACCCTGGCTTTTCTTCAGATATTTACCCCAGGCCCTGGCATAGGGTTCTGAACAGAGGAGGGGCTTAATCAAGTTTATTGAATGAAAACACAACTTCCTTTGAAAATTACAAATGTGTCCTTTTTTGAATTTGTGCCCTCACCCACTCAGTGAGCTATCGCTTCAAACAACTATTAAAAAAGAAAGAATAAAAACAAAAAACCCAAACAGTTTCAGCAAAACAAGTTAGCACCTCAAGTATGTTTGGTATTATACCTGTTATTCCATACCCGTAGAAATAACCCTTGCCCTCGAAGGAATGAACAATGCGCTGCTTTCTAAATTGCTCTTGGAAAGTTCAATTCAACTACTTTGTGATGACAGCCGACAATTTCACTTCCTTCAGGCCCAAGGCGAAAGTCTGTGGGGAGCGGGGGGGGGGGGGGGGGGGGGGGGGGGGGGGGGGGGGGGGGGGGGGGGAAGGGGAATTTAAGTCAGTTCAATCTTCAAGTGCCTATTAAGTATTGTGTTCCAGCGGCTGGGGATACCTAGACACAAACCAACCAACAAATAAACTGGGGACCACTATTCAAATGTGCTAGACTTGCCCTGCCCCTCCTTGGGGGTGGGGGGGTGTGTGTGTGAGAAAAGCTCTCTGATGTTTTTTACTTTGCAAATATTCGATTGCATTTTTATGTTGCTGTTTTATACAATTTCTTTTCAGCTATTTCCTTTGTTGCTTTTCATTCCAGTCTGCATTCTCTCATAATTTCCTATTATGCTTTGTGATTTTTGAAGGTTTTAATTTTCCCCCTCCCTGATAGATTTCTTCTTCTCTTGCTTTTGGTCTTTTAGCAGAAAGAGCAAAATCAACGTAAGAGGGCAGGAAATTATTAGCATGACCCTGACAAGGGGGCTGAGAGGGTTTGGTTGCAATATATTTCAGCAGAATTTGAAATAGATACATTCTTCTATCTTGTGAAATTCCACACAGCCCAATACCCCTGGTACTTAATTGTTGTTATAAATAATTTAAACTGAAATTCTTCTCCATAGAAAAGGGCCATTTTAATCCCTTCTTGGCAGAAATAACTTTCCTTTCACCTACTTCCAGCCCTGTGTAGAAGAAGAGCCAGTTTCCAGCTATTGTAAATGCCCAAATCACAGGTGAGCATCTTTGTTCTTTGGCCTCCAAAGTGTTTGCCTTTCTTTTGTTCACTATCTGTCCTGGGAATCCAGGAATGCAAATGAAGGAATGCTTTGTTTTTAAGCTAAACACTGAAGTTAATGTTCTAACTGGAGAACCCTAATGAAAGTCCCCTTCCTGATAGGGAGGGACCCCAGGGCTGGGTTTTTGTTTGCTTTTATGAGGAGGGTCTGTGAGGAGCTTGAACTCATTTTTGTTCATAAAATGAAGTTGGGGAACCTTTGGTCAAATGTGGACTTGATGTCTAAAAGAGATACTCGGACTGTTGGTGGTCTTCGATTTTGTAGATTGGGAGGGAGGTGCCCTGGGTGTGTAGATAGATATTCAGCTAGCTCTTTGGAGGAGCTGGGCTGTTGGTCAAGGAAGAATTTTAATGAAAGTGGTAACAAATGACCTAACTTTTGCAGAAAGAATTTTGTCTTCCTAAAGAACCATGGAAGCACCTGTTGGGGATTCACCATTCCCCTCCTCAATTGTCCTCTCCACCGCCCCCCACTCTCATACAGATAGCTGACATTTAACTGGTGTGATTTGGCCATCTCGAAGTGACTTAAGCCTTCTTAATAGAAAGGGGAAGTCTCTGAATCAGAGATTTAGAGCTGGAAGAGACCCCAGAAACCATCTAGTCAAACTGTGTCATTTTATAGAGGAGGGACATTAGGGTTAGCCTCGGCTGAAATCACTCATGGTGGCAGGGCAGTGGGGAACCCTGATCTTCTGGCTCCAACATGGGTGCCTGGGGACTTGTACATTTTAAGTATTTTTATGTGTCAAGTCACTTACTAAGTACCTACTATGTGCCAGATACTGTACTAAGTACTAGATTGAAATCAGTCTCCTGCTTTCTCCCTCACTGCCCCATCTCACAACTTTTTGGCAGCTGTGTGGCATAGTGGGTAGAGCACCCAGACTGGAATCGGGAAGACCTGAGTTCAAAACAGGCCTTCAGACCCTTACTAGCTGTGTGACCCTGGCAAGGCACAAGTCACTTAACTTCTGTGTCTCTGCTTCCTCATCAGTAATGTGAGGATAGTAGTAGCATCTACCTCCTAGGGTTGTTGTGAGTATCAAATGGGGTAATTGTTGTAAGGTGCTTAGCACAGTACCTGGCACATAGTAGGTGCTATAGAATGTTAGCAGCTGCTGCTGTTATTATTATTACTAAGCTATTGATACTAGCTAGAGAGTTGACCTGGGAATTCAGAAAGACCTTGATCCAACCTCGACCATCTCTGCCTCCTGGATTCTCTATCTTCCTTTAAGACTCAATTAAAATCCCTCCCTCTACAAAAAACCTTTCCTGATCCCCATTAATGCCACTTGTTCATTTCAATTGTGTCCAACTCTCTGTGACTCCTTTTGGGTCACATACCGAATACTGGAGTGCTTTGCCATTTCCTTCTCCAGCTCATTTTACAGATGAGGAAACGGAGGCAAACAGGCTTAAGTGACTTGCCCAGGGTCACACTGCTAAGCTAAGTAAGTGTCTGAGGCCAGATTTGAACTCAGGGAGATGAGTTTTCCTGACTCCAGGCCT
>CM053624.1:355368063-355390651 GCA_028646595.1 Phalanger gymnotis
AGAAACTGAGGCCCAGAGGAAGAAATTATTTGCCCATGGGCACCTGGGGATTAAGTGGGAGAGATGGACTTGAAGCCAGATCCTCCTTCTCCAAGTTCTGTGTTTTTTCCACTGTGTGACCCTGCCTTCCTTCATAAATCGAAGGAATATCTTGCTATACCTGGCAGGGATTTCTTAACCAAGAGCAGGAAATGTGGGTGTTCTCCACCCAGCCCTGCCAGACAGGAGTGAAAAGGAGCAAGCTAGAGGAAATCTAACAACTTATTTAGTTCTCAGACAGACTGGGTGGGTAACATTTGAATTTGATGTTTGTGGTTTGGTGGGTGGGTTTTTTTTTTAAGCTTTGTCATTTACATAAATATATGCAGGTGATAGATATATCTAGCTGGTCCTTTGGCATTTCTCTCTCTGTATTTGAGGAACTGGACAGAATTATATCACCTTAAAGGTGAATTTATGGTTTTTCTAACCCATTCCAACAGGCATCTATTCTGCATCTATTCTACTATGTGATAGACATCGCTATAAAGAGGTATTATGGCATAATGGCCTTGGAGCCAAGACAAACTTTGTCCCAATTTTAAGCCCTCCTGGCTGTGTGGCCCTGGACAAGTCATTACCCCAGGCAACTTCCCAAGACTACATGTTTCAGAGAAGGTACCAATGACTTGCGTTGGTGGGGAGAGCTTCCTCTTTTTGGAATTCTGAATACCAGGGAAATTCCAGGTGCAGTCCCCATCTCTGTCATTCCTAGTCACAAAGGGCCGACGCTTCATGCCTTGAAGGTTGCTTTCAGAAAGGGGAATGCAAAATATAAATGGATGAAGTGTTTATTGTTCTTGTTTTATTGGTGTAGAGATTCCTGGTATGAAAACTCCTTCCATTGGTGTGAATCAGCCCCTTGATAACTTTCAGTCTTTAGACTGTTGCTCGGGGGTCCTAATGCTGTGAAGCTTGGTGTGCTCACATGTTTCTGTAGAAGGCAAAGTGTAGAGCTGGGCTTTCCTGACCTCTCAGACAGACTGAAATGAACATACATGATAGTTGGGGAAGTAGAGAGTTCTAATAATGAAGGACTTCCCATTGGGACAGAGCACCTGAACTGAGCCTCGAAGCAAGTTAGAGATACAGTAGGTAGAGAGGAAGAAGGAGGGAGTACATTCTAGGCCTGGGAAACAGTCTGTACAAAGGACAGTCTAGGAGGTGGGATGTTGAGTTCAGGGAATAACATTGTTCAGTATAGATCTCCGCTTTCATTGGCCTGGGCATTCTTCCCTCTGAGGCACATCCCATTCCATGTAAAGTTTCTCATGGTGTACCACTCTTATCTGTATTGTTCCGTAGATCAGTGATGCCAAATGAAGCTAATGTGCTGATGGCCTTTCTCTAGTTCTTTTGAATATCTCAGAGATAAAAATGTGCCACTTGGACTGACTGTCCTGGGATCAGAGCTGGAAGGGGCCTTCTAGGCCCTCCTGTCTAACCCCATTACTTAGAAGGAGGGAACTGGGGAAGGGAAGTGATGTTACCTAAAGTCAGAGAGAAAAAATGTGGCAGGACTCAGTTTTTCAGAATTTGAAACCAGTTTGTCTAACCCCAACTCCAGGACTCTGTCCAATGTACCACACAGTTCATCTCTCTTTTTCTAGTCTTTCGTTCTTGATGCATGACCTTTTTTTTTCTTTTTGCAAACTGATATCCTAAATGAAGATTTTAAAGGAAATAAACACTTATTAAGCACCTACTACGTGCCAGCATGGGATAGCTAGGTGCCGCAGCGTATAGAGTGCTAGGCTTGAAGTCAGGAAGAGTTGAGTTCAAATCTGTCCTCAGACACATGCTAGCTGTGAGACGCTGGGCAAGTCATTTAATTCTGTTTACCTCAGTTTCCTCATCTGTAAAATGTGCTGGAGAAGGAAATGGCAAACCACTCCAGCATCTTTGCCAAGAAAACTCTGAATGGGGTCGTGAGGAGTCAAACAAAACTGAAATGACTGAACCACAACAGCAATATGCCAGCATCACTAGTATTGCTTGTCTGGCCAGTGGCATCTCAGACACTGAATAAATATGCATCTTTCATCCACGTTGTCTTTTATGTATAGATGTTTGATGAATCTAGAATCATAAGATTTAAATGGAGCTGATGTGAATTAGGTCACTAACCTTTTAAAGGTTGGGGGACTGTTTTGCCTTGGACTTTGTATGCCTGGAAAATGGTAGGCACTTAATAAATGCTTGTTTTTATTGATTGGCTAAGGAAGCTTAGCCATCAATCCTACGTTTTTGTTTTATAAGTGAGAAAAACAAGACCCAGAAACCGTTAAGTGACTTGCCCAAGGATTCAGCACAAGTAAAATAATTAAGATTTAAACCTAAGATCTCTGATTCTAAATGCAGCTGTCTTTCCAAGGGCTCAGTTTATATCATGCAAGATACAGTGTAATAGGAGACAATGTTTCTGCTTTGGGAGATACAGTGAAACCAATCCTGATACCCCGTTCATTCACCTAGACTGGAAGAAGCTGAGAGCCACCATTAGACCTTCATGCGGTTCCTTAAATGTCTTTGGTTTCGTTTAGAGCAAGGCTGGTCTGTAACATGGTGAAATTTCCTCCATGAGTGTGTGAGCTCATTAGGTGAAGACACAGCCCTATGAAAAGCAAAGGATCTTGGGAGTCTTAGCCCCCTTTGCTCCTCTTTCTGCCTCTTCCCTCCATGACTTTAGGACTAGGAAGGGCTCACACAGGCCTGGGGGCTTTTTCTATTTTGATCCATTTTATGGGTCTCAGTGGTCAAAATAGTTCACTTTCCCTTGGCTAAATGAGATGGGCTGTTTCTTGAACATTAGATACGGCATTTGCCTCTAGGCTAGTACTCAAAGCTTTTCTAGCTTGATAAATTCTTTAAGCTAAAATTGTCCTAGCCTGCTGTATTTTAGTGTGTTATTTAAGTCAAGTCAAGAAGCATTTGTTAAGTACCTGCAATGTGCCAGGCACTGTGCTGAACGCAGTTTCTATCCTGTATCCAAGTATTTCTATGCGTAATAATCCATTTTTCCCTTTCACCTCCAAAATTTCATTCGATAGCTCCTGAAGGAGGCCTTTATTCTTGGCCTAGCCTGCTGACTAAGACCTGTGCCCCATAGTGGGGGGGGAAAAACCAAGGCCTACCTTTTTCAGGAAACCTTCCCTGATCTCCCTTTCTCTCCCTGCTGGAAGTGTTCTCATTTTCTCTCTCTCTCTCTCTCCCCCTCTCCCATCATACCCTGTTTCCTCTTGTTTATACTTTCCAGTGGTAACTGTCATTTGCTGCCATTATTTTATAGCTATCTGTATTTACATCCTCTCTTCCTATTAGATTGTAAGCTCCTTGAGGATATGACCTATATCCAGTGACTCCAGTATGTAAAAAACAATAACATAAAAGGCATTTGAACTCAGAGGAGTTGCAGTGATCAATCCTGGGCTGAGAAAAAAGATGATGAAAAACATCTCCCTCCTTTCACTGGATTTGGGAGGCAGAATGTTGCTTAGTGTCACATGAGATCTCTCCATTAGTCAGTTTTCCTTGATCTGTTTTCTTTGCTACAGAAAAGGGTTTAATGGGGGTAGGCACAGGGGAAAGGACAATTTTCTAAGTGATGCAGTGAAATAAAAATGTATTTTTTTTTTAAAGACAAAGATGTGTGTCTTAATCCTTTTTCTATCCCTTCCAGTGTCTAAACCAATGTTTTGCACCTAGTAGGTGCTTAATAAATGCTTGCTGAGTGATTAAATAAAGGTCTAAAGATATACTACCCAGAATCCCCAAAGGATGCATTTGCAGTTGCTTTAAGGATACTAAGGATAGATGAATTTGTGCAAACAGGAATATAGAGCCCAAGGTGAAGAGTTAATGTACAGTTGGGAAAGGTTATGAGAGGTTGTGCCATCCTAGAAATACTGTAAGCTCCTGGTGACACTATATTCCCTCTGCCCCCTTACCTGTAACTGTTTCATGGGTTACCAGGCTAAAACCAAAACTAAAACATTAGAATGGCGGCCATATGAATCTTTGGAGGGAATTCCACAATATTTGAGAGGACTTATTTATGACTGAGATGAAGCCTATTTCACCACATAGTTTAGGCCTTGAGCCTGCTGCTTTACTTCTGTTGACTTATTTTATTTTTATCCTCTGTCTGGGGTAGGTCTTTTTCGGAAGCCTCTGAGCAGACAGTATACCCAAGGGAAAAGGGGGTGGGAAGAATGTGACCCTCTTGTCTATCCTTGCTGACTGTAATGTTTTTTTAAAGTTATAATTAACCTCAGCCTTCTTTGTGACCAGATCTGCCCATCTTTTAGCTCATTCTAGACCCCAGTGCTTGGGAATATTTGTGCCACTTACCTAATGATGACTCAGGTAATGCCCGATGATGGCTGAACGCCTGTGGGCATCCCTTAGCAGGGGCTCAATCTCCCACATGACTTATACTTGCTCTTGAAGCAATTGCTTATCTCTCTGGCCTTTCAGCACTTGGTAGAAATGTGTTGCCTCTTCCCAGGAGAGCAAAGACAAGGCACCAGGAGGCTCAGTGACTCATTGGAGGTCACCCAGCAAGTCTCTGCCGGGATGCAACTCAGTCTTTGCTCTTTTAGCTCAGCTCTTTACTCCTTTTACTTTCTGCTTTAAAACACACACACACACACACACACACACACACACACACACACAACTGTATATGCAGTCATGGGAAGGTGGTTAGTTACCTGGGTTAAAACCCTGCCTGTTTTACCTATTAGCTATATGGCTCTGGGCAAGTCACTTACCCTCTCTCTGTGCCTCAGTTTCCTCATCTGTCAAAAGACAGTAGATTTGATGGCTTCTAATATCCCTTCTAGCTCTAAATTGATGATCTTAGAATCTGATGTGCCCACATTCATAATGCTTAGATCAAAGGGCAGGCGAATGGATGCCCAGCTGGCACGGCTACGTTTATCTTGCAGTTCTCCATCAGCACAAGTACTTTTAACCTTTTTTCTGTGTCATGAACCCCTAAAGCCTAGGGATCCCTTCCCAGAAGAATATGTGGTGGTCTCCACTCACAGTCAAAGAAAATGCTAACTTTCAGTTAGAGATTAGTGAAAATAAAGATGGCATATTTTCCCTTTCAAGTTCATAGACCCTCTGAAATTTATCCATGGATTCCAGGTTAAGAATTTTCGCTCTATTAGGTATTTTTTTCCTAGATAGTAATTTCAGTCCTTGAGCAGTAGAGTAGATAGAGTTCAGGACTTGAAGTCTGGGAGACTTGAGTTTGAATCTTGCTTTAGGATTTCTCTTAGCTATGTGACCTCGGACATAAAGATTAGCTGACTTTTTAAAGTTATAATTAACTGCACCTTTTTTTGTGGCAAGATTGGCTAATCTTTGAGCTCATTTTAGGCTTGAAAGCATGGGAGGGCTTGTGCCACTTACCTAATGATGACTCAGGTAATGCTTGCTGATGGCTGAACCATTGTAGGGGCTCTGTTAATACTTGTTGAATTCTGTGATTGCTTCATGATTCCTCTAAATGGTAACAGACTACTGTGCCGAGTGGCGATGTGCTGGGCCCGTATCTCTCTTTAAAGGATAAAATCATAGACAAGTGCTAAGACCCATCCTTCTGAGGAAGGGAGGGAAGATTGAGAGAAACAGCTGAGAATTGGGGATTTTTTGATGTGGCTTCAGGTAATGATCACATTCAGACTTAGAACTAGCCATTTTGCCATCTGGAGCAAGAAGCTGGCAGTAATATCTCACGTCAACTTTGCGATTGATGAAAATAATGTAAGAAGTAACTAAAAAGGTGGTTGAGTGGAAGGAGGAACTAGTTATAGCAGTGGGTTGTACTTTGCCAAAGGAGTCGATGCATTGAATTTTTTACACCTTCTAAATGTTGGTGCCCTTGTGCAAAGCTTCATTTGTCTTGCTTGGTTGCTGCTCTGGTTTTTATAATGTATGTATATCTCTGTAAGTGTCTCCGTTCAGAAGAGATGAGGATAATGAATGAAATAGCAACACATCTTTATAATAAACTGATTATGTCTGGCACATAGTAGGCATCAATAAATATTTGTTGACTGAGAGCTGTTGTGATATCATCTTGTTAAATTGAGTCTTGGTGTGGAAACTCTCTTTTTCAATGTAGATGAGTAACTTATCTGTAATTTATAGATCTTGAGGGGTTCCTAGGACCTTGAGAGGATATATTTCAGAGATGGGATTTGAACTCAGTTTTTCATGCCTTGAGGCTGACCCTCCATCCACTACATTGACTCTACTGATATAATTTTTTTTCTTGGTGAGGCAGTCAGGGCTAAGTGACTTGCCCAGGGTCACACAGCTAGTAAGTGTCAAGTGCCTGAGGATAGATTTGAACTCAGGTCCTCCTGACTCCAGGGCTGGTGTTCTATCCACTCTTGCCACCTGGTTGTCCTCTGATAGAATTCTTAATCCAAGTCTGTTCTACCTAGAGGAGCAACACAGCAGATGGCCAGACTACTGGCGGGTGCAAAGAAGGGCCAGGAATTCAATGGGCTTGGCATTTCCCGTCCTCCACGATCCAGTGCTCACTTACCTGCCCAGTGTTTGGTCACAATGTGCTGCTTTTTCTACATTCCACCCAGACTGGCCTCTTTTTCATTTGTTCTTTGAACTTGGCATTCGCTTTCCATCTCCCATGTCAGTGCCTTTGCCCAGGCTGTCCCCCAGGGCTGGAGTGCCCTCCCTCCTCATGTCTTCCTGTCAGAATTGCTGGGCCCCCTCCAAGACTCAGCTTCTGGGGCATCTCCCTCAAGAGGCCTTTCCTGATCCCCTCATGGTTAATGCTCTCCACTTTCACAAATTAGCATGTATCCGTGTATCTTTTTTTTAATATCTATATGCATGTTGTAGCTCACCAAGTGGAAAGCAAAGTCCTTGAGAGTAGGAACTGTTTTGTGATAGAGTAGAAAGGACAATAGCTCTGGAATCAGAGGATCTGGGTTCAAGTCCTGCCTCTGACATTCACTTTGGGCAAGCTACTTAACCTCCCCTAGCTTTAGTTTCTTTATTTGTAAAAAGAGAGAAAAGGACTAGATGGCCTCAGGTCTCCTTCCAGTTCCAAAGCTGTGATTGTCAGCATCTCCCCCCAGGCCCTCGAACACACATATGTACTTAATAAATGCTTATTGGGTTGAATTGGCTGGGAGAGAGCCCGTGTCCGCATTGCTTTTCTTTTCCACTTGTGAAGGCTCACCGTGACCTACCGAGTCACAGCTTACCTGGTGAATTTGTTGTATCCTTCTAGATAGAAACATGTGACTTGGCATATGGTACAGATTTATAGGGGCATACACAAACCTCTTTCCTTTCTGCTTTGCATATGGAAATCCTGATTTTATTGGGTGTTTGTGAAGCTCAGACAGCATTTTTAAAAAATACAATTACAGACCTTTCTAATGCAATTATATCTCAGTTGTGCCAGATCAAGGTCCTTTGTGTGTGCCATTTGTGTTGGGGAGGGGCTTGGTAGGTTGGGGGAGCCTGGTAGAGGTGGTTTGGTTGTTTGACATGCAGAGAGGCGAGGAAACAGCGCCGAATCACACGGAAATGGGGCATTCAGTGACCGTTTACCTCCTACCTCCTGTATGGCAGACCGGACAGCATTGAGTGCATCCTCAAGTCCTTCTGTGCAGTTGTTCATTCATTGCATAGGATTCATTGTAACAAGATCAGCAGCAGTCTTTCTATGGGTATGGCCCCAGCTCTGTGCCCCAGATGTCATCTCTGTAGTGTCATGGGGTTTTGCCTATTTTTATCAGCCGTTGAGGAAAGCTATTTCAGAGGAGGCAGTGGTGTTACTGGAACTGAAATATAGCCTGGGCATTGGCATCAGGAGAATTCCAGATGGAATAGCCCAGGTACCTATTAAAACGCCCCCAGAGTGAGCAGGAGGGGTGCTTACGTGGTTCGTCAGATTCCTTCCTGGATTGTATGCTCTGCCCAAATCCATTTCTTAAATAAAAATGGAATTTTTTAACACAAAAATTGCCAATGTAGTCCAGTCCAAAGTATACCAGGTGTTTAAAAGTCTATAGTTATGATTCATCTCAAAACATAATTCTTATGTGAATTATGCTGGAAGTCTAACTGCATTTGTGTAGCCATAATTATAACTCATACTTCTGTGGACTTTGAAGGTTTCTAAAACAGTTTTTTCACAAGCACCCCTTTGAGCTAGACTACATTTAACTTAGATTTGGTATTTTTGACCAGATCTTTGATGGATTTGTCAGAGGTAGAAAAGGAGTCTTGGAGAGGTTGTGACTGCCCCAAGGCCACACGGCCAGTCAGCATTAGAGCCCAGCTTTGGACCAGAGCTCCTACCTCTAAAAATCCGGGGCCCTTTATGCCATACCACAGTGACTGGGGTCATACCAGTTATTATCTGTTGTTATCTGATGTCTATCTGATGTCATTCTATCTTGAGACCCAGATTAGGTTGAAGAAATGTGCTGAGCAGCACCACCTCTGAAACTTGAAGTGTTTGAGATGGGCCTGACAAATAAACTCCTGGGGTTGTAGAAGCTTCTGCCAAATAAGGATGGCTTCTTCTTTTTTTTTTTTAACTGTGGGGTAATCCTTTGGCAGACAGGCTCGTTAGATGCCAGGCATCCCAGGGAAGGCTGCAAACTGTTTCTAGAGTCATGCTGTTCAGGCCAGGAAATGGGCTTAGAGAAGGAGGTTGGTATCAATGCCACCCCCGTCCCTGAGCCAGTTCCGACGGTAGATTTGCCTGTTTTTGTCAGTGGCACTGTCTTAGGCTCCAAGCTTGGACTCATTCTTGGTTTTTCCTTTTTCCTCCTCCCCCTTCGCCATACCCAGCTAGTACTTAAGTCCTATGGACCTTGAATAGGGGGTGGCTCCCTGAGTTTGACCAAGGCTTTTGAGAGGAAGCATCGAGCTTTCAGAAGAGAGGCTTGTGGAGGCTACCTTTTAGTTCTTTTCAAATATTCGGTAGGCCATTAGGTGTAAGAGTGATTAAACTTCTCCAGCCTGGCCGCCAGAGTGCAGAGGTAGGGGCATTGGGTGGAATTTGGAGAATAGGTTTGAGAAAGGGGAAGAAAGTTCCAGATAACAGGAACTGTCCCAAAGTGGAGTGGGCTTGCCTTGGAACCAATAGCTTCCCCTGGCCTGCCGTTGGAAGCCTTCACATCATGCTGCGTGGCCACTCGGCAGATATATTGGAGATAGGAATCTTTTTTTCAGGTATAGGTTTGGCTAGATTATAAGCTCCTTGAAGGCAAGGACTTTCCTTTTGTCTTTGTATTCCTAGCATCAAGCACAGTGCCTTGAAGATAGCAGGTGCTTAAGAAATATCAGTTCATCGATTAACTATATAATAAACAATATCAACAAATAATACATATTCAATAGGGATAGTTAATATATTGACTATGTAACAAACAATATTAATAAATAATAAACATTCCTCAATCGACTATGTAATAAACAAGATTAACAAATAATAAATATTTCTCCATTGATTGTGTAATAAAAACAAATCAGTGTTTATTGATTAAGCAACTGTGCAATAAATAGTAACAAATAATTAATATTTGTTGCTTGATAGCTACTGAGAACTCCCTTCCAGCTGGGCTTCTTAGTGTCCTGGGCATTCTTCCCTTACCATTTCAGCCTGCTGTGCTGCACCCCCTTCCCAAAATAGGCTCTTATCATTTCATGCTTAGACTATATTCATAAGTCTCCCAGCTGGTCTCCAGTTCATTCTGCACACACGTACGCACCCATGCATGCACACCCAAACACATATGCACGAACACACACATACACATGAACACACACATGCACACACACTCCCAGGAGAATCTTTTTGAATGGCTTTGCACATGTAGCTCTAATCCCCCTTGGGAAACCTATGTCCATCCACTGCTGAGAGACTAGAGCTGAACAGTCTTTGCTGGATATTCCTGGCCCACCACAAACTGACTTCTTTGCTCAGTGCTCCCTTAGAGAGAGCCACTTGACTCTGGCCACATGGGCCCCTTACTGCTCCCTGTTCCAATTCTACCATTTGGTATTTTCTTGATTTGAATGTTTTAGGAGATTGTTGAAAGTTCCATATGATGAAAAGTGACGGATAGTGGGTTGTTTGTGTGTTAGGGTGAGAGAATGCTTCAGAGTAGGTGGTGATACCTGAGTTAAAGCTTGAGAAAAGGAAAGGAGGGAACAAGGGTTTATTCAGCACCTACTACATACCAGGCACTGTACTAAGCATTTTACAAATATCTCATTTGATTCTCAAGACTTGGTGAGGTAGGTGCTATGACTATACCCATTTTACAGTTGATAAAACTGCCCTGGTCACACAGCTAGTAAGTATCTGAGGTGGAATTTGAATTCAGGTCTTGCAGATTCTAGGCCCAGTGTTCTATCCATTGGACCACCTAGCTGTTGTCAGAGAAGAAAAGGTTATGAGGGGTGAGAAAAGTGGTAGAGTCCAGGCTTGTGGGAATGCACATTTAGAGTAATGCTAGGAGTCCAATTTGGCCAGATTAGGGAGTGGTATGGAGTAAGACTGGAAAGGTAGGTTGGGTGAACATTGTAGAGGGCCCTGAATGCCAGACTAGGAGGTTTATATTTTATTCCACCGAGCATTGGTCTCTGGGATTGGGAGCTGAGAGGATTGTGATTTGTTGGCTACCAAGGTGGGGTGGGGTGGGGAGGAATAAACCATTTGGAGAGTAGTAAGTTGGATCATGTCCCACCCTCCCCCATTCCCACTCTTATTTATCTAGTAAGCTTTTCCTGCCTTGTTTTGGTTCATAATTTTCTCTACTTACCCAATAGGTTTGGCTATAAGGAGAATGAATGAGTTAATATTTTAAAAATGCTTTAAGCTCACCTGGAGAAAGGCATTCTATAAATATAGAACAATTTAAAAGACCTACTAATATTCCCCAGAGATAGGTGGGGCATTGCACCTGGACCTGAGAACCCAGGCCAGGCTCTGGTTTGAGAGTGTATAATTAGCTGAAAAGGATGCTCTCACGCTAGGGATGCCTAAAATTAGATCTTCCTTTCATATATTTCTCAGGTGCAGGGGCATCACATGCACCATACACCTCAGAGAGAGCTGGGCTCTTGGGCATGGCAGCCCCTTGCTCAGTAGAGGGAATAAAACCTTCTGGAGCCGGGGAATGGCAGGGTCTCTGCGCTCAAAGAGACTAGTGGGATGAGTGAGGGAATCGGAGGGACTGTGATGAATAAACGCAGGGCAGAGAGATCACTAACAGCCAGACTCCAGCTTTCCTTTGTAGCATTATTTGATTTAATTTAATTTTCAATTTTTTTTCTTTTCAGTTTATGGAATAAAACAAGCATTTCTATAACATAGTATAAAAATAATTAAAAAATGATCACACACGAAGCTGCCAAGTTTTTATGTACAACTCGCTATTCCTTTTAAACGTATAATAAAGTTAACATGTAACTTTCTTTTTTTTCCTTCTCTCTCCCCTCTGCCCTAGAGATGGCTACCTTTAGACATAAATATATATATGTATACACACACGCGTGTAAACTCATTCTATACATGCTTCTATTTGTCAATTCTTTCTCTGGATGCAGATGGTGGCTTTCTTTATATGTCTTTTATAGTTAATTTGGGTATTTCTAACAGTCAAAATGACTTAATTGCTCAAAGTCATTCCTAAAACAATACTGCTGTTACTGTATACAACATTCTCTTGGTTCTGTTTATTTTGCTCTTCATTATTTCATGCAAGTCTACCCATGTTTTTCCAAGATCGTTATTTTATGCCCTTCTCCTTTATACTCCCATGACATAGTGAAAGTTGGATGACTATAAAGGGTAAACTGAGGCAGAAAGCTTTTCAGTGGCTTGTCCAGCCAGCACTGCCTTGACGAAAATCCAAGTCTCTTAAGTCAAAGGCCAATGACTCTTCCTCTACATCAGGGCTTCTTCACCTGGCGTATGTCAGCTTAAAACCATAGATAGCTGCATTTCGACAAAATTGATTTCTTTTGTAATCCTGTGCATTTTATTTTATGCAGCTAAAACCATCCTCTGAGACCTGGTCCACATGCTTCATTAGAAAGTGTCCAAGAGGCCAGTGACCCAGCTTGTTGTTATGTTTGTCCTTTGTTCTTGAAGAGGACCATGGCATCAGAGAAGTGATGACATGACTTGCAGTTGACTGATTTGAGTGAGGGAGGGCTGTGCAAGGTCCCCAGCCTCACTTTCTCCTCCAGAGCCATCTGGGTCCAGTGGCCTGATATTCACTAGGACACATGGGTTCTTTAGAGCCCCTGTTCTCCCTCTCCCTATTCCACTAAATAAACCAGTGTATGTTATGTGCTCTGAGGATCTGAGATTTAGAGCTGGGAGGGGACTTCAAGGTCAGGTAGCCCAACCACTTCACAGTATTGATTTAGGGATTGGCCCTGAAGCGAAGTGACTTGGTCATATGGGTGACCCAGGAAAGATTTGAACTCAGGTCTGCTGAGGACAGCTAGGTGGTGCAGTAGATCGAGCACCAGGACTGGAGTCAGGAAGATCGGAGTTCAAATCTTGCCTCAGACACTTACTAGCTGTGTGTGATCCTAGGCAAGTTCCTTAACCCCTATTTGCCTCAGTTTCTCATCTATAAAATGGGGACACACTGGAGAAGGAAATGGTATGTTTGATAAGGAAACCCCATGGACAATGTCTGTGGGATCACATAGATTTCAACACAACTGAACAACAGTCGCTTCCTCATGCCAATGGTTTATCACTCTGTCCAGTGTACGCAACTGAAAAGAAAGGATGATTCAGAAGGTCTGGCTTTCTGATAACATTCACACAAACAACTCTGCTTTGGAATTATACCTAGGAATGTTTATTTTGAGTTTAATGAATTTTGGGGCCCAATCCCCTATTTTTACAGAGAATGAGAGCTGGGATTCAAAATGGCTAGGAGTCCTCTGATTCTAGGTCTCTCTTGTAGAAAATTCATTAGCAACATTTTAGCTGTTCTTCAGCCATGAAAGACAACAAAGTGACTGGTTTTCAAGGCTAACAACTGAGTTTCTTCTTTCTAGGTCCCCCTCCCCCCTTTTAGATTTGCAACATAAACGATACAAATAGAATTGGCAACTCTGCAGGCAATTTGAAGGTCCCTGTGATGAGACCTTCATTTGTGGCTTTCTTGGCTTGATTTAAGTCTTGGCATCATCTTTAGATCATAGATCTTTAAATTCCATTTGTTTTAACCCCTTCCCTCCCCCCCTTCACTTTACAGAGAAGGAAACTGAAGAGAGGCTCAGAGTTATCCAGGGCTGGAATTTGAACCCAGGTGCTCTGACTCCAAATCCAGCATAACCTCCCTGCATCTTCCTGCTGCTGAAGACTGTGTAAATATTCAGGCACAATAATTACCAGAAAGATGACTTCCAACATCATTCTTCCCTTCCTTTCCCTGTGTGCTACCTGGGTAGAGAGAGCACTGGACTTAGAATCCGGAAGTTTGATTTTCTTTCCCCAGTCAGTACCCAAGGATTAAGGTTTATGATGATGATGATGACGAGGCTAAATTAATAAAGCACTTAAAGGAAGGAAAATCAAAGTGGCTCATCTTTTTTTTTAAATTAGCACTCTGCATCACTCCCCAACTTTATTTTGCCTTGCGTGTATAGTATTACTTCTTTTCCTCCATGCCTTTGCTCAGAAAGGGTCCCACCCCTGGAATGCACTCCCTGGTCACCTTTACCTCAGAATCTTTACCTTCCTTTAAAGCATTTCTCAGGCACCTTCATGTGCAGGAGACATTTCCTGAACCATCTCATTCTCAGTGCCCCCACTTTCTTAAATTTACTTTGTATACATACACTTAATAAGGACTGACCTGTTTGTACATTGTATACCCTCCCCCTTCCCCAGGATATAAGCTCCTTGAGGACAGGGACTGTTTCATTTTTGTCTTTGTTCCCCTTATCACCTAATAAATATAGTACCTGGCACACTGTAGCAAATTAATAAAATGTGTTGAGTTGTCCAGTATATGCATTCATTACTAGATTTAGCAAGCATTAATGGTTAACCCATTAAGTGTATTTTGAATGGTTAATTCAAAGACCATTTTATGACCCTAGTAATTATAAATTGAGTCATAGCTCAACTGGCCCCTTCACCTTAATAAATATCATTGACTTTCATTTATTTCATCTGTGTAAATTTCACTGAAATTTAAAAAAAAAACTGATAGAAATGAATTTTAAAAGGAAATGGAAAGGTCTGTTAGATTAATCAATGAATCCACAAGTATTTATCGAGCATATGAATGAGATAGTATAAAGGAAGGTACTTTGTAACCATAACCATCGGCAGCTGCTCCCGTGGTGGTTGGTATTATTAGCCTAGCCTTTTGATGGGTGCTAGGGACAGAAATGTCAGACATGATCCTGCACCTTTTGGGAGTTCTTGTCTTTGGGGAGAGGGGAGGAGGCATTTCAGGCACCAAACCTAGCTTAGTTTTACTCCCGTAAAATGAAGCATGTAAAGCCGGGATTGTCAAACCGTGCCTTAAGGCATCCGAGGAGTGGTGAGAATCAGAACTCTACTGATCTATCCCTGTGCCAGCCCCTAGAGCTCGTTTCTACTCCACTCAAAAAGGTGCTGAAAGTGAAATAATGATAGGAAGCAGCAGGGCTGAACCCACTGCACAAAGGATCTTCCTGCCTCTTCTCCCTCCCTCTTCCCTTTTCTCTACATTCCCATAATTGCCTACATCCCCATAACTGTCTATAAAGATGCGTATGTATGTAGTAGCCAGCCCATAATAATCACTTACATTTGTAGAGCACTTTAAGTTTGAAGAACATTTTAAATATGTCATCTCATCTGAGCCTCACAACTGTTGTGGTTTAGTGGTGCTGGCACTCCTGAAATTCAACGGCAAAAGGCCCCAAGTAACAAGGTTTATTGTATCTCCGATAGAAGCAGATCAGGCTTTAAGAATCTGAGTGATTTAATAGGGGCAAGATGGGCTCTTTTATACAGAAAGACTGTGGGAAGATCTGGATGTGATCTAAGAATGGCCAGTAACCTGGGATGATGGGGAGGTAACAGAGCCGCGGTCTAGATGGCGTTAAGGGTGGGAAATAGCCTGAGGTGGTCTGCAGGTAAGCACCAATGAAGGTTGGGCTGGGTCAGAGGTCACAGAGAATTGAAGCTTGGGCTAGATGGGGGGGGTAACAGAATGAAAGGTTGGGCTGTGGGGCCACAATGCAAAGACAATTGAAAAAATTACTAGGATGGGCAGTGCCAGGGACCGGGCATTTTGGGGTCTAGATCCCAAAGACATAATCTTTCCCTTTTAGGGATTCAGATCCCATCCCCATCAACGGCAGCTCATTTTACAAGTGAGAAACTGAGGCACAGAGAGTTTAAATAACTTGCCCAGGGTTGCACAGCTAATGAGTGACTGAGGCAGAGATCTGAATTCAGATCTTCACTATAAGTCAATCCAGTACTCCGCCTGCTGTGATATCTAGCTGCCCAAGACAAAGGGTCCCAAATTTTTAGCTACTAATGCTTAAAAGTGCACTAAGACTTTTGGGACACTTGCTGTATTTCTGCATATTTCCTCTTCTTCCTTTTGGGTCCTGGAGGGACCTTATCAGTCATTTGTTACATGATCTCTATTTCACATTCGCATTTGATAAGAATACCAAATCTAGAATAACAATGAAGGAAAATGTTGCCAATGATTCTTATATTTATTGTGTAGTTTAAAGAAACCTGTTATATCACTAGCCCTTTAGGACAAGATTGGCTTTAGAAATTGTGAATTTAATTTAATTTATTTTTATTTTTCTCTACTTAGTTCAAATCCTTCATTTTATCTTTTCCCATCCTTTGTATCGATATTATTTTGCATCACGGTAATTTCCTGTTATTCTGTTGTACTGAAACAAACAGTTAAGCAAAGACTATTGACAGAAAATTTTGGCTGGTAGTCTATGCAAGATTCTGCATCCATGGTTTACTTTCCCTCTATCGAGAAAAGAAGCATGTATATTTCAGCATCTGTGCTCATTTTTACAACCAATATCATTTATTGCAGATAGCTGCCCTTTTGTGTTTTCACTGACATTGCGTTTATTGTCCTGTTGGTTTTGCTTTTTTTTTTTTTTGCTTTGCATCAGTCCAAATAATTCTTTCTATATTTCTATATCCAGTTCATCTTACAGATAAATCAGCTGAGACCCAAGAAAGGTTAAGTGACTTGTCCAAAGTCACAATGCTGTCAGAGTCAAGACTCTAACCCAGGCCTTCAGTCTCTAAATCCAGTGTTCTTTCACCACACCACATGGATCCTTGTCCTACCTTCCATTTCAGTCTAGGGAGGGAGATGTGATCATTTTTAGAATGACCCAGTGGATGTGGATGGCCACAAAGAATGGGTGAGTAGTTGGCATTCCTGGCTGCAGGCTCAGGGACATAGGACAGCAGGAGTTTTGACGTGAAAAAATATCTCTCTTTTGGGAATTAGGGCTGTGTGAGAGGTGAAGGCAGTGAGTCAGATGGAGTAGAGAACTGGAAGTTGAGAGCTCTAGAAAACTCAAAGGCATTGTGTTTTTTTTTTTTTTGAGGGGGAAGGCAGGGCAATTGGGGTTAAGTGACTTGCCCAAGGTCACACAGCTAGTAAATGTGTCAAGTTTCTGAGGTCACATTTGAACTCAGGTCCTCCTGACTCAGGTGCTCTACTCACTGCACCACCTAGCTGCCTGGGCATTGGTTTTAATGTGGAAATGGCGGTCAGGGCAGGAATCAATATTTTCTGAGGATGACCTAGATCTCCAGGGCTGACAGTTTGTTCTGGGCTCTGTGTCTTTGAATTAGATAAAACCATGGCCAACATGGAGGCAGATTTGATCTCATCCCTATGAGATGGGCTGCATTGACTGCCTGCACCTGGGCACTGTCAGAGGTTGTGGAAAGAGAGGATTTTAGATTGAAGAGATTGAGGGCTGGGAGTATGTGAGAGGGCTCTTCAGGCCATGTCCCTTTATGATAAAATGTCCTCTGAGAATTAAATCTCAAACTCTCAGATGTTCTATATTTGAGAGCCTTACCACAGCTTACCATTCGATCCCCAGTCATCCCTTAATGCTAGTGGAACATACACTCTTTGAGGACAGACTTTCATTTTCTTTGTATCTTTCCCACAGCATGACTTCATGAATGCTTATTCATGCTTGGTGCATTGGTGACTTGAATTTAATTGGGTCGCTCATAAAACATTAACTTTAGGATACTTAGATCGCAACAAAACCCCTAGTAACCACATCCTCCTTGTTGGCCAGAAGTTAATTTGAAGGAAGACCTTGTTACTCTACCTGAGCCTCAGTTTTCTCATCCTTCAAATGGGTGTACTAAGAGCAGCTACCTTATTGCAAACTTTAAATGCAATATAAATCTTGGCTGTTGCTACTTTTTCCAATGCTTGTACCTGATTTTCTTGTTTATAAAGTAGTTTATCTGATGTCGCAGTGGATCCTGAGTAACCAAACTTTGGAGATCAATTGACTGAGGTAGCAACTGAGATCCCAAGAGAAATAATTTCTGGGTTCACAGACTGACTTAGTAATTCCAGGCTAGAATCTAAGTTTTGTGATTTGTAATTCAGTGATTTTTTTTTCTTCCTTGCTGCTTTACCTTTCCCTAGGAGATGTTCAAAGGCTCTTAAGCTGATGTACCCTGGACCACGCTCCCCAGTGCAGTCCCAGAAGGGCTTGCGTTAGTAGTGGTGCAAAGATGGTTGGGCTGGGGATTGGGAGATTTGGCAGGCAATGTGGAGGACAGTAATGGTGGCAGGACAGTAGTGAGTGACGTTAGTTATGCACTTTCATGTTGGCATTTTGATGAGCCTGAATCAAAAGGAAACAAACACCTGGCATCTGTTAGTTCCGGTTTGGGGTGAACATGGAAAGATTACTTCTCCCATCCTCACCCTCTTCTTGTTGGATGAAAGGAGGACTTCTTGAAGCCATTTCAGTTCAGTCTGACCAAATATTTAGTAAGTCCTCACTAAGTGTAAGGGTCTGTACTGGGCACTGGAACTACAAAGTCAAAAATTACAATGGTCCTTGCCTAAAGGAACATTACATTCCACTGGGGTTATCCATCATGAAATAGGCCCATAGATAATCCCATCCAGTATATGAGAGGCAGCTAGGTAACTGAGTGGATAGAGTACTATCCTGGAGTCAGGAAGACTAACCTTCCTGAGTTCAAATTTGACTTCAGACACTAGCTGTGTGACCCTGGTCAAGTCACTTAACCCTTTTTGCCTCAGTTGTTCATCTGTAAAATGAGTTGGAGAAGGAAATAGAAAATCACTCTAATATCTTTGCCAAGAAAACCCCAAATGGAGTCATAAAGAGTTGGACATGACTAAAAATGACTAAACAATGAAACATTGCAAAACATTTAAAAGCACATATTTATTTTATATTCACTAGATTTGGATATATTCAGTGATAAATAATATCTAGTGTGCCCAGCACATAGTAGGGACTTATTTATTTATTTGTTCAATGAATGAATCCATTGAATTTAGAGACTAAAGACGTCAGTTCAAATTCTGATTCTGTCCTTAGTACCTAGGACAGTGTCTGGCACTTAGAATGTGCTTGTTAAATAGTTGTTGGGTTATTGATTAAAAATAGTAAACACCAGTCATAGCGATCTTTATATAGAGAGCTTTGGGGTTAACAAAGCACATTTCATGTCTTTCTGTTTTGCACTCACAACCAACCTGGGAGTTGGTCCTTTTATTATCCTCACTTTACAGATGAGGAAACAAGCCTGCCCTGGGGTCACACAGCTACTTGAGTGTCTGGATTTGAACTCAGGTCTACCAGTCTGTAAGTCCAACACTATATACTTCACCAATTTCAAGTGGAAGTGAGTTCTAGTAACTGGAGATGAGTGGGGATCCAGATTTTGTGGTTTCTTTCTTTCTCCATCATTTTCCTCTCTCTACTTACCTCTTCGCTGAGGAATCTCTTCCTCCAGCTTCAGTTTGGCATATGGATTTGCATGAAGACCTAGCATACTGTAATGAAGAGTGCTAATAAAAAAAATGTTTCTCAGGAAAAGAAATAAACTCAGGCACATGTATAGATTTCCTATTTGACATGGTCATATGCAATGAAACTTTAAACCTGCCCTTGAAATGTGGTCAAGCCCATTTAGGTTAAATCCTGCTTTCTCTCTCTCTCTCTCTCTCTCTCTCTCTCTCTCTCTCTCTCTCTCTCTCTCTCTCTCTCTCTCCCCCTCTCTCCCTCTCTCCCTCCCTCCCTCTCTCTCCCTCTCTCCCTCTCCCTCTCTCTCCCTCCCTCTCCCTCCCTCCCTCTCCTCTCTCCTCTACTTCTCTTTGTTCTCTCTCTTCCTCACTTTTCTCTCTTTGTTCTCTCTCTCATCCCTCCTCCACCCCCCACCCCTTGCTTTCTCCCATTCCATTACTTTTGTATTCTTTAATTCATCTGTCAGGCCTTTGAGAAAGAAATTGGTGTATGACTCTTGGGTACTGGCCAGTGCTTAAAATATAGAGATTAAGCAAAGCTGTGCTTTCAATTTCTATCTCACAGAAGTGGCATCGCTTGCCATGTATGGTGGTACCCCAAAGAAGAGAAATAATGTCTTAGCTGAATAAAGGCATAGTCTAGGTGACTCCCCCCCCCCATTTCCCCCCAGTGGGCAAAAAGTGCTTTCCTGGTGTAGCTAGAATAGCAATCTATTTAACAATACCAAATAATTGGGCCAAAATGCAAAACAAAAGCAAAAACAAAACCCAGAAAGAAAAAGAGCATTAGCAGAACATTTAACAATATGTGGAAGAAAACAAAAAGAAGTAAAGAAAGGGTTATAAATAGGGTAGTTTTGTTACTACTGTGCTAAATTTAATGCAGACTTTAAAATTTCCTACGATAAAGAAATCCACAGTTTTATACAAAATTGTTGCTTTTTTTTGTTCATTGTTTGTCAAAATGTTCATGCTGGTTAAGTTCCTGATAAAAAAGAAAATTTAAAAAAACTGATGAGATCATAGATTATATGCAGGATCGGATTCAATAGCTAGGTGAGACAGAGCACCAGGCCTGGAGTCAGGAAGACCTGAGTTCAAATTTGATCTCAGATACTTGTTAGCTGTATGACTCTAGGCAAGTCACTTAACCTATGTTGCCTCATTTGTCAAATGGGGATAACAGCACCTATCTCCCAGACTTGTAAGAATCAAATAAGGTGATAATGGTAAAGAGCTTAGCACAGCACTTGGCACATAGTAAGAACTATATAAATGTTAGGTATTACTACTTATTATATGCTCCTTTGGGGCAGAGATCGTTTCTGTATCTATGTCCCTAGTGATGAGCACAGTACCAGGCAAATGTTAGGTGCTTAATAAATGCTTTTTGAATGAATGAATGAATGAATGCTTTAATTTAGAACTTTAAGGGATCTTAGGGGTCATTGAGCATAAGCAAACCCAAGCAGATGAATTATCTCTTTATATCACATTCCTAGCACACCTACCCATCTTGCCTTTCCATCATTTTGCCACAGGAGCTGGTTCCATCCCAAGCCTTATGAGTCTTCCTCCAGTTGTACACATCAACCTCCCATTCCACGAGACCAGCCTGTCTACTTTCTCTGTAATAAATGTCTTTGATACACCCCTCATGCCTTCTCTTGTGGAATCACATGTTTCTAATGTGTTGCCATCTGCTCATACCCGCCATGAACCTCCCATGCAATTATCCTTTGGGTGTCAATCAACTTTATTTCTCTAGAGACCATAGTGTTCCATCTAGCCTAACTGCTTCATTTAACAGATTTGGAAACTGAGACCTCCCGTTAGAGGGGAAATTTGATGCCAGGCTTTTGGATTACGGAACTAGAGCTCCTTCCTTTGTACTATGTTGTCTTCTCATTGGGCTTAGATAGTCAAGCAGGGAGGTTTTCTTGGGCTCTATTAGCAATTTTCCTCCTGTTTAATCCTGGCTCCTTTTCTAAGGCTTTTGTCCTGAACTCTTTAAATGAGGTTCTTTGGTTTGCCTAATTCCAGCTCCACTTTTCCCATCTAGTACCTCTTTGTGACGATTTTGGAGAGTATGAGGAAAGAGACATTTTCTGCAATTTATGTGCTTGGCTTTCAGGGGGCTGAGGAGGATTCACTGAGGTTAAGTACTGGGAGACATCCAGGAGAGGAGAGCATCATGTAGAAGCCCCTCATCTGTCCGTCTCTCCCCTTTCCTCTCCCCCCTCCCTTTCCCCCTTTCCCCCTTCCTCTCCCCCTCCCCTTTTTCCTCTCCCTCTCTTCTCCACTTCTCTCCATCCCTCTTCCGTCTTCCCCTCCCCCTTCCGGAGGGCATGATAAAGATTTTCATAGTTCAAAAGACGTTCTGCAGTCTTGCTCCTCCTTTTTAACCCTTATTGTTCCTTACATCTAGTAGGTGCATAAATACCTGTTGAATGAATAAATGAGTGAAATGAACAAACCCTTTAATGCATTCCTCTTCATTGGCATTTTCAGCCTGTGTATGTATGGCTTTTTTACTGTCTAGGGAAGGGGTTCTTAACCTTCCTTTTGGGGGGGGGGGGTCATGGCTCCCTTTGACAGCCTTATGAACCCTTCCCAGATTGTCAGGTTGAGTCAGCTAGCTTTTAGTAAATCTGTTAAGCTCTTGCTTGCATTACTTCTCCCGACATAAGAAAAAAAAATTATCCTTAGAACTGAGCTAATGTCTCAATAAACAAGATAGGCAGGACCTAGTTAATCTGCTCAGTTTTAGAAATCCTGTCCTGGGGCCTAGCTGTCTTGATTGGAGGATAAGTGAGTTCCAACTCTTCTAGCTCACTATGTGCAGTTGGCCCCAGGCCAGACAGTGCTTCACCTCCCATCCACCCCAGCACCCCACCCACCTTCTTGCTGTCTTCCCTGACACTGAGCTTCCCCCCTTCCTGAGCCCTCCTTCCCTCCTGCTTCGTGCACAGTCATCAAATCTATACTGCTATGGATTAATTCATAGCAGCTAGGTGGTGCAGTAGATAGAACTCTAGACTTGGAGTTAGAAAAATCTGAATTCAAATTTGGCCTCAGACACTTGGGCAAGCCACTTAACCTCTATTGGCCTCAGCTTTTCCTTCTGTGAAATGGAGATAATAATATACCTACCTCACAAGGTTTTTGTGAGGATCAGATGAGATATTTGTAAAGCGCCTGCCATAATGTATAGTGTCTGGCACATAGTAGGCACTTAATTAATGTTTGTTTCCTTCCCCGCTTGTATCTCATATCCTTATGCATCATCAGACCAAAACTCCCTTCCCTGACCACCATTCCCCTGCATATGTTGTTTTCCCTTATTAGAATGTAAGCTGCATGAGGCCAGAGATGTTATCACTTTAAAAAAAAATGCCTAGTGCTTAATGCAGTGCTTGGCACAGAGCATAATGCTTTCTCCATCATTCATTCTTCTAGTAAAA
>CM053624.1:355391151-355417849 GCA_028646595.1 Phalanger gymnotis
AGATCATTGGAATTTTTTGCAAACTAATATATGTTAATATAATCACCCCCCTCCTACCCCAGGTGAATATAACCTCTTAGAAGGCAGGTGGTGTTTCTTTTTTTGTCTTTGTAGTCCTTTTTTAACCTAGAACACTACCATGATACCATAATGAATGAATGTATGAATAATGGTAAAATATTAATTAAATGTTTCCTGCACACAGGTATTGTGCTAAGTGTTAATAAAACAACCACAAAAGAGACGTAGGTAGCTCATGCCCTCAACAAGCTTACATTCTAATAAGTGAAGCCAGTACATTTTTATAGTGTAGTGGTGGCCAGGGAGGGATGTCTTGGTCTGGGAAGTCAACGTGGTGGTGAATAGAATCCTAGAGCAATTCACTGATCATCATGTCCTTTTCCAGAATGACTGTATGGGTTCGATTCTTGTTCTTAGAGCAAGAGGTTGAAAAACGCTACGGGCATAGCATGAAACTGACTTTGAGCTGACTCTTGAAATAAGCCAGAGGTGTTAGAAGGTAAAAGTGAGGGGGGGAAAAGCTTTCCAAGCAAAGTGCCAAAGATCGACAAGTAGACCCCTATTGTTGGTTTGCAGAATGCATGGAGGGCAGTAGAGTATGAAGACACTTGGAAGGTTAGAAGGGGATGGGTTGTGAAGGCTTTTCAGTGCCAAACAGGGGGCTTTATATTTCATCCTGGAGGTAATGGGAAGCTACTGAAGGGTGTCTAATGGGTGGGAGTGGTGACTAAACTTTAGGAAAATCATCCTGACAGTTGTGTGGGTGCTGGATTGGAGTGGGGAGAGACAGGAAACCATTGCCCTATTCTTGGTGATGAGGGTTTGAATTAGGGGAGTTGCTGTGTGAGAGGAAAGAAGAGGTCATCTGAAAGATGTTTTCATATGGTTTTGATTTCTTTTGTTACATCTCTGTTTTTAAAGTTGTTCATTTCACTAGTTTCAAGATTATGAGTGTTTGATATGGTGATATCTATTGAAAGCATTACTTTAAAATTTTTTATGGCCCAGTGTTGTCTCCAGATGATTTCAGGCAACAGTTTTCTCTGCAATAGTGTTCCAGTTTCAGTACAGAGTATTTGTTGAATTTTCAAGGATTTTGTGAAGTCTGTATTTGTAATAAGGGGGCTTGTCCTTTCTTAGTTTATGAAGGATAGCAAGCTATTGCTATATAATTCTGGCCATGGGGATTTGTCTTGCTGGTATTTCTGCAGGTGCTAAATTTTTGCAAACCAAATTATCGTTATTTTGAACAGTTTTTCCCTGCATAATTTGTAGTTTTATTTTTACTAGACAGATGAAAATATTCCTGCTGAGTCACTAACTACCTTATTGTGAATGAATTTAGAGGGAGATAGGCAACATGAGGAAAGGGAAGGGGACAGGATAGGATGGAGACGGTGACACATCATTATTTTTTTTTCCTTTCCATGTAAAGTCTATGGGATAGGCAGTTTTACTTTGTTGTTGTCGTCCTGAATTCCCAGTGACCATGAATGCCCCTCCTCTCACTCCTCCATCCTCCAGCTTCTTAGAAAACCGCCTGCAGTGTGAAGTTTGGGAGATACAGAGGTCCAGACAGATCTCCGCCTGCTCATGCTTTCCCTGACCCCTTCTCACCGAGGGATGTCAGAACCTCCAAGAGGAATCTTCAAAATGTGAACTCTGGCTTAGTCATATGGAGCTCCCAACATAGCTGAGGCAAAGCAAGGACAGGAGAAGGAGAAAATGGTATTTGGATAGTCGTTGTATAGAATCTCCTCTGGTGGAGCTGTCTGGCACAGTGAGGCTGGGCTGCATGCAACTCACATGAGCTTGTCTGGGTTGAGAATGAGGCTGTGACCACTTGGAGAATATCGATCAGTCATGGCTATTGTTAGACATAAATATGTATATGAATATATGTGTATTTATCTATATATGTGTGTGTGCGTGTATGTATTCATTCTATAGCCACTAACCACATATTAAGCATCTCCTGTGTGCCAGGCAGTGTACTAGGTTCTATGGATACAAAGAGAGAAGTACTAGAAAACCTGGGTTCAAATCCATCTGTGATATAAATTGCTTGATCATTCACCTGAGCCTGTGGCAGCTCTCCAAGGTTTATCTACTGAGTTAGAGAGGGCTCCATCTGTGCTAATGGAGGGAGGTGGTGGGAAGTTGGTATTGGCATTGGTGGAGAGAGTTCCCATGTGCAGATAAAAATCATGAATCTTGAGGCATTGACCTTGTTCCTAACATAGGATTGCATTTTGAGCTTGGGTCAGTGCTTTTTGCCTGGTGTAACACTGGCTAGAACCATTTCTTTAGCAGAACGCTGCTAGAACCATATTGAATGTAATATAGAGTAATGATAAGTCCTGAGTTAACATCTTATGCATGTAGTTAGGCTGTGTGCAGGTCCATGGGATGACTGGGGTATTTTATTTGTTAAGCATTGATCTTGTTTCTACACCTGGAAAAATGAAATGTGGTAATGGTATAAGCAGTAGCTGGAAATTTGGTTCAATACAGCAGGCATTATTGAGTGCCTACTATGTGCCAGGTAAAGACAGTTCCTATAAAATGAAATATCCCCTATCTTCAGGGAGTTACCATCATCTTCACCTTCGTCACCACCTCATCCGCCATTGCCACCACCACCACCACCATCACCATCATCATCATTACTACCTCCCAGGGTTGGGAAGATCCAATGAGATGATATCTATAAAATTATTTGAAAACCATAAATGGTTTTACATAAATATGTAAATGATGGCCATCATCACCATCATCACCACCATCACTACTACCATCATCATCATCATTGTTGGACTGGACTTGGGATTTCATTGGTATAAAGAATTTACAATGAGGAAATTCCTCGTATCAATGCAGATCGGGATTTGATCTTCTTGTTATAGCCTCAGAGATTATTTGGAGGCACTGAGAAGGAAAGAGACTTGCCCAAGGTCACCCAACCAGGATATGTCAGAGACAAGACTCAAACCCAAATCTTCCAAGCCCAGAGGCTGACTTTCTATCTACTGTACAGAACTGCCTTTTGGAGCTTATCTTCTGCTGAGCAAAAACAGCACGTACAGTAATAAAGACATAGAAAATATATACAGAGTAATGGAGAAGGGGAGATCAACACCTGTGGAGATCAGGAAGGCTCTTGTGTAGTATGTGGTTTTTGAGCTGAGCATAGCAGGGAACTAGGGATTGTTAGAGGCGGAGGTCAGGAGGGAGATTGTTTTAGGCACAAAAGAGAGAAAATGTACAAAGATTTGTCCTTAATTTTTCTGACTGATTAATTTTGACTGAATTCAATTCAGCATCTGTTTGCTAAGCACCTACCGTGTGCCAATCACACACGTATGTATGTCTGTATGTGTGTGTCTTATGTATGCATGTACACACACACACACACACACACACACACACACACACAGGAGTCCCTGACCTTAAGGAGCTTATGTTCTACTTGAAGTAAAGTCAAATGAGCACCAGTAAAAAATTCACAATGTATGCAGAGTAAATAGAAAGTAATTTTAGGTAGCCAGGTGGAGAGCGCCATGAATTAGGAAAATTAGAAGGGCTGCATGTAAAAGGTGGCATCTGGGCTGGGAATTCTACCCAGCTGACGTGAAGAGAGAGGGCACTCCAGGCTTGGCTGGAGGTGGGGGGAGGGGATGGGCAGAAGGCCTGTTCTGGTCACAGAACATGTTGGGTAGATGGCAATGCTACCAATATTGTTTTAAGGCAGATTGCAAAGGCCTCTCATTGTAAAATGCCAGTTGGAATACTTTGCATTTTTTCCTTTAAGGGCAATGGGGAAACCCCCTGAAGCAATCTTTTTAGTATGAGTAACATGGTCTGTTGGTGCTGCACTGGAGCCAAGGACCAATTGTTTAATTTTCAGCTTGAGCATTTACACTACAAAGTAGTGCATGATTTATTGCTTTGTTGATTGTGTAGACTTGAGAAAGTGATGGAGAAAGTGTTAGCAATGAAGATAAACGTAAAAGTTGCCCTGCATATACCCTGCCCCCAAGAAGCAGGGTTGTGAAACATTTACAAGCACACCCCTTGATCTGTTCATTGGCGATCTTACCTTGGCAGCTGTGTGGAGGAGACATTCGAGATTAGAGGTCAGATTTGCCATGCCGAGTCTGATCATTAGGTCCTCACATGCCATGGGCCTCTTCTATGCTTTCTATCCCATTAGAATGTGAGCTCACTGAGGGCAGGGACTGTTTTTACCTTTCTTTGTATTTGCAGCTCTTAGCATAGTGCCTAGTGCATAGTAGATACTTAATAAATAATAATAGCTGACTTTTCTACAGTGCTTACTATAAGCCAGGCACTGTGCTAAATGCATAGCAATTATTCTCTTACACTTGTTGATTGGTTAGTTAATGCCATCTCCAACAGAAGCCAAGTGGCAGGGCATAGTTCTCCAGACACTAGCCTTAAGTTGTCAGTGATGTGCCAGCTTCTCTTAGTCACTAGTGTGAAGAAGCATGGAGCATTACGCATAGTGGGTGCTCGGTAAGTGTTGAATTTCACTCTTCATTGCTCAGCTTCCTCCAGGAGCAGGCAAACTTCAGGCCAAAATACAAAATGGCATAATCCGTGCAACAAAGAAAAAGACATCTTCAGAACTCTCCCCAGCTGTAAGCCTCTTTTTGAAGTGGATTATCTGAGTGTATTTCTTCAGTAACCACAATAAGCTAGTCTTTCTTGAATAAAAAGAGTTGGGTTGAAGTTGAAAGCTGAAAGGGTGTCTCTGTAGAGCTGTTGCAGCTTGTTAAGGACGTCAGGAGAGACTCATCTTTTCTGCCTGACTAAATTTCCCCATGCAAATATCACCATCTTTCTTTTTACATGAAGGTTTTATGAAGTTCCCTAGCCATTTCCCCCAATGGCTTTTATGCCCATTTTATGGTATCTCTGTGTCTTCCTGAAGATAAATGAGGCCAAGGACTGGGAGCCCTTGGGTCCTCAATTAGTCCAACCTAGCCCGCATTTAGTGAGCTCAGATATTGTTTGAATTGAACATGGGATAGTAGAAAGAGAAATGGTAGTCCAAAGACATGGATTCAAATCCCAGCTCTGCGGCCCATGTGGGGGGAGGGTCACTGCAGTTCTCTGGGGCTCAGTTTCTTCATCTGTAAAATGGGACTAAAAATGAGGGTTCTTCATTTTTTCTTTTTGTGACTGTCTTTGGCAGTCTGGTGAAGCTTCTGGACCCCATTCTCTGAAAAATGTTTTTCAATGCATAGGATTACAAAGGATACCAATGATACTTAAAATACAGTCGTCAGAATGCTAAATAAAAAACAAAACTGAAGGCATTCACAGTCTCCCAGTGTAAGAACTTCTAGATGAGATGAACTTTTAGGTTGCTTTCAGCTCTGTTCTATGATTCTATACTGTGAAGTCAGGCAGCTTGATGGGGGGTGAGGGATAGTTGGGGGGGTGCAGATGGTTCTTTTCTTTTGGAGGTCTTCTGTCTACATTTATTTATGTTTTAAGGGAAAAAATATTGTCACACTCAAAGCATTAGACTTGAAAGCCCAGTAAATGTTGATGTCTGGGCTCTACCTTGTTTTCTTAGTCCTATGATGGTTTTATGTCCCATGGTTCTGAGAGTGGCATCAAAGCCTAGCTGCTGAATGTGAGGCTAGTAGAGATGTGTGTGTGTGTGCACTTGCTCACAGTGGGGCAGGCAGAGAAAAAGGAAATATGCTCTGTATTGTTTCTGACACTGAAGATGTAGGTTTTTCCCCCTTTGTCAACCATGTATATCCTCACCCAAACAAACAGGTTCCATCAGCTGAGCACCTAAATACATTGCGGGTGCTGGTAGTATTTTCTTTCACCTTCTCCGCATTAGGAAGGGCTAAGGAGGGCAGTCTGAACAGATCATTGGCTGCTGGTCTGCATTTTTCAAACTGTCGCCAAACTCAGAAGTCAGAGGTCAAGAAATAGCCAGCACTTAAATTGATTGATTTTGGATCAGCCAGACCACTGCACTCAGAGCTGGAAAGTGCCTCGGAGGTCATTCAGACTAACCCTGGCATTTCATTTTATCGATGATTTTGTTCTTACAGAGTGGTCGTTTTCTGATACCTTCCCTTTTCCCCCATTGAACTCTCTTATAGTTAGAAACACCATCAAAATCATAGCTAGCAGTTCTATAGAACTTTATGGGTCCCAAAGCAATTTCCATAGATTATCTTATTTCCTCCCTGCAACAACCCTGTGAAGTAGGTGCCATAGTATGCCCATTTTACAGATGAGGAAACTGAGACTTGGGGAGTTTCAGTGACTTGTTTAGGATCCCAGAACTATTATATCTAAGTCAAGGTTTGAATTTAGGTCTTCAAGTTTCACACATTATTTGCTGTACCTTATAAATGGTGGGGGTGGGGGAGGCTTGGTAAAACTGGCTAGCACAGTAAGCATATTTGATAGGGTATGCAGCCTGCTCTTCCCGTAGGCCCTCACTCATCTTCATCCTCAGGGGAAGATGAGGAGAGCCTTAGGGCTAAAAACAGAAGAATTGTATTTTAGGAAAAATGCCTGGTTTTTAGTTTTTTTTACTTTGCAGGTTTATTGTGACTCTGCTCCTGGGGTTTGGAATAAACTGTTCCAGCATCCAGAAAGCTCCGTTTCATTTCAGTGGGGTTATTTCATATCCTTCAGCTCTGTGTTGGGTTTGCCTGGAGTCTGAATGGAGGAATGAATAATGCCAGGATGTTGGTGATGTAACCACTCATCATAGAACTAACAATAACCTACCCTAGGTGGAAATTTAACTCCGTGATCCCCAGAGCTGGTTGGTTAGCCCAGCAGGTCTAGGCTCTGAACTTCAGAATGACCCAGCTCCCTCTGGCTTGCCTTTGGTCTGTCTCTCTGTGTCTCACTGTTTCTGTCCCTCTCCTCCCCTGTCCCTGTCGCTGTCCCTCTTCCTCTCCCCCTCTGCCTCTCTTCTCTCCCTTTCCTCCCTCCGCCCCCCCCCATGTGTGTGTGTGTCTCTGTCTCTCTATGTCTCTGTCCCTCTCCTCTCTCTGTTGCTGTCCTTGCCCTCTCCTCCTCTTCTCTCTCTCTCTCCCTCCCTCCCTCCCTTCCTTATTTCCTCCCTCTCTCTCCCTCTCTCTCTTTCTCTCTCCCTCTCTCTCTTTTTCTCTCTCCATTCCTCCTTTCTTCCCTCCCTCTCTCTTCTTTCCCACAATCTAGATTCTGAGGCAAGCTGTGGGAAACCAGTGACTCCAGAGGCTTGAAAACAAAAGCGCCAACTCTAACAAATTTGATCTGGCCCCAAAAATGTTATTAGTGAGAATTTTGAAAATATTTTCTTACAGGATTATTCCCCCAAGGTTGTTAAATTTGTGCAAGCTCCAGGCCTATCAGGCCTGACTTTTTACCCTCTGGTGTTGGAGTGCTCTGTATCAGAGGGCTTGAACATGGGGGCTGGGGCATAAATGATCCTCTGGAGGAAATGAAGTCATTCCAGCTTGTGTTATAGCCACCAGCAGGACTTGTATCCCTTCAGAAAGGGGTTGCCAGTCTGTACAGCCTGGAGAAGCTTTTAACTGATTCCTAGAGACATTTTAAACGTTATTTTTTTTAGAGAGGAGGTAGGAAATTTTTCTAACCCCGGCGATTTTTACTGTAGTTAAAGTTTCCCTAACAAGGATTGGTTGCCCAGATAAACGTTGTTGTCAGGTTACCCAAGACCCGCTTTCTGAGGTTGGCATTTGAAAACCATTTGCCTTGGAGTGTTCAGAAGTGTCAGCAAGGCAAAATGTTTGAGCTGCCAGAGACATTCTTATCAGGCCTTCTCAGCACCTCTTGTCCTACACTACAGACCTTGGCTTGTTCACTGGAGTGGAGAATGTGGCGCCATGCACCTGTTTCCCTGGATACACCTGTAGGACTGGTTTCACCGAGGAAGCCTTCCTCCCGAGTTGTTTAAACAGGAGGAGCCTCTCAGCCTTGGCAACTGAGGGCAAACAGGAGCCTGGTCTCCCTGGAACAGGGTTTTCTCTGTCCTTTCTTTAGTCCTGGCTGCCACTTCTCTCTAATCTCCCTGACAATGGAGCTATGAAGTCGAAACTGGGTCTTATCAGAAGGCTTAGGTTCAACTCAATCATTTTGTGGCGATAAGGGAAAGAAAGTTTCATTGAGGCATCTCTAGTGCCCTAAGATGATGACAGTTTTCAGCTTTCTTAACACTCACGGCATCTGCTTTTATTATTTTGGCTGTGGCCCCTGATGGAAATCCTTTCTTCCTGGGGCTAGCTGACTTTCAGCAAGTGCCTTAGAGGCCTGTAAGTGAGCAAGCTTCTGAGAAGCCTAGATTTAGAGCTAGGAGGGATTTCAAATCAGCGCACTTGTGGAAAACCCAGGTAACAGTGGTAACGGCAGCAACCGTAATTGTTACAATACTGCTACTAATAATGTATAATTACAATAACATGGTAGAGAATAACACAATAGAGAATCACAATAATAACATATGTAACATCATGATAACAACAAGTGTTACAATATTGCTACGAACAATGTGTAATTACAATAACATGATAGAGAATAGCACAATATAGAATCACAATTAATAATTAATTAATAAATAATTAATAATTAATTAATCATAATTAATAAAGTCAGGAAGACCTGAGTTCAAATCTGGCTTCAGATACTCATTAGCTCTGTGATCCTGGGCAAGTCGCTTAATCCTGTTTGCCTTAGTTTCTTCATCTGTAAAATGAGCTGGAGAAGGAAATAGCAAACCACTCCAGTGTCTCTGCCAAGAAAACCCCAAATAGGTCATCAAAGAATCGGACTAAACAGCAGTTTTTAAAGGATTAGATGAAGTCTGTAGTGTTCCTATGTTAGTGTGCCTTTGTTAGTCAACAAGTATTTGAAGCATTGTGTAGTAGTAATAATACCACCGGCTAACGTTTATACAGTGTCTTAAGGTTTGCAAAATGCTTTGCAACTCTTGTCTGCTTTTATACTCCCAACAATCCTGGGAGGAAGATGCTATCAGTATCCCTATGTTTCGATGAGGACAATGAAGCTAAGGGAGCTCCAATTATTCCAGCTCTTAACACCTCCATTCAAATTTTCTTCCCATCATAAAGGTGTAATGGTGACCTTGCATTCTCCAAGGCTTTGACGTTGGAGGCCAAACTTGGGCAGAAGCTGCCCAGGCTGGAAAGGTTTTAAGCATGGACCTACACATGGAGTGTGTGTGTGTGTGTGTGTGTGTGTGTACATGTGTACACGTAACATTCCGAGTCTATTGGCAGGTTGCATTTGCCTCACAAGGTCATTAGAATTGTTTTTTATTTTTTGGCTCCGATTTTTTTTTCTTCTTCAAATATATACTCCTTCCTGCACTTCCTGTTCCCGTTGCAGTGCAAAAGTATCAGAAAAAAACAAACACTTCCTTGTAATATTGGTTTGATTGTGGTGGAAAACAGGAATTGTGAGTCATAGGGTCCAAATTACCAGTAAGGCTCAGGAGTTCAAAGGACAACCCAGAGGTGGCTCAGCCCTCCAGGGAGGCTGCTCTCTGACAGCTGAGTACTGAGGAGGTTATTAGGCTTGGGTGCATTTGATAGTTTTTGAGAGTAGCTCTGGTTTAAGGAGGTGCCAAACCACTCCAGTATCTTTGCCAAGAAAACCCCTAAGGGGGTCAGGGAGAGTCGGACATGACTGAATACTGATGAACAATAAGAATCTGGTTTAATGAGCAAATGGCTGGACAAACAGAGAACAGTATAAGTTCTTCTAAGGCAAGGACTGATTTTTCCTTCTGTCTCTCTATCTCCAGCATTGGTTTGGAAAGAATGGGATGAGATGGGGTAAAATGAAGGCTGAGCACTTTTATTCGTGTTCTATTTGGAGGCATATCTTAGCTAAGTTTCCTTGTGGGTTTGATTAGACTCATATTCTATCTTTGTATGCCTTAAATTGCCCAGCCTAGGTGCTTCCTATTTGGAGGCATAGGACTTACCTTTTCATCCCATATGTACCGCATATTAGGTGTATGATTTTGGGGAACAGTCATGTAACCTTTCTGGGTCTCAGTTTCCTCACCTGTAAAAATGAAGTGGACTATTTGTTGTTGAGTTGTTTTAGTTATGTCCTACTCTTCATGATCCCATGGGGGATGGAGATGGTGGGGGTTGGCAAAAGATTGATTTGCCATTTCCTTCTCCTAATCATTTTATGGATGAGGAAACTGATGCAAACAGCGTTAAGTGAATTGGTCAGGGTCACACAACTAGTAAATATCTGAGGCTGGATTTGAACTCAGGAAGATGAGTCTTCCTGACTTCAGGCCCTGGCTCTCTATCTACTGCATCACCACCTACCTGCCCCTTGGTTGGACTAGGAGACATTCTAATAACCTTTTTAGCTCTAAATCTAAGCTTCCTAGTAGAAGCTCAATAAATGATTATTGAATGAATGTGTGGGAGGGGAGCCAGAAAGAAGAATTTTCTGGAAGAGAGTTTGTTTACATTGTTTGGGTTCATAAAAATATATTCCTAAAATTGAGTTATTCATATTTCCATTTACAGATGCATGTGACTAAATGTAACCTTTTTAGGATAATAGATTTCAAGCCAGGGCAGATCTCTGAGTCCGTTCCTTCCAATCCATTCATATTACAAATGAAATAGGGCCTAGAGAAGGCAGTAGCATGTGCCAAGGTTGTGCAAATAGTAAGTGTCAAAAGCCAGATTTGAACCCAGGTCTTCTGAATTCAGAGCCTGTGTTCTTTTCACGTGAACATATTTTAAAGAGGCAGCTCCCATTCAGGTGACAAGAAGATACTCACATCCGTAGGGACTCCTGGATTTGTTTATTAGCAATGTCATCCTTGCATCTTATGGAATTTGTTTTGAAAATGATGACCAAATACCTTGGTGAGTTTATTCTATTCAAAACATCTTCTCAGGGGTGTAACTAGGGTGGGGCAATCAAAATTTTGTTCTAAGATGTTAAATTTAGAGGGAACCTACAGCACTTGCAATCCTTAGAAGCATAGAAACTGTAGAGCTAATTATCTTGTTACCAGTAACAATTATAGCTAAAATAGAAAGCTACTAGATGGTTGCATTGGAGTTAACGCCTCGCCTATCCTGCTCAGGGTTTCTGTGTACATTCTACCCTCCATCTTGTCTCTACCTCACCTTCCCCTTCTCCCTCCATGGTACACATCATTCAACTTGTTTGTCTTGGATACAAACATTTGTGGCACAGATTAAATTGAAAATCATCAGCAGAGGGAAGGCACTAGCATTCATTTGCTCAGTCTTTTTTCTTTTTTTTTTTTTTTTAGTTGTGTCCAACCCTTTGTGACTCCTTTTTGGGGTTTTCTTGGCAAAGATATGGGAGTGGTCTGCCCTTCTCTAGCTCATTTTACAGATGAAGAAACTGAGACAAACAAGATTAGGTGACTTGCCCAGGGTCACATAGCTAATGAGTGTCTGAGGTCAGATTTAAATTCAGGAAGGGGAGTCTTCTGCTTCACTACCTAGCTGCCCTACCTGGCTCTGTGACCCTGGACAAATCACTTAATGTCTCAGTGCGCTGAGTTACTCTCTAAGACTCTTAAATTGGAGAGCGGGGGCTGACCTTTCCTGAGAGCAGAAGTTTCACCAGGAGCTCACTGATGAAATCACAGATCTGGGCAACTGAAGAAGCCCTTGCCCCTGATTTCTTGCTGTGGTTTCTTGGCATTAGCATAACTTCTCAAAGCAAAATATCAGAACTCATAAGTGGAATTTGGCATAGCTCTATGACCTTGCCTTTTGGGGACGTTACAACTATTGTGTTTCACATGGATTTCTCTAGTCTAATCACTTATGTGTCATTTCTACTTTTTAAATTGTAAATTGAATTTTCAGTTTTAAGCTGTTTCATTTGCTTATATTTGTCTTCCCAGTGCGTAGCCCATGCTAAACACATCCATTCACTTATTCATTCTTCATAGCAGAAGGTTCAAAAGCAGTATTTGGCTTCTGGAGGCAGAAATTTGAATCTCCACTCAGTCTCTTATTTAGCTGTGTGACCCTGAGCAAGTCACCCGAACAGCTTTCTACCTCAGTTTCCCTATTGGCAAAAATGGGGATTAACCTCTTACTTCACTCAATTAATGTGGGGATCAATTAAGACAGTGCTGAGCTTTGTAAAAGCAATTCTTCACCTCCAAAGTAGATGAAAGTGAAGTGAATGCAAGACTAGATTTCAGGATCCTAAAAATGAGATTTCCCAGCTTTGGTCTGGAAACTTCAGAGCTTAACACAAACTTGTAACTTATTGCTTTGTAGGGTTTTTTTCATGATAATCTCTGAGGAAGTGGAGTTTAGATCCATGTTCATAAGTCTATACATGTCAATTGGGAAATAACCCTGCCCAACCTCCTCATTTTACGGAAGATATCAAGGCTCAGGGGGATTCTGGGACTCTTCAAAGGTGTAGTAAGCTCCAGAGATGGAATTCTAGCCCAGACTCTCTGTGTCCAAAGGGGGTGTTGTTTCTTTTACACTAATAGCTTCAGTCTTTTCTTCTTCATCAACATTCGGGTTGATCGTTTTGTATTTCTTTTTAATATTTAATTTAAAAATGTATTTCTTCCCAAGTTTGGAAAAACAACCCAGTTAAAAAAATCAATTACATAGCTTTTTTTTTGTTCTATAACATGTTCTCCATTTTTGTTGGTGCCCAGCTTTGATACAGGGGGATCTGTAAGATGGAGAGTGATAAGGCCCCAACTTACTTATGAGAATGCAGATGGCCTGCTGTTGCTACTTCTTCAAACCAGTTGTTATTATATTTGCAGGAACTATTTCCTGACTCTTACAGAGAGCTAACCTGCCTTCGTCCTGGGTTCCTTGTTCTTCTCTGGCCTGCCAGGAAAGCATACTGGGGAATAATTTTCCATAACAATAAGGAGAAAATAGTATTTATTTATAAGGTGCCTAGAGCCCAAAGGCCTCAGGGCAGCTAACATAATACAATATAGAAAATAAACCAATTTTACTTGGCATTTAGCTGTAAATTGAAATTAATTCAGATAAAGTACCTGAGATGAAAAAAAAAACAAAAAAACTTTAGCCCCAGAATTTGGTTACTGCCTTGTGCTATCATTGTGTGACAGTTTAGATTTTACATCAAAGGCACTCGTGTATAAACACATTAGATGCTTGCATTCTCCCTTCCTCTCATCCTTTTCCTTCCCTCACTTAGTGAAAAAAAAATGTTTCACTGCTTAAAATTAAAGTTATTTCCAGGGAAAAGGAGGAACCTTCATAAGACTATTTCTCTTCTGTCTGATTTCTGATGGTTGTTAAAAAAAAAATCTTACCAGGACCACGATTGCGCAAAGGTAATTTTTGTATTTAAAAAAGCAGAAATGCCACCATATTGCTTACTTGACCTACATCAATCAATCTGGGGAGGGGGAGCTGATAGGAGGCTTTGATTTTTTTTTTTAAGTTGGGGATAACTATTGGGTCTTTCATGTGTTTTCCCCCCACTATGAATGAGCTCTTCAGGGGGAAATAATTGGAAATAAAAGTACATTATGATTATTAAAAAAAAAATCCAGCAATCTCCCTTCCTCCTGTTTCTTTCCTTCCCTCACTTTGTGAAAAAATGTTTCATCGCTTAAAATTCTCTCTCACTTGTTCTTTCTGTGTAGCTGATTCTCACTGGCCTTCATTTTTTCTGCTTGCTTTTCTTTTTGTAGCTCCCCTAGTGTCAGAAGGTGACTGAGCTGCTGGATCACTAGGGGTGTGTGTGCGTGTTAATGGAAGGCTGTAGAATGAATAGCGAGCTAGTTTTGTGGACCTCTTGGCACCGATGATATTTAATACATGTTAGACTGCAAGGTTCAAGTTTTCTCCCCACCTGTGCGCAGGTCTTCTAGCTCAGTCCCTTTCTCATAACCAAGGTAGGTAGTTTTCTACGGTGGAACTAAAGAAAAAGTAAGAAAACAGGATGTAGGGAATTTTTAATATTCAGACTGAGGAAACAACTGATGAAATGGAGAAAATGCAGGGAGAAAGTTCCAACTGGCAACAAGGCCAGAGACCGGCCTCAAATAACCAGAGTTGAGTAATGACTTAAAAAATCTTGAGTGCTTACTTCTCCAGTTGGTTCACTCTCCACTGAGGAGAAATGCTAACTATGGTCATTATTAGGCATTATATATTAAAAGAACTCTGCGAAGTAAGTGCTGATGCTATACTCACTTTACAGATGAGGAAATTGAGACCAAAAAAGGATAAATGACTGGACCAGGGTCATGCAGCTACTAGATGTCAGAGGTGGGATAATCTCTAATAAATAGTGGTATCAAACTCAAATAGAAATGGGGGCCACAAATTAGTACATAAGGTTCCTTGTGGGTCACCTATTGACTGAGAAAACCACTCGTGTTTATGGAGTTTTTTTTAAGTTAATGCAACTACATTTGAATCTAGGCTGGGCTGCACTCAGGAGTGTTACCAGCCACCTCTGTACTTTGAGCCATGTTCCAAAGCAGACAAATTATAGGGCTTCTTCTAGTTTGATCATTTTATTAGACTCTGAAGAGGACTTACCCTTGTTTTGATTTTGAGTCTCAAAAAGAATGGTATCTGTCTATAAATCCTATTCTTTCCTTGCTCACTCATGGCGCTTTCTAGTTCCCGGCTATTTCCTGTAATTTGTTTCTGGTAATTTGACCAATGGACCAAAAGTAGCCCCCGTGGCTTTTCTGTGTCCACACCTTTGTACACTCAGGATTTCTTTCTTTTGTGCCTAGAATGCACTGCCTCCTCATCTCTACCTCTGGGAAGACTTTATTTCCCTCAAGGCTCAGGTATTGCCCCTTGCACAAAGCCTTTCTTGATTCTATGCGCCTTAAGACTGCAGAGGATTTAAGCGCAGGAATATAAGACAGAGACCTAGTTATTGGACTGAGTTGTTAGAGATTTCCCCTTGCTTTGATAGTCTTATTTTATTATCTGTGTCCATGCTGTAGAATATAAGCTCCGGTCCTGTAGAATATAAGATCCGGTAAAGGATCTTAACCAGGCACTTTTTTCTAGATAATATTTTGATAACGTCATTTAAATGTACTTAAATAAACATCTTTGCAATCTTTCATGCATTTAAAAATCCAATTCTTTGAAGGGCTCTATGGGCTTCTTGGGATTGCTTGTGGAGGCACCATGACATAAATGAGAGAAAGAACTTGCTTTAGCAGAATGAAAGTTCACTGATGACCAGGCTAGCACATTGCAGGCCCCAAAGGCGTGGTGATTTCTTCTCTGCATTGGTAGAATGAAAATGCACACTGCAGCCTCCAAAGAAATGGTGATTTCTTTCATTGTTGAAAAGAATTAAAAAAACCAAACAAAAAACAAAGCTATGGCCAAGGTTTGAGATAAAGACTGGGATCGATTCCACAATGTAATATGCTCAAAATGGTACTAGTTATGGCTATGATAACTTTGTAAAAATATATTGTTGGTAGAGAATTCCAGCATATTAATATTCATTTACTATTACATTTTATTGTAAAATAATTAGGACCAGAAGGAAACCTATGGTACTGTATTATGAGACTTAGACTCACATCTGTACTCATAATCCCCAGATCTGCCTTCTGATATGTGTCTTCCATATCATTTTTTTTCCCAGCTCAACTTTATTGTCTCTTAGTTATTAATGAGGTTGTAGGAGCATTTTTTCCACGTTCATACAAGTAGTAGGTGGATACATATGTATAAACACATGCATGGGTGTAGTGTCCCAAAAATCTTAGTGCAGTTCTAAGCTTCAGAAGGGTAAATGCTACAAACTTACAAAAAACAATATTTGAGAGGCTAATTATTTTCCCTTTGGCAATATTGATAAAATTCTTATTTAACCAGCATCTTGTGTCAGATATTGCTCCTGGCAGTTTTTCAATTTTGTAAAAACTTTTCATCAGCTGCTGCTCAGTGACTAGAAGGATTGCGTTTGTAATCCGAGCCTGAGGATCATCCAAAGAACAAGGTTTTGATGCATACCCAACAGTTTTGATGTGGCCCTGTGAGAAAAAATCTGGTGTAGATAAATTGGGGGCCAAACGGGCCAAGCAAGTCGCCCCGAACCTGTTGCACATGCAAGGCATAATGACAATACCCTTTTTTGTTAAAATTAAAAATTTATTGTTCCAAATTCACATCATCAAATAAGGGAACAAGAAAGGTACCTAATTGAACTTTAAATAATCTTTTTTTGTGAGTTTGTAGCATTTATACTTCCGAAGTTATTAAAGTTTAAAATGGCATTAAGACTTTTGGGACGTGCTATGTAAATATGTGTGAACTACATCTACATATAGGAATCATATGGTAATCCATAAATCATAAAGTCATAAATCATAAAATACATGCATCATAAGGGAGAAAGCACTACAGCTTCATGGAGAGTGTGAGTGTGTGAGGAGGGATAATCAAGTAAAGCCCCTTGTAGGAAACACCTGAGCAGTGCTGTAGGGAAAGTTGTGTGTGTGTTTGCGCATGCACGTGCATGTGCGCACACACGTGATTGTATGTATGTATTCTATACACATACGATATAGGTATCATATCACTACAGCTCTCTAGGAATAACACAGACATGAAATATACACATGAAGCATGCACATATGATAATAATACAGTATACCTGCATTCACAAACATACATTCATACATACACATGCACACACATACTCACATACATACACACATGCATATGAATCGCTGGGGTCTTAGAGCTGGAAGGAACTTTAGAGATAATCTAGTAAGACCTGCTTATTTTAAAGGTGGAGAAATTGACCCAGAGAGCTGGGGACTTGTTCAAGAGCCATGCAGTAAGTCGGGTAGCAGCGCAGCATCTATGTCTCCTGACTCCTCGACCAGCTGTGTGAGCAGTTCTGCCTCATAGAATCTATAGGTTCCCTCGAAGCTCGGCTCAGGTGGCACTGCTTCCTAGTGGCTTTACCCACCATCACCAGCCCCTGCTCCTCATGAAGGTGCAAGCTTTCTCCCTCTTGAGGTTAAATTATTTGACCTTATATGTACTTTCTATTAATTGTATAAATAGTCTATCTGGTATAAGCTCTTTGAAGGCAGAGACTGCTGTTTTTCTCTTTGATTGTCTAGCACTCCACACAATGCCGCCACATAGTAGGCTCTTAATTAGTGTTCATTGACTTGTTTCAGGATTATTATCAATTCTTCAGGCTCAGCTGCAAATGGATAGAGCTATAATTATTGTCTGTGGTCATAAACTGATTTCCAGTCGTCAGAGGGAGTTTTCATTTTCGCTTTACTTTTTATGACTGCCCATTCCTCTCTTGGGCTGAGGACTCTTGTTTTGTTTGTTTTTGTTTTTATATTTGGTTCCCAAACAGATGGTATTAAGCATTAGTCTCCATGTGGCAATTCTCATGTTCAGCATTCCGTGTGCCATGATTGAACGCATGTCTGAGCTCCTACAGTAGATGCAGTCTGTGAGGAAATTGCGTTCTTTCTGAATGCTGACGCTCTTCCTTTAATTTCCAGAACCCACCAGGGAAATTTATTTTCTAAAACTTTTTTTCTTGCTTGGAAGAGAAACTGACAACATAGATCCAAAGATGATTGCCACCCAATTCAGAAACAGTGGCTGCCCCTGCTAGAGACAGCGAACTCTTTGCCCCAGAACACTGATGTAGGGACCTTCTGACTGAGTCAAAATGGATTTTATACTTTTTCCTTTGATTCAGTTTTGTTTCCAGGTACAGACTGAAATAACCTCATGATTATTTTGTATGGGATGGCATTAGACCTGTGATTCTTGGGGAACTTCTCTATCACTGCAAACTGGCACTTTCTCTTCAATCTACAGAGCTTCAGGGTCACACAGCCAGATCTTCCTGACTTCACTTCAAGACTGGTTCTGTATCCATTATGCCATATGACTTGTTTTGTATTTATTTGTATCTATTTGTCTCAATCAATTAATCACCCAACATTTATTAAATACTTACTATCTTGTAAATACTTACATTCTTCTGTTTCTGAAATAGAATGTAAGATCCTTGAGGGCAGGTGTATCCTTAAGAATGGAGTTGCCTTGATTCCCAAAGGATTCAGTGGGAAGGAGCAGCACACATTTCTGACATTGTGTGTGTGTGTGTGTGTGTGTGTGTGTGTGTATGTGTGTGTAAGGGGTTAATTCATCGTGTTTAAGCTCTTACCTACAAGGGGCCAACCCTATTTTTTGAGGTTACATCACTGCTCTTTATCCAGAATCGAGCCAAATAGCTTTTGGACTGAGCTGTTTCAAAGATACTTTTGTCAGAAGCCACACACCCTTGGTCAGTCTCCATACCTGTCGTGTGGTATTCCATCCTCCATGCCTGGCTGTCTCCAAAGCCCAGGATGCTTTCCCTTCTCCCCTCTGTCTCTTCATTTTTTCCCACCATTCTTCAAGACTGAGCTCAATTTTTTCCTAGTCCTCCTCAGTCTTAGTGCCTTCCTTTTGAGATCACCTTCCATGTACTGTGTATATATCTTGAACATGGATCTTTGGGTGTTGTCTTCCATATTGAACTTCCCCATGAGCTTATTAAAGCCAGGGCCGATAATTTGTCTTTCTCTGATTCCCCAGCACTTGGCACATAATAAGCGCTTAATACACTTAATAAGTGCTTGTTTACTCTCTGACCTGTCTGACCACCTATGCCTTGCCTCTTTAAAAAAGAACAATTCCAGTCAATGGGATCTCCAGTGTTGCTTCTCTTCTGCACAGACTCAACCAGCTTCAGAAATGTTCAGATGCAGATGCCACCTGCAGCAGACATTTTCCTTACCTCCTCCTTGGCCAGTTGCATCCACTTTATCTGCCCTGTGGGCCGAGGTCCAGCGGCTGTTCCTGAGCTAGCAGGAAGTGAATTTAATAAGCATCAGAAACCTTCTACGTTGGTATTAGGTGTGCCGTTGTATGCCAATCTTGGCCGTCTTTTATTTGTGCTGCTTTCCTGTTCAAACTCCTGATCCTTACCTGGCCTGGCCACTGAGCTCTCCTTACCCAGCTGAGTCCCTGCCTCTCAAACTCCTTCTTTGTCTTGTTAAGCTAAGGTGCCAAGTTCCACGTGGTCTAAAACCAGTGGTTCCCTTGGTGCAGCTTGGTTCTTTCAATTCTATTCAATCTCCAAAGAGGACGAAGCTCAGACACAGGAGGAATAGATAGAGACTTGATTGTTGGAACTTAGGTGTAAGGTAGGAAGCTAGATTACAGTGGACAAGGTAAAAACCTAGCCATGGGAGCTGGGGCCCAAGGCCCAAGTGGGCCAGAAAGAAGAGGGTCTGAGAATCAGAGGTTACATTCCAGCAGTCCTTTTATTTTGCCTAGGATTCAGTTGGGCTGGTTCCTGGGTATTTGGGGGTTTGGAGATTCTAAATGTGTGAGAGAGGATTAGGTGGCTTTAGGGAAAGAGATATGAGGCCAGATAGCATATCTTGGTGGTACTCAGCCACCAGGGCAATGCCTAATTTCTTATAGCTGTAACAGTTTCTGATCCGTGTAATGATCTAAGACAGTTCTGAAAGACTCATGGTGAAAAATGTTCTCTATCCCCAGAGAGAGAACTGATAAACTCTGAGTCCTGATTAAAGTAGACCATTTTCACTTACTTAATTTTTCTTGCTTTTTTTTTTTTTTGGTTGACAGCATGACGAATCTGGAAATATGTTTTGCATGGTTCCACGTGGGTAGGGGAGGCAGAGAACTCAGAACTCAAAATTTAAAAAAAAATGAATGTTAAAGAAACAATAAATTTGTTTTTTGAAGAAGAGGTTAAGAATGCAAAAAAAAAAAAAAACCTGTAGGAGTTTTTTTGATTCTTGTTTATAGTTTTGCCAGTTGAGGTTTCTCACGTTATTTCTTCTTCATTTATACCCAGTAACTGCAGTGTAGATAGCATAAAAGCACCATAATGGGTAAGAAGTGCAATTTCTTTAGCGTCCTGTGACATGTTTGGTAATGTCCAGAGTAGAGCTATTGAGTGGATGGCCATGACACTGAGAGTATTCTTCAGCCCTACCTCTTTGACATCATCCTGGAAAGGCTTCGGACTTTTAACCCATGGAAATAAATTCTTTTCCTTTCTCATTATTTCTAAAGGGGCATGACATATCCAAGGGAGAATTTGAGGACTTACAGTGGATGTGAACAAATAGATGCTGAGTTAAATTGTCATTTAATTAAAAGTTAAAAAAAAATTAAACATGAGGCATTGAAATCATCTACAGGAGTTGGAAAATGAATGAACTTTCTTTGAGGTCACTGGGGACAGGACACTTGGTGCATTGGAACTCCTTGGGTGGGGTTAACGGAGCTTAGCACCTAGTTAACAATATAATTAATTAAAATTGGAAACCTCCTGGAAGCTCTATCCCAGCTGGTCTTCTAACCTCACTCCTTACTCCCTCCTATGGTGGTGGCTTCCCCTGTAATGGCCTTTGTCTCTATCTTTCCTCTATGGGCTGGTGTCCTAGATTCTCTTTCCCCATGGGGCCATATGTCCTGAGCTCTGAGGTTTCATCTAATAGAAGCCTCCCTTCATCTCAAATGAATTTATCTATGATCACACAGATGACAAATTCAGAGCTAGAATGAACCTCAGAGGTCGTCTTGTCCAATCCCCTCTTTTTACAGAAAAAGAAATTGAGGCCTAGTTAGTTGATTTAAAGCTACCTTTCAAGCTGCTCTCACTCCGGTTTGTGTGTGTGTTTGTTCCAGGCTTCAGAATTAGTTAGATGTTCCACTGGGCCTGGGGATAAATAAGCAATGACCAGGAAGGAGATGGGCACTAATTCTAGATGCTTAGAATTTGGTCTATAGTTCTACCGGTAACCTGTCCAATTATTGGTTTCCCTAGATTAAGTACAAGGCATCATGGAATGTATTATTTCCTTATCCCAAAATTTGTGTGTCCTGGGGACAATATGCTTCTGACTCCTAGCATTAGGGATGTTTAGAGGACCCAATCTCTGGAGATGGAAGAGGCCTCATTTAGTCCAACCTCTCATTTTATAGGTGAGGACACTGAGAGGCTCAGGTGGGTTAAGTGGCCCCGATGTCCCATAGGTAGTCAAGCATCAAAGGTGATTCCTAAGCCAGTGTTCTTCTATGTTGTTCCTTCACTTGCCAACCATATAAAGTATATAAACAAAGTGGCTTTTCAGGACCTCTGGAGAGCTTCCTCTGGAGGATTATCACTTTATTTTCATTGTGTGTATAGCCTGGAAAATAGAAGAGTTTTTAAAAAAATCCCAACAGGAAAAAGTGGACCATAAGTTCTGTTTATCCTCATCCACAAAGCTGTCATAAAATATGCCTTATTTTTTTTTAAAAAGTATGTAAGAAAGTCTTACTAGTAAAAAGCTATCATAAGATACGCCTCATTGTTATTTTTTTAAAATTAAGTTTGTAAGAAAATCTTCCTTGTAGCAGTTGTTTTCCTGCTGGCTTAGTGTCTATTAATTGAATGAGTTAAACAGGACAGGATATTACAACAGGAGAGGGTTCCTGCTATTAACCTCAGCCTGTGGCATCCTTGGTCAGGTGAATATGGCTGCTCTCTCTGGTACAAAGGGTGTGTAGGAAGTGAGGAGGGTTTTCTTTTGTCGCTGAGGTGACTTTTCCATTGAACTTTATCATTTTGGCACAATAAAATGGTTGCAGTGATGTGGCCGATTATTTCAGGAAATGTGTAATGGGGCTCAGGAGTACTGTAAATAAACTTGATGTCATGGTTTCCCCCAAAGTACAAATACATCCTTCAGGCTGGAGACACTTTAACCTTTTCAGTGGCAGATGGGGGAGTCTACAGAGCCCTTTCAGAATAATGTTGTTAAATTCATAAAAGAAAATACAAAGGAAACTAATTACATAGAAATACAGTTATCAAAATATATATTATTAAAAAAGCTCAGAGATCCCCACATAAGACCCATTTCAGACCTTTGCCATTTAGGCTGTTTCTCCTAAGCAGGTTATAAACTCTGCAGCCAGAGTAGTTGGTGGCCAACATTTATTGTTATGAATGCTACTGGCGGCGTTCTCATATTATTAATATTACTGCTGTTTTTTAAACAATTCGATTTATTCTTGAGATGGGCTTGTTCAGCTGTCATAGGAACATAGTTCTAGAACTGCTCTGGGTCTCAGACCCCATCTAGATCATCTCTCTCATTTTACAAATGAAGAATATGATTCCCTGAGAGCAAAGGAATGCAAGAATTGGTGGTTTTTGAAAGAATGTAGTTGTAGGATCGGTGGGTTGTTTTTAAATATGATTATAGATTTGAATATGGAAGGAGTCATCTAGGCTGGATTTCACAGATAGGAAACTGAGGCACAGAGAAGCTAATTAACTTACCTAATCTGTAACTAAGGTACAGAGTAACTTGTCCAATAGAAGGTAAACTCCTTGAATGCAGAGAATGCTTCATTTTTGTTTAGGTGCTTACAACAATGCTATTTCTTTGATTCTACAGTCAGTGCCTTTTCCATTGGAGCATCCAGCCTTCTCCACAGGCCTATACTGCCTTTTGTCATTAGGTAGAAGGGTGTCCAAATTGTCCCTCCCAACCAGGCGGGAATGGAAGCCGTCTCTAATGATTCTCCCAAGGTGATGTTGTAACCTCCTCCAGGCACTGTTCCAAGTATTTGCCACCCCATCGAAAAATGGTTCATTGTATCTCACCAAATTCTCCACTCTGCAAAGTAAACCTGTTTGCACTTTCATATTTAATTTAGATTCAACAAGAATTGATTAAGCGAATGTGTGTAAATCACTAACTGTGTGATAGTTGCTGAGAATACTGAGGGGGAAAAGTTCCATGTTTCTTGCCTCCAAAAGGTGGGATGATTATACTCCCCAGAGGAGTGTACCCTAAGGTAGAATGTCAAAAAAGAGACCCTGAGAAAGTGTTTTAAGAAAATTTGAGGAGGGAGCGGATATTCGCAAGGGGTCATATGGCTCAGAGATAACTTATGGGAAGAATAGATGGCTGAGCTGGACCTTGAAGGAAATAGAGGATTCTGAAGGGCAGGGATGAGGATGGAGTGTATTCCAGGCATGGGGAGCTTTGCCAGTTGGAAATGACAACTCATAACTAAGCTTCCTTCAATGATTAGCTCAAATATCATCTCCTACAGGAAGCCTTTCTTGTTTTCCCCAGTGGTTCATGAGTATCCTTTCCCCTGGAAAATGCTTTGCATCTCCTTTGGATCTATTTTACACAGTGGGGGAGAGGGGGCAGGGAGGGTATGTTGTTTCCCCCCAAAGAATGTAAGTTTCTCAAGGTTGAAGACTGTTTTGATTTTTTTGTTCTTGTACTCTCGGTGCCTCGCCTTGGTACATGTAATGGGCATTTAGTCAATGCTCGTATGTAAAATGCTTTGCAAACATTAAAGCGTTCTATAAATATCAGTAGTTATTATTTATTAAAATAAGATATTGGTCCAAGATTGTAATTTTTTAAAAGAAAAAATAATGCAAATTATATATATATGTATACACATATATATATATATTACATGCATATGTATAAAATATAAATCAGGTAGGTAGATAAATAGGTTTGCTTGATTGGTTGACCTGGGCTGGATGAATATAAAGAGCCCTCATTAGGGTGAAGGGAAGCATGTGCCATTCTGGCTTGAAGTCATTTCATCAGCATTTCACATTAACAATCTCTTCTCTCTAGACAATATTAATTATCATGCTTAGCTAGAGAATTTGTGTTTCTTAAGCCAGAAAATGATTGCTGGATAGAATGGGGAGGAGGGAATTTAAGTCTTTCTTTTTTTTTTTTTAGACATTGGAGGCGAGAGCTAGGATGTGCTGTATTTTGATACAAAGCAAATCATATAGTAAACACACATACAGCAGAGTGCCACAAGTCACAGAGATTTCCTGTCGACGATCATGTGGTCGGCCCATCACAGCTTGATTTGGCTGGCGAGGTTGTTCAGATCCCCAGAGACAACCTGCCTTCTCACACTGTGTACAGTCTGGCCAACCTCAGGAAAAAACTGACTTCCAAACAATTTCCTGGTGGGCCAGCTGGTGAAAGAGGGGATTTCCTTCACTCAGCCCTCATTCGAGGCCAGAGATTTAGTTAGAGTCTATTCTAGGCTAGCAGTTCTCTCTCTGGGCCCCTCAAAAGTGGTCTGGCTCTTTCTCTGTGGTATCATGTGTAAGTAACACCCCTGTAACATGGTGAGATTGAGCCCATAAGGAGAGTTAGGCACAAAAAGAGAAATAGAAAATCATTAGCATCTATGAAAAAAAAGGAAAGTCAGACCACAAACCAGGACATTAAAGTACTCTTAAAAGTTCTTCATTGTTTATCTGCCTGAGGGAAGTGACATCTGGCTAGAGATTAGGAATGATTTCATTCACTTCTAAAACCAATGTGACCGTCCTGGGAAGAGCAGGTTGGAACATTTTTATGTATGCCAAGGCTGGTATTAAATCTACATAGATTGTGGGGGATGTGACCTAGGGCCTCGCTGCTGAAATTAATGTCTGTGAGTGTGACATTTATTCATTCAAAAAATATTTATTGAATATCTATTATGTGCATAGCACTCTGAGACCCTAAGGAGGAACAGAAAAGGATTTTATGCTGGAAAAGATCTTGGAAGGCATTTCTTCCAACTCCCTCATTTTGTAGGTGAGCGAAGTCTAGCTGAGAAATATTAAATGCTTTTCCTGAGGTCTTACAGGTAATAAGAAGTAGAGGTCTCCTGACCTGATGCTTTTACTGGTTTAAAAGCTTTCCTTTTTTTTTTAACCCAGTTGAAGGGGCATTCCAAGGAGTCAGCCCTCCCTCTGGGGTGTCTAGCTCTGGGGCCCTGGGCAGCTATGACTTATCACTGGTCCTGGTAGTCAGATGAGGTGGTATATGTGGCATGTCAGTTGGTTTCCTGAAGTGGAGGATAAAATAATTGATGTGTGTTTAGCATGAAAAGGTTATTCCATTTGGGCCTCACTGCCAGGCTGTGGCACATGGGAGATAGTTGTGTAACCTTCCCTGCTTTCAATTCCTTCATCTGAAACACATTGGTGGTGGTTTAGGATGAACTCTAGAGTCCCTCCCAAATCACACGTCTGCATGTTAGATTATTATATGTGTGTGTGCATGTGTGTACTGAATCGGCACATATAGTTTGGAGTATTTTGGGATGAGGAAGGACGAGCCTCAGCAAATAAATATAATCATCTCTGCTTAAGGGGTGAGAAGGAAATCCTGCATGATGTTGTTGATGGTGTGATAATAATAATAGCTAACATGTTAAGGTTTTGCAAAGCATTCTCTATATAGACATATCATTTGAACTCTCAGCTACTTTTCTTTTGGAGAATCAGGTGGCTCAGTGGAAGAGTTCTGGGCTTGGAGTCAGGTAGACGTGAGTTCAAACCCTGCCCCAAACCCTTCCTATCTTTGTGACCTCTGTTTTTGATCTGTAAAAGGAGGGGCTTGATTGGATGGTGTCTAAGGTCCTTCTCAGTTCTCCACCTCTGATCCTACAATCTTTACAACAAACTTGTGTGGTAGGTGCTATTATTATCCACCTTTTACTGATCCAGAAACTGGGACTAAGCAAGCAAAGTGACCTGCCCAGGGCCACAAAACGATTGTCTGAGGTAAGATTTGAACTTCCTTTTGGTAGATGCCATTTCTGGTAATGAAATATGTCGCTGGAACACTAACTTCTTTAAATAGAGGGATTTTATCATGTTGAGTCCTAGTTGTGCTTTGAGGTTAAGAGGTTATTCAATCATGAATGCCTGCCTAGCCTGCCATTGTGTTTACAGACTGAGTAACTTTACCTGTCAAGAATGCACACAGAGAGAGGTCTGATGTAATAGAAACCACCTGAGTTCTAATCTTGCCTTTGGCACAAACTTCATTTCTGGGTCTTGCCTGTGAAATTCAGAGGTTGCACTAGAGTAGGAGTGGGGAACCTGCAGCCTCAAGGCCACATGTGGTCCTCTAGGTCCTTAAGTGTGGCCGTTTGACTGAATCTAAACTTCACAGAAGCTACCCTTAATAAAAGGATTCGTTCTGCGCAAAATGTGTGCTTGCCCAAAAGACTATTTCATGGAGAACTCACACAGGGCAAGCATTCACATGGTGGTCAGAAGAAGCGGTACAAAGACACTCTCAAGGTCTCCCTCAAGAACTTTGGAATCACCTGTGTGACATGGGAGACATTGGCATAGGACCATTCAGCATGGCATTCCCACGTCAGAGAAGGTGCTGTGCTCTATGAGCAAAGCAGAATTGAAACAGCTCAAAGGAAATGTAGGATATGAAAGTTTGGAGTATCCACCCCAAATGTTCACAGCGACTATTTGTTCCAGACCTGTGGTAGAGCATTCTGAACTTGTATTGGCCTGATCAGAAGACACATTGAATCTTAACTCAAGCTTAGTGATGTCATTTTGGTCCTCTTCAAGAAGAAGGACAACAAACAACCAGATTCTTAGATTGTCATTCAAAACAAGCTAAGCAAGGGGCCCTTGGGAGCCAGGGTACCCAATGAGAAAGTCAAGGGAGCATCATGAAGAAGTGTCAGGG
>CM053624.1:355418349-355450159 GCA_028646595.1 Phalanger gymnotis
CGCATTGGTTCCTGAATTGGCCCCTCTTAAATCCTTAATCTACGCCCTCACAGGTTTCACACCTGATAGGGCTTTGGGCCTGGGGCTTAGCATTTAACAGGTGAAAGTACTTTCACCTTAAACAAAGCCAAACTCCTCAAGGGCACCCGTTAAACTAAGCCCATTTTGCCTTACTGGCACACTTCTGAATCTTCCAAATGAGAATTGGCTTTTTTGGCCCTGTCTTGAATTGGGTTGTTGTTGTTCCATGACTTCAGGGAATGATGACATGACTTGCAGTTGACTTTGATTGGAGTGAGGGAGGGCTGTGCTAGGTCACCAGCCTCACTTTCTCCTCCAGAGCCCTCAGGGTCCAGTGGCCTGATATTCACCAGGACGACTGGAGATGGCCCAGGATGCAGTGTGGGAGTAGAATGTTAGCTGCCTGAGGGCATGGATTGTTTCTGTTTTGAAGCCCCTTCTGGAACCTGGCATAGAGCAAGCACTTGGTACATGTTTGAATTGAAATGAGTGACTCTGATTGGACCCACTTTATGTATTATGCCCTGCAACTGGAGAAGCTTTCAATTGTTAACTCTTTAGACTTTTTTCCCTCAGAAGTCTGTGTCTTTCTGTGTCTTACTTAGATCACCAGGCAGAAATGTTGGAATGCTTGGGTCATTTTTTCAGATCAGACATACCACTGGCAAACAGGCAGCTGGGCTACTGGAATTTGGCCTCCTCTCTGGAGTCAGTTCCTCTGTTTGATGAGAGTGCAAGAGGACAATGAATCAGAGATTTCTCCAGGCTTTCTGCTTGGCTTCCTTTATGTGGACTGGAACAACCTCATACTGTCCCGGAGAAAAATCTTAGTTTTTCCCCAGGGGCTTTGTTGTTGTTCGTTCATTTCAGTCATGTCTGACTCTTGTGATCCCATTCGGGTTTTTTCTTGGCAAAGATACTGGAGTGGTTCGCCATTTCCTTCTCCAGCCCATTTTACTATTGAGGAACTGAGGCAAACAGGGTTAAGTGACTTGCCCAGGGTCACACAGCTAGAAGTGTCTGAGGCCAGATTTGAACTCAGGAAGATGAGTCTTCTTGACTCTAGGCCTGACACTACCTCTACTGCTCCATGTAGCTGTCCTTTGCTTACTTTGGATAATAATTTTTTAGGATGAACATTTTACGGTGTGTGGAGAGCTTTGCCTGCAGTCATACCAACCCTCAGTAGCTTCCTAAGCTCCAAGGAGCATTACTCCAACTCCTGCCCTCACTAACTGAATCAGGTCCCCCAGCACAGGACCAGTCTCTCCCTCAGCAATTAGGACCTCCTAGTGCTTTTGGCTTGAGATCTCATCCCAGCGGGTTCTCCCCAGTATTATGGTCTGGTTATTATTTAGTCATCCAGTCTTGGGAAGCTTTTAGAAAGGGCATCTTCCCAATGTGTGTGGGACACACCCTCCCACAAACTCTGTTTGTACACGCAGAGTCCAAAGGAAGTGGGTTTATTTTTGAAGAGCATGTGTTGCGAAGGGGTAACGTAGTTTCTGGTCAGTAGACAGTCATTACTCCCCTTTGTGGGATGCTCAAGAGGTTCTCCCTAGATATGGTGTAGTTTCTTTCAAGTAAAGTCAATAAGCATCGATTAAGACCTACTATGTGCCAAGCACTGAGCTAAGTGATGGGGAAACCCCCCAAACCCCCACCCCCAAAAGTCTCTTCTTACAAAGAACTCATAGTCTAATGGGGAATGCACATAGCTGTGAAACAAGATTTTATATATATACACAAATATATGTATATATGTATACAAATATAATAAATTGGAGAAAACCTTAGAGGAAAGTCACAAATATTAAGGGCGAGTAGGAAAGGCTTCTTCCAGAATGTTTGAGGCAGCTACATGGCATTGTAGATAGAGTACTTGGCCTGGAACAGGAGGAACCAACTTCAAATGTGGCTCCAGACACTTACTGGCTGTGTGATCCTGGGCAAATCACTGAAGCACTTTCTGCCTTAGTTTTCTCAGCTATAAAATGGAGATTATAATAGGAGCTACCTCACAGGGTTGTTGTGAGTATCAAATGAGATCATATGTGCTGGCACATAGTAGGTGCTCGTTCCCTTCTCTTTTCTCTCTTCTCTTAAGAAGGTGGGATTTTAGCTGAGATTGGAAGGAAGGCAGGGGGTGGAGATGAAGATGGAGAGAATTCCAGACTTGGGGGACAGCTATTGAAAATGTAAGGGGTGGGGAGATGCAGGGTCTTGTGTGAAGAATATTAAGGAGGCCAGTGTCATTGGATCATGGAGCGTGTCTGGGAGGAGTCAGATGTAAGGCTACCAGAAGGGTAGGAAGGAGCTATGCTATAAATATCTTTAAAAGTCAAATGGAGGGTTTTATATTTGAACTTGGAACTAAGAGGAAACCATTGGAGTTTATTGACCAGGGAAGATACCGTAATCAGACCTGCACTTTAGAAAGCTCAGTTTGGTAGCTGAGTGGGGGACGGACTGGAATGGGAGAGACTCAAGGCAGGTAGCTGCTAAAGTTTATTAAAGCTCCAGAAATTAGCCTCAGAAATAAAAAAGGTAAATACAGACACAGGTAGTTAATTTTATTAGAGTTGACTTACATCTTAATGAAGACTGCAGCCATCGGTAAAATAAACCACTTAGCAGCGGAGAATAATTTGCAGATCAACCCAGACACAATTTTTTTTTTTGTGTGTGTGTGCTACACACCACTAGACCTCTCTGTTCCTCTTCCACTCCCTTCTCCGAGGTTGATTTTTAAGAATATAAATTGGAGAACAATTGTCTTCATTCACTGGTAGAGACAGTTTCCACTATGGTGATTCCCTACATACTACTCCATAGAGTAGATCATTCAGTTTCATGGATAGTCAGTCAATCCGTCAACAAGCATTTATTATCCAGTCCATTGCTGAATCTTGTCTCTGTCTTCACAATATCTTTTCTCTTTGTCCTGTTCTTTCTGTCCCCTTTCCTCTCTTCCACTTTACACCTCCTTATCTGGACTGGTGCAATAGCATTTTCGTATTCTTTCCTCAAGTCTGTTACCACTTCAATTTATCCTCCATCGCCCATGCCATCTTCCTCCTAATAAACACCAGTGAATCTCTCCCAGTATCGAATATAATAGCCTCTGTTTGGCATGAAGACCCTTTGCAACATGGGCCCTTCCTAACCTTTCCATTCTTGCACTTTACACCCTTCTATGTACTCTGTGTTCCAGCTACACTGGCCTCCTTGCCAATCCCGGCAGGTCCCCCATTCCTGGAATTCTCTGCCCCTTTACCTCTGCCCTGCCCTTCCTTGGCTTCTTTTAAGACCCAGCTCAAAGTCTACCTTCCACAGGAGGCCTTTACCTGTCTGTCCTTCCAGTTGTCCAGTGCCTTCCTCCTTTAGATTATATGTGCCCCTTTCTTCATGTGTCTCCCCTATTAGATTATGAGCTCCTTGAGGGCAGTGACTATTTTTGCCTTTCTCTGCATCTCCAGAATTGAGCACAGTCTTTGGAACATAAGTGCTAATAATTTAATACTTGTTGGACTCTTTTTTGTTTTTTAATAGTGTTACCAATCCTGGCAGCCCCAGTTCAAAATTGTCACTAACTGGTGGTCTCTGGTACCAGATCCATTTGAGCATTTCTCTTCTCCTTGGAGACATAGGTGTTATTCCAATTTCAGCCTCAATTTTAGATTCTCCATCCAAAGTGAGTAGAGTTCAGCCTGCCATTTTGTGTTCCTTGAAAGCAAATCTTTATTCCCTGTCCCTCCCAATAGATGCTTAATTGATGATTGTTGAATTAAATTGAATAAAAAGTTGAGTTCATATAGAAGAAAGTATGAGTGAGGTTTGCCAAAGGAAGGCTTTCCCAGTATTGCAGATTGTTAGAGGCTGTAACAGATTAATGAAGAGACTCATAAAGCTTCCTCCCCTCGGGATCCTCCTGAGGAAGATTGATGACTGTTTTTCAGAGATGACTTAGGTTGGGCACAGTCTTGCTGGGAGGCAGGCAGGAGTGGGAGTGAGGGACCTCTCTCTGTTACTCCTCCTACTTAATACAATTGGGAAGTAGTGGTGAGGTTTTTTGTTTTTTTGTTTTAGTTAAGAACGTATGGCTCAAGTTCCAGATTGGGGTAGTGATTTACCAAAACTTAATCAGGAAATATCCATGAAAGTGATCATAAACATAATGGCTAGCCACAAAATTAAGCAAACATGTAAAATACAGAGATCTGACTCTAACCTCTTAGCCTTTAACAAGGCAGAACTAAGTGGATGGACACACAGCAGAGAAGCAAAGAAAATGAGTTTGTTCTGTGTTCTCTTCCAGATCTGTTTATCTTTGGCTCCATTTTCCCTTCTTCTTGAAAATATCTATCAATGTCTCTATCCATCTGTCATCCGTATATGGATGGATGTGTAATTGCACCTATATATACATATACATACATATAACACCAATAGTTCACATTTTTTATAGCATTTTAAGGTTTGAAAAGCATCATACATACATTATCTCTCATTAGTTCAGGCTGTATACAGGGATGTTTTTTTGTTTATTTTACTCTGTATCGCCTTGTTTAGATATTTCCATAGTTGTCTGTATACTCCAGACATACTGTATTTTACAGCCAGATGGCTCATTGCATAGAATACAAGGCCTGGAGTTAGGAAGACTCATCTTCGTGAGTTCAAATCTATCCTTAGACCCTGAACACATCACTTAACTCTGTTTGCCTCAGTTTTCTCATCTGTAAAATAAGGTGGAGAAGGAAATGGCAAATCAGTCCAGTATCTTTGCCAAGAAAACCCCAAATGGGGTCAGGAAGAGTTGGAAGCTCTGTGAGGCCAGGCATTGTTTCATTCTTTATTTTTATACCCCCAGTTCAATGCCTGGGCCCATCAAGGTGTTTAACAAAAGTGTATTGGTTGATTGAATCTCATATCTTTATGTTGTTTCCCTCTTTCTCTCTCGCTCTCTGTATGTATACACACACACACACACACACACACACACACACACACACACACACACACATATATATATATACACCTCTCTCTATGTATATATGCATATATATATACAGAGGTATATATATATATATATATATATATATATATATATATATATATAGGTAAATGTGTGTGTGTGTGTGTGTAAATTCCTTGAGAACAAAACATTCTTTGTTCTTGTAACCCCACGTGCCTGATACATAGGCAGTTGCTAGTAAAATACTTGCTGTTTGATTAATAGAAGAATCTGGGAGCTTTCTCCTCTTTTCAACCACTAGGCTTTCCCCCCTAAATAGAGGAGTCAGAATTTTGCAGGGTATACAGTTGGAGTGTCTTGTCGATGCATGAGCATGTCTACCAATTATTAACCTATTTAAAATATGACATTATGACCTGAATGTGAGAATTTGAGATGAAAATTTGAACATTAATGCTTCAGGCAAAACCACAGTTATAACTGGGAGATTTCTGTGCCCAAGGCTAGTACCACAAGCCATACGAGGAATAAACAGTATTATGTTTCTGCCGTCACATAGACGTAGCAAAATCCTGTCCCGCTAAGGGAAGACAGAGGCTGTGGGGGACAGGCGTGAGGCCGCTTCTGGTCGGACAATGGAGAGAGTTCAGTGTGAACGGGATGAGGTCGAGGAAGGGTTCATACATGATTCCTAGTCTAATTAGTTATTATTGCTCTGAGGTGCCAACCTCTGACTTCTATGTTGTTGAAATGCTTTGTGTGTTGTCAGCACCCTCTAAATTGAGTTACTCAGCACAAATGTCCAGCTACCCCACCCTAGTTACAGATTTGGGCAAAGACTTCCATTCTGATAGGTTCCCTATCAGAGGGGAAAGCTGCCACATTTGTTTGCTTGTGATCATACCCATCATGAGAAGTGGCATCTCTGTCCTGTTCCCCCATTGCCCCACATGTGCTGATTGGCTGAGGGGCTGGCCTGATAAACAGCCCAGTGGTTCACTATTAAACACATCATAAACACCCAACATATTAACAGGCCTTTGATAAACGGACCATTTATTAGGCCATACGTTTATAGACACACAAGCTGTTGATTCTAGGACAAGTCAATGGGGAAAGGGGAGAGGGGAAGAGAAATTAGAGTTGATGCTTCGATCTACTGTCTGAAATAACAAGGCTACTTTGTACTGCCATAATGGTAGTAAATAGGATGCTTTCAAGACCTTTTGACCCATAGACGTCATAAAAAGGGAAAGAAGGACCTTTGAGTACAAAACATTCCAAGTTGCTTCATTTGTGATTTGTTTACTCTTTTTCAGTCATGTCTGACTCTTCATGACCCCATTTGGGGTTTTCTTGGCAAAGATACTGGAATCGCTTGCCATTTCCTTTTCCAGCTCATTTTACAGATGAGGAAACTGAGGCAAACAGGGTAAAGTGACTTGCCTAGGGTCACTCAGCTAGTAACTGTCTGAGGCCTGATTTGAACTCAGGAAAATGAGTCTCTCCGACTCCAAGCCTAGTGCTCTCTGCACAGTGCCACCTAGCTGCCCTTTTATTTGTGATAGCAAAATACTAGGCGCCTCTGTGCCCAACAGCTGGTAAACGGCTCACAAATTTCGACTTGGAAGGTGCACTTAACTTCTGTATGCCTCAGTTTCCACATTTGTAAAATGAGAAGATTGAACTTCATGGCCTCCTTATTCTTTATTACAAGTCATTCTCTGTTACTGTGAGCTGCTTCCCACCACCCCCCCCTTTTTTTTCCGCATACTGTCACAGCCCCACTCCTGAGGGGGGTAGTAAATATAACTGTTCTGCAGGGTCTCAGACCTGGCCTTAAAAGGCTAAGGTGTCCCACTGCATCATCTCCAGTTGTCCTGATCTATATCTGGCCACTGGACCCAGATGGGCTCTTGAGGAGAAAGTGAGGCTGGTGACTTCTCACAGCCCTGCCTCACTTAAGTCCAATTCACTTTTAAGTAATGGCATTACCTCCCCTGAATGAAGGACAAACACCACCACCACCAACAACCTGCAGGGTCAATTTAGTGTTTAAGAAGCATTGGGTGCCATAGGACAGAATGTAGTCACGTCTCCAAATGACCTTTTCTAGTATGTGACAGCTCAGATTCCTTAAGAACTGGATCTGTGTCCTGATGCCCTTTGGGCAGGCCCCTTAACATCTCTGAGAATCTTGTTTGTCTTAAATTATATCTTAATTATAGTTTAAATTACATACCATTATCTAAAATTCTATGCAATTAATTATCTTTTGTTCTATTAATTCCCAATTACATTTAAAACATTTTTAAAAATTTTGAATTATCTAAATTCTCTTCCTCCCACCCTTCCCCCACCCATTGAGAAGACCAGCAATATGACATCAATTATACATGTGAAATCAAAGCATCATGTTTAATAAGAGGATATAAAAGGATCTTAGACTCCTAATTCTACAAGGAAACTCTCTGAGTTGTTGTAAGGACTAAATGAAATGGCATTTTTTTTAGGAAACTGTGGCATGCTTTGTAAATGTAGGATATTTTGCTATTTGTCTTAGATACTTATTTCTTCTGGGGTGTCATTCAAAGAAAGAGAATGGAGACTTGAAATAATGGCCTGGCTGAGATTTTGATTTTCATGTAAATTGTCCAGAATTCTTGATACTAACGCTGTTTAGTTCTATAATCCTTCCTCTGATAATGAAATCATTTCTGGGACTCAATTTTGAATTTAATTGACAAGGAAAGCCAGATAAGGTTTAAACTAAAGGACATATGGTCTACAAATCAGTTTTCTGTCACTTTGTTAATCATCAAATAAGTAGAAATGCCTAAATTTGCTAACTACGTATGCCCTTCGTCCATCCTCACCCCACCTTCCTAAATTATGTTTTTACCAAAGAAATCTCATGCCAATGGCATCTGTATTTAAAATAATTTGTCATTTTCAACATTCATTTAAATGGCTTGCCTTCCTGTGGAGAAACATGAGGTGGGAAAAATTTCATTGTTTTGCCCGGAGGCTAAAAAGATAGGCGTACCAGGGGTGTAGGTTTCATTACATAAGAACTCACATTGTCATTACTTTTGGATTTGAAAAAGGAGATTTAAAATGAGAAACCTAGACTCTGGTTTAAAAACTAAATTGGATCATTTTCCTGTAGATTAGAATGATCAAAATTGGAATGAGGGGATACTTGCAAAAAACATTTTTGCAGAGATTTCCAAGGGTCTTTCTCCTGCCTTTTCCCTTTCCTACAATTTGGTCCCATTTAATTCAGTCCAACCCAACCAGCCCAACCTTATCAAATCCAACAAACACTTATTAGATGTCTCCATGGTGCTAGGCACTGTGTTAGATGCTGGGGAGTCAAGCCAAGTAACCAGTCCCTGCCCTGGGGACTTACAATCTCTCCTCGTTTCCCTTTTTATTCTTCTCTTTCATTTCTTTTTTTGATTTTCATTTTTCTTTTTCTCACTTTTAAAAGAGAGGTACAGACTTCTTTTCTTTCCTGGAGCCCATCACCTTAGGTCCTGCTATTTATTTGCTGGACAAGACAACCTAAAGTCAAAGTACCCTTTGACCTCATCAGAGATCCTAGGGTTTTTTGAGCATGAGTTGGACATCTCAGTTCTAACCTATCAAGCAAAAATAAAAATTCCTGAATCATAGATAATGGAAAAGACTAGGCTTAGATCCTGTCACTTTGTACCAAAGAAATAATTTAATCTGTCTGGGTCTCAATTTCCTCACCTGCAAACTGAGGGATTTACTGTCGATGGTCTCAGAAATTCCTTCTAGTGCCAAATAATTTGTTCCTACAGAAGGGATTTGAGCTATCATTTTCTCTAACCTACCTATTAATCAACACACACAATATGAAGAGCCTACTAAGTGCCAGGCATTTTACTACCAGTGCTGGAGGATACAAAAAATACTCCCCTGTTTCCCTGCTGTTAATACAGGCATCCCTTCTATAATGTCCCTGACAGGTAGAAACATAGTCATCCATCCTCTTCAGTAGCTATGAAAGGCAGCCTGTTCCATTGCTGGATAACTATGTTGTAGAAAGTTCTTTCTTATTTTGAATCAAAAGCTGCTTTCCAACAAACTCATTGCTTTTATTTCCCCCACTTTGGAATGAGAGTAAGTCTCCTTCCTTTCCCAGAGGCAAAACTAGGACAGGGCAACAAGACCTTTTTTCCAGAGTCCAAAATTTAAAGGGATATTGACTGTACTTTCAGTGCTTCGGCAGAATAAGAACAACTGAGTTTAGTACCCAGTTATAAAACTTTTCTTGAATTATTCCCTCTGGGCAGGTCAGCCAGTGGCCACGTCTTTCTTTAGGTTTAGACTAAACCTGGAGTCTACTAAAATCCTAAGTGCTTTTTGTCCTTGAGTGTCTGTCAGTGTAGGGCTTCCCTGTTTACCTGAAAGTGACTGTGGATTTCATATTTACCTCTATGTTTCCTTGCTTCAAAATCTAAAGAATTTAAATACTTTATTTTCCAATCAGGTAATTTTTTATGGGTAACATCTTGGTCCTTCCTAGGCTCACAAAAGAAACTGGAGGTCCAGATGTGGAAGTGGGGATTTCTGGGATTAATAGAATCACAGCTTCAGAGCTAGAAATACCTTTGAGGCCAGATAGGCCAACCCCTTCATTTTACAGAAGAGGAAACTGAGGCCCAGACCGTGCAAATGACTTGCCCCAAATCATCAGTAAATGGAAAAGTCAGAATTCGAACCTGATACTTCTGACACCAATTCCTGTCCGCTTTACCAAGCCTATTTTCTTGGGCCTAAATGAGACACGGACTTTATTTTATTTTATTTTATTTTATTTCATTTCATTTTATTTGTTTTGTTTTGAGGGGAGACGGAGTCTATTTTGGCCCAACTAGTTAAGTTGGTCCATTTGTTAATTCCTTATTAGTAATCAGTGTACATTGGTTAAACATGAACAAAGGCTCCATTGTTTGTTTGTTTGGGTTTTCTTTTTGGAAGTTGAGGACTGTGTCCTTCATTTCTCCTGCTTTGTTTACAGTTGTCCTTTCCTGTCCAAGGTGGTCTTTGCCCCACAGAAGCTGGGCTTGTTGCCCTCTATTGTTGTCACCCATGACCTTTGACTCGATGATTCATGAACAAATAAAACACATACACACACACACACACACACACACACACACACACACACACACACACACGCCACCTGGGCAGAAACCTCCCATTACACATTACCTTCGTGACAAGGGAAAATGACCAGTTGAGAAAGTGGAAGCTGCAAGCTCTTTGGGTTTTGTTGTGTCCTGACTCTTCATGGGGTACAGGGGCCATCTTAATCAAAATGTAGGATCCAAAAATGTAGGTATAGAAAGATGGAGCTATTTGTGCAGCATGGAGCTTCCCCCAGTCCCCAGAATAGGCTTAGCATTGGCCTGTCTCACACTGAAACCTGCTTTCTGATGAACAAGGTGAGGGCCAAGGAAGGAAAAGACTTGGGTGACCGGTTGTGTGGCCAAGTGCTGACCACATGATGTTGCCTCTCTTTGCCTCAGTTCCCTTATCTGTACAATCACAGAGTCAGGCCAGAGAAGCCTGGAGTTCCTTTCCAGCTGTCAATCTCTGATCCTCTCACACAATTGCAGCCGACCTGGCCCTTGTTTTGGGAAACAGATGAGGGATGGAACTTGGGGAATATTGAAACAGTTCTCATTTAAGAAATTTATTACAGGCTCTTAGGTGACTAATATCTTTGCCTCAAAGAATTTCAGAGCCCTTAAAAAATATACTAAAATAGAGGATCATAGATTATAGCATAGCAATAGGACCTGTTTTTATACAAACCTCGTGCCTGGCCTGCATTTCGCTGTTTTATGGTAACTTCAGCTCTTGCTCTTACCCCTCCCATCTCTGTCCATAAAAGCCTGTAAGCTCCAATCACCTAGTCAGTCAATCAGTCCAAAAGCATTTATTGAGCACCTTCTAAGCCCGGCTGGGGACTGAGACAAAAATGAAAAAGTCCCTGCCTTGAAGGAGTTTCCAGTTTAGCTAGGGCATATGTTATGTTACCAGAAACTTTCCCTGCTTCCTTTAGCCGATGTGATCCTTTCCTCCCACGTGCCCTCCCCTCCCCCTCCCCCTTCCCTTCCTATTTTCCGTGCCCATTCCCACAACACTTTCTATTATGGCTAATTTCCCCCCAGCTAGATTGGAAGCTCCTTGTGGGCAGAGACTATGCATTATTTATCTCTGAATCACTTCCAGTTTGTATTACTGCAGGACTGGAGGCACTCTGATGGCAGTTCTAGATTGAAATCTATGTTCCTGTGGTAGAAAATGTAAATGAAGTGCTTTGTATATTTTTAGGCTCTGTAGAAATGTTTATTATTATTCACTCAGTTACTTATTGTCACCCCTACTTGGGTTAGAAAAACACAAAATGAATCAGCCCCTGCCCTCAGGGAGATTCCATTGAAGACAAGCACAGTAATCATGGCTTTATTATAATCATACAGTAATCTATATATTAAAAGTATTATCACATATGAATACTGCTTCTCATCCACTGGCTCTAAGGCATTGAGGTTCAGGAGAAAGAACACTGGAATTGGAGTCAGAGGATTTGGCTTCAAATCTTATTCGCTTTCTGTGCAACTTTGCAAGCCCCTTCGCTGATCTGGGCCTCAGTTTCCTCATGTGTAAAATCAACTTTTAGGTCCATTCTAGCTTTAAATACATAATCGAATGTGGGACCTCAGACTTGATGCAAACTGTTGGCCTCAGTTCCTTCTTTGTATAAGGCTGAGCTAATCCCTAGGGGTGCTCTGAGCTCTGGAGTTGTAATCCTGAAACCTCCGAATGGGCTTAAAGAGTTTGCTTGTAATAGAGGCCACTCTTATCTTTACTCCTATGCATCTCCAGTGAGTTCTCTCGTTCCTATTCTCCCTAGGCCATCTCTAGCCATTCTGATTGATATCTGACCCCCAACCCTGCTGACTCTGGAGGAGAGAGTGAGGCTGGTGACTTTGCACAGCCCTCTCTGGCTTAAATCCAATTCACTTGCAAGTCATAGCAATATCTTCCTGCTGTCACGATCCTCTTCAGAATGAAGGACAAACCACACAATCTCCATATGGGAACGTGGTTTTCTCTCCGTATTTGTTCATTAACATGCCAAACATTTTTTAATCTGAACGCTTCCCTTCAGTTTTGTGTTGCACCCCCAGACAGGGTTGGAAGTCCTCACCATGACCCTGTTTTGCTGAATGCCTCTGTAATGATTTCTGTCCAGAAAATGATGGCTTCTTTAGAATCCTGATGTGCTAGAGATCCGTCTCCGTGAGATATGCTACCTTGATTTCTGGCCAGAAACTCCTGGAGCCGCAATAACATAATTTAAAGTGGCAGGTCTAATTTTTAAACCTCACTTGTAGTGTTCTGGGTGAAATCATTATGGGGAGCCCCAGTCTCATTATTGAAGCCTGGCCCCTTTCCGGCTTAGAGATCCTCAATAAATTCTCCAAGAGTCAAGATTTATTTTTAGAGAAGGCAAGAATGCCTGAACAGGGAGAGTGACCCCAGATCGTGGCAGTGGAGCAGCACCGGGGAGGTGCTTAACGAGACAGTTAGAGATTTTTAAAAAGATGTTTCCATTTTATTGCTCTTTCATTTTTATATTACCTTCGTTTCTTAATAGATCTTTCCTGCTTCCTCTCTCCAGTGAAACACTGCTTGCGACAAAAATTTGTAAATAGAGGAAAAAAAAAGGAAACAATTCAGCCAAACCAGCACATCAAGTGAGCCTGAAAGTATATGCCCTGTTCCACACCTGTGGACCCTCACCTCTCCAGTGAAGGGAAAGAAGTACATTGACAAGCAAGTTGTCAGTAAAGACTTATTAAGTATCTATTACATATTAAGCACTGTGCTACATGCTTGAAATACAAAGAAAAGCAAAAGATAATAGAATAGTGGGCCTGGAGTCAGAAAGCCCTGAATTCAAATGTAGCCTCAGACACTAGCTGTGTGACCCTGAGCAAGTCACTTAAGCCTGTTTGTCTCAGTTTCCTTATCTGTAAAATGAGCTGGAGAAGGAAATGGCAAACCATTCCAGTATCTTTGCCAAGAAAACCCCATGGACAGTGTTGGTGTGTGATAGTCCACAGGCTTGTGAAGAGTTGGCCATGACTTAATGACTAAACCACAACCATGCCCAACGTTCAGCTACATCAGGGGGAGATCACGCACTCAGGCCCTGGTATACATCTGGCAGTCTCACCTGCATGACTACGTGGAAGACTCTAGCCTAATGCAATCATTTCTTTCCAATGAATGTCACGCATCCTGAATGTGCTCTCTTGCATTTTTTGTTAGCATTATCCAGGAGGAAAAATGCAGTCTTTCTCAGCAACATTTGAGGCACCTGAAATCCATTTTGAAAATTGCTGGAGACTGAAATTGTAAGTGGTTAGCAGTTTAGGATAGTATTTCCAAAGTAGCTAACTATGGCCAATACACATACACACACCCACTCTTCCCCTGTGGATCGTGGGCATTTCAGCAGGGCTTGTGTCACTGCAATGTCAGACGGTGTCACTGTGGGTTTTGGAATACTCCCCCAACTCTGTCCTGACAATTCATGTTCCTCCTTATTTCAAGATTTCACTTACATGCAACACACTTTTATTAAGCATTCCTTTCCACCAGTGGTCCTCCGTGACTAGAATGCACCTCCTTCATTCCTCCCACTAGCCTCCTGTGCTTGGGGCCTTCTGATCCCAGCCAACCGTTAGCACTCAGGTCCCTGACCATTATATTACTTGGATATACTTTGTGTTTACACGTCTACATGTTGTGTTCCTCTCTCTCTCTCCTCCAGTGCCTCATTGTCAGTCAATGAACCAGCATTTATCTATTCCCTGGTGCCTTCCAGAGTGCCCTCCCCATGCCATCGTTCAGTAACTAGGGGTTGAATCTATCAAAATGAAGGTCAAGACAAAACCAAAACCAACTCCTGACCTCAAGGAGTTTGCATTCCACTAGGGAGAACATACCATATGCAAAAATGGGATACAAGGAAGGGAGTGATGGGGGCAAAAGAAGTACTTTAGGAATATTTGAAGATGCATTATTCTTTGAAACTTTCCCTGACTATCCCCTCCCTGCTCTGACTTACTTCCCTTTAATGTATTTCCTTCAATCCAATCCTCATGATTGTTCAAATTTGGAAGAAGACTTTCTTGAATTTTAAATGTTGACAATTGCCTAACCCCCTCAGTTAATGCTGACTTTTGGAATATGCATTATAACCAAAAGACTCACTGGCACCTCTCTATAGTTTATGAGGTAAACGTGGCCAGTATTGGCATTCCTACTTAGGGGAAAACGAAGGAATGTTTTGTCCAGGCTCACAGGCAAATAAATGTTGGGGAGAGGCTTTGAACCCCCTTTTACACCTTGGGTGCGTAATGAATTCATTAATTAACCAAATGAATTTATTAACTGAATGAAGACAGTTTAAAAGCATAGATCAGATCTTCTTCTTAGAGGTATTCTCTTGAAGTTTTTCAATACCTTTGGGCCCTACTTTACAAAACCTCAATATTCTGTACTGTGAATTTAAGAAACTGATAAACAATTAAGAGCCCTGGCTAAAGGGACATCTCTCTAAAATCAAGATAAACATCTCTGAAATTAGAATATAAACCAACAGGAAAATATGATCTGATAATAAAATCTGATTTATACTCAACTGTTCTGGGACCTATTTATCTTGTAAGCAAGATTCTTTATATCAGCTTTCCACCACTTGTACCAAAGCCATGTTGTAGAATTTGGGGTTGAATTTGAAAGTGTAACCAAAGTTCACATGTTTGAATTATCTATTCAATTATAGATTCCCTAGGAGTCTATTACAAGAGTGAAACTGCCCCAAAAGTCTTCTTTTACTCACAGCCCATTACATGATCTTTTAACTGTCAAATCTGATGCCTTTTTTTTTTCTATCCTCATCATTCTCAGCCTTTCTGAAATATTTGGCATCGTTGATCACCTCCTCCTAGGACGCTCTCTCTTCTTTGGATTTGCATGGTTCATTCTCCACCCCCCCCTCCCCCGCAGGCTCCTTTTCAGTCGCTTTGATGGTTGATTATCCATCCACATCATTTCCACTAACTTTGGGTGTTCCCCAAGGCTTTGCCTTAGACCCTCTTCTTTTTTCTCTAAATGTTATTTCATTCAGTAATCTCACTAACATACCTTCACTTACCATCTCTCCAAACTTGGTTCTCAAATCTAGTCTCTTTCCTGAGCTCTATAACAACAGAAAGCCAACTGTCTCTTAGACATCTTGAATTGGGATGTTCTGTCCACCATCCCCAACTCAACATGTCCAAAATAGAACTTATGATCTTTGTACCCTCTGCCTCCTGAACACTCACATGCACATAAATAATGCTTTCTTTCTCCTCAGATAGTCCAGTACCAGGTCAGGCCCTCATCATCTCTATCACTAGGGATGCCTTGGCATTCCTCATGAGGAGAGGAGCAGCGTACCACATTTAACACAGACTATAAGGACTGTCTGAAAAGTATTTGCTAAGACCTAAGAAGAGTGAATCTTTCCTGTGTAAATGAAGTGACAAGAAATGATGCGTGTTGGCAGGGAGAAGGGGATCCCGGATTTTACCTGACACATCTTGTATAGCTCGGAAGAGATAAACCAACTGTTTGCTCTGTTGTTTTGTGGGATTACTTAATGTTGAGCAGAAACAGAGCTTAGGACTCTGTGTTCTTGAATGTTTGGTTTGGGTCTTAATGACCATTTTGGAGGTCTTAGAGAACTTGCCTTTTCCCCTGGTAAATAAAATGGTTTTCCTTAAACCCTAAAAAAGGACACGCTATTCTTTTGAGCAGGCATGCACACACGCGTGCGTGCATACAGTCCATATCTCAGAACAGACTAGGTGATCTCTTCTTGGTAGATGAACTTATCCTGGAAGAAAAACCCTTATCTTTTTTTGGAGCCAAGAATGGTTTTTGCCAAAAGTTCTATAAATCTCTTCTTTCCTCTATCCTGTTTTGATCTCATCTGTACATAGAATAATAGATCTGGAGCCAGAAATGACCTCAGAGGGCATTTATTTCAACCCCTCATTTTAAAATTGAGGAAACTGAGGGCCAGGAAGGTAGAGTTATTTGCCTAAAGTCACCCACTTGATAAGCAGCAAGATGGTCAGTGGATTGATCTCTGAACCCAGAGTTACAAAGATCTGGGTTTAAATTCTGCCTTAGATACACACTAGCTGTGTGATCCAGAGCAAGTCACTTAATTGTTACCTGCCTCAGTTTCCTCATCTGTAAAATGGAGTTAACAGTGGCACCTGTCTCCCAGGGTGATTGTGAGGATCAGATGAGATATTCATTTTGTGATTTGTAGCCCTTCAAATCCTATATAAATGTTCCCCGTGATGATGATGATGATGGTAAGTGAGCTTTGTAGCTAGGTCTTCTTATACCGCAGCCAGTGTTTCTTTGCACAGTCCGCATCTGTGAACACAGTGTATTCAGATATTTCATGCTAAAAATACCTCTCTTAGGGAGAGGAGCACCTTGAAGGACAGTTATTCAGAAAGTTGGTTATGAAGCAGCAGGGCCCAACCAGCTCAATATCTGGGATGAGAATTGGAGCCTGGTATATTGTAGGTCTGTCCACCGAACCCTACCTAAAAGCCATTTTGTCCTTAGAGGTAAAGTGGGGATGCCCCATGCTTTGGGGCATCATGATAGAGTGAATGGAAACCCTGATCTTGCTGTCAGGACTCGTTGGGTTTGAATTTAGCTTTGGATACTCACTGTGTGACTTAATTGCCACAATTCTGCAGGTTTTTCCTGGAAATCAGCGATAATGACGTCACTCATCTCTTGCTGGACAATTGTGAAATCTGTTTATTCTGTAAAGCAAGACACTGTGTGTCAGTTTCCCACTAGTGTGCTAAGGCCACAGCGGAGAAATGTGAGTGAGATTTAAAAGGAGAACCAAAGTTCTCCTGTTTGCATTATCTGTGCAATTATAGAATCCTGGGAATTCTGTTACAAGAGTCAAACAGCCCCAGAGCTGCCCGAGAATTGCTATGAGGTTCAAAGGAGATGATACAGAAACCTTCAAGGGCCGTTGTCATCATTGCTGAAGTTTCTGCTGAGCTCAGGAGCCAGTTTTTCAAAGTTTTATCTGATGTCTCCCTATGTTGTATGTGTCAAGCCAGTGAAAATAAGGTTGGGTTGGATGTTGGAAATCAGCTAAAATGAGTACCAGTCAAATCTAGCCCTGGGAATTTATTGGGGTGGACCTGGATCTATGACGATATCTGTGTAGGCCATACCCTTGCACAAACTCCCTTGCTGCTGTCATATGAGAGAGTTGCCTGAATCTTTGGAGGCACTTAAGGAACTTGCCCAGGGTCACAGGCCAGTACCGTTTGATGGATGGAGAGCACTGAACCTGAGACAGGAAGACCTGAGTTCAAATCCTGCCTCAGACACTTACTAGCTGTATGACCCTGGACAAGTCATTTAACCTCTGTCTACCTCAGTTTTCTCATCTGTAAAATGGAGATGAAGCCCTTAGCACAATGTCTGGCACATAGTAAGCACTATATGTGCTAGCTATTATAATTATTATTATACTTATAAAACATTTTGAAAATCTTAAAATGCTTTGTAAATGCTGCTGCTGCTGCTGCTACTGCTGCTACTGCTACTGCTGCTGCTACTACTACTACTGTTTCTGCTGCTGCTACTACTACTACTACTGCAGCAGCTATAACTTCTACTCCTGTTGCTGCTGCTGCTGCTTTCCCTAATGCCCTAGTTGGAGGAAGGGGGTAGAAGGAGAGACAAAGGCTATTTAGGTTGGGAGAGTCCAGGAAGAATAGCAGGGATAATCTAAGCTCTATACTTGGTGGATTTGTGACCTGGCTTCAGGTTCTTCCCTTGTACCATGAAAGTGTTGTGCCAAATGACCCTGAAGGTCCTTTCCAGCTCTGAAGCTATACTCCAAGGTCAAGCATCTTTCTCCTTTGTGCCCTTCCTTGGTGGCAGGCATGAATATTGCTGGCAGCTGGAATTTTGCTTGCTTGGAATGGAGATACCAGGCAGTAGATTTGGGGTGCAGATAGGGGGTGAGGTCAGCCAGATGGGTACCCCTTGTCTTGGCTCCTCTTCTGTCCACTCCTGCTGATGCAGTATTGCCTCAGGTTACACAAGAAATAGCTTCTCTTTCCATGCTAAGAAGCTTTGCTGAGAATGGAATACCTAATGAGGTAGAACTAAGCATTACTTGAGTACTTAGTGGGAGCAGAGCAGTATGCTTAGTGCTAAGAAGGGAGGCGTAAGAAATCAAGAAGATTGATTTCAGTAATAATGTCTATAATCTGTTGGGGGGGGAGGCACACTGTGAACTTGAGTATGACCTTGGACAATTAACTTTTGACTCTAATTCAGTTAACTTATTTGGGCCTCAGTTTCCTCATCTGTCAAAAGAAAGAAGTAGCCTACATAACCTTCAGGGCCCTCCCAATATTTAGAGTTATGATTCCATAAATATGGGGTGTCTCAAAAGTCTTAGTGAGATTTAAAGCTAACTTCACTAAGACTTTTGGGACACCCTATAGATATAATTGCAAAACAGGTTTACCATGTTTATAATGACATCATACAAAATAAATCAATATAAAGGAGTCATCTGACTACCTGGCTGGAGGACATAGGCATTTTTAGCTTATCTCTAGCCAAGGGATTCCTAACTTGTTTTTTTGGTGTTGTAGAAGCCTGTGAAACCCATGGAGCCCTTCTTGGAATCATGCTTTTAGATACATAGGACCACAACTGATAAATGTACAAATAGGCAGTTTTCAGAGAAAGAATTCCAAGCTATCAATGGTCATATGAAAAAAATGCTCCAAAACACTATTGATCAGAGGAATGCAAATTGAAACAACTCTGAAGCACCACTTCACACCGGTCAGATTAGCTAAATTGACAAAAAAAAGTAAACAACAACAGAAAAGGAAAATGCCATGCTGGAGGGGCTGTGAACTGGTTCAGCCATTCTGGAAAGCAATTTGGGACTATGCCCCAAAAGCTACTAAACTGTGAATACTCTTTAACCTGTCAGTACCACAACCAGATCCTCACAGATATATTTTCCTCAAAGAGGAAAAGCTTCCCTGTATACAGAAATATTTATAGCAGCTCCTTTTTGTGGCAGCAGAGAATTGGTAACTGAGGAGCTGCCCATCAATTGGATAATGGCCCAACAAGTTACGAATACTATTGTGATGTAAGAAACGATTAAGGGGATGGTTTCAGAAAGATCCAAGAAGACTAATATGACGTGATGCAAGGCAAAGTGAGAAGCCCGAAACAGTTTATACAAAAGCAACAAGATTGTAAAGATAATCAATGTTAAAAGATTTAGGAACTCTAATCAACACAATGATGCAATAGGCTGCCTACATCCAGATAGCGAGTTGATGGGCTTAAGAGTGAACATTGACTCTCTTCTCTTTCTCCTCTTCCCCTCCATTTCCTTTCCTCTTCTCTCTCCTCTTCCTATTCCAGGGACTGCTTTGGATTTTCCATTCTGAGCTTAACTTCCAGAAATTCAAGGATTAGAGCAACTAAAGACCTTTTAACCTTGGTTAATCAGCTACTCAAGATTTTAAAGGGAAGTTGGTTATGTTAAGTAGCCTATAACCAAATCAGAATGGTTAACAAAAATTTATTCACAGCACCTGCCCTGTCTCTTTGTCCTTGTTCCTCTCTCTCTTCTAAGTGCCTGGGTTTTGCCCTCTTCCCACACATTCACTGTCTTTTCCATTCACATTCCTCTTTCTTTTTTTTTCTCTGTACACGTTATGGACACAATGTGGAATAGAAATACACTTTCAATATTTAAAAATAAATATTATGTTGCCCTTTCTAAAAAGTAGATTATATGTTTTGTTAAGAACCAAAAGGGGAAGAAAGATTTTTTAGTGTCTTGAGAAATTCATTTTTTTCTGGTAGGTCATTGACTAATGGTTGAAAACAGATTGTTCACCATATAAGGCTTGATTTTTTTTTACGTGGTTAAGAGATGTGAATTAGCAGAGGAAGGACCTTCTAGGTGGGAAGAAAGGCAGAAACTAAGGCTCAGAGGTGCAAATCAGCAGGTTAGAGTACCACAAGCAAGCTCTGGTTGACAGAGGGACCCAAGTGGGAAGCAGTGAGGGATAGAATAGGAGAATGTACCGAGAGGCCACTTGACACAAGGCCTAAAATACAATATCTAGGAGTTTGGTCTGAGTTCAACAAGCATGAAAGGAGTGTTAGGAGTGGGAGAGATAAGAAGAGGGTATTTTGAGGAAGGTTGTTTTGGTACTATTCCTTTGACAAGGCTGGGAATTTGACTTAGCAAAGAGAAAAAACATTTATTTTTTTTTCAAACTCCCAAATTGGTGAGACCCAAAAGGCTAAATAGACAGCCAAGATAGGTAGATAGATAGATAGCTAATGATGATAGATACATAGATACATAGGTAGATTAGATACATAGATACATAGGTAGATTAGATACATATACATTACGTAGATAGCTAGCTAGATACATATATTAGATAGGTAGATTAGATAGATATACATTAGATAGATACATTAGATAGGTAGATAGATTAGATAGACAGATTAGATAGATATACATTAGGTAGGTAGGTAGATGGATAGATACATAGATTAGATAGATTAGATATACATTAGATATGCTAGGTAGATAGGTAGGTAGGTAGATAGATAGACAGATAGAAAGAAGGAACAGACAATGCAGCCCTGTAGAGCCTAGAAGCCTTTTCTCTGTCTCTCCTTGGTGCATTCTGGGGAATAAGAGGTAGAGAAATGTGAATTCCTTTTGGATTTAAATGTACAATGTGAAAAAAAATCAGCATTTCATCTATTATAATAGAAAAATAAAAAATCAAAAAAATTAATTCACTTCTCACAGGGAAAAGCTGATGAAATTTCTTTCGTAACAGTACTGAAAACTCAGTGATATTCTCCAATAACTGCTTACAGCATTATTTGGTTTCCTGGGTGATGCCCAGGTGGACACAGATCTACTCTACAACAGCATAAATGAGATGGAAAGAAGGAATAATTGACTAAAGTCTCTGGCCAGCTCCTTCCAGTAGTTCCCTCAGAACTTTTATTCAGCTGTGGTCCATCATGGAGTTGGACTGCAGTAGTGATTTACCCGACCTATTTTCAACCTAGTGCTTTTGTCCTTGACTCTTAATGAGTTTGCCTCTTTTCATTTCACATCCTATTGTTGGGCAGGGGAGGGGGGTTGAAGAAGAGAAGAATGCTTTGATGCCTTCAACTTTGCTGCTCAGTGATTTGGGACTCTGTGTCCCCCTAAACTGACCTGTTTAACTATGAAACAACAGCCTGCTTGCCAGTTGTTTGTTGCCAAACAGCTCAGGACAAAAAATGCCCCAATCCGTGTTTCCAAAACAAGTTGAAAGCCAAGTTGAAAGCTGTGAAGACAACACCGCAAAATGGGAACACATAATGCTAAAAGAGATGCTTTAATTTATTTAAAGGATCCTTAAGTGATGAGATGTTTTAAGTTTCATTTCTGTCATCTTGGGAGTATAATAGAATAGGCTTTGAGACTGTGGGCATATGATCCTAGATTGAGAACTAGAGTGGGCTAACTCATTTAATCTCTCCATTTTACAGATGAAGAGATTGAGGCCCTGAGAGGTGAGGCAACTTGGCCAAGGTCATATAGATAATAGTAGTAATGATAGCTAGTATTTCTGTAACTGTAGATTATTTCATTGGATCCTCACAATAAGACTGAGAAGTAGGTGCTGTTATTATCACACCTCCCCACCCGTTTACAAATAAGAAAATGGAATCTGAAGGAAATAAAGTGACTTGCCCAGGGTCACGCAGTTAGTCTGAGGCAAGATTGGAACTTTGGTCTTCCTGACTCCTACCTAGTCCATCATAATATTTAATCTAGCTCCTTTGCAGATTGAGAATTTGAACCCATGAACTCTGACTCCAGATATACTCTCTACATTTGAATACTACAATGGATCCTTTGTAAAGTGCCTCCTGTTGACAAATTTGTGGAAATACTCAAAATGTTGCTAAAATTACTTTGGCTAAATAAATGTCCATTGGTAGCTAATTTGTGAGTCATGTAATAGCTTAATTTATTAAAGCCATCATTTTAAAATATAACATGAAGCATCTCACTGGGCTAAGCACTTTACAAATATCATTTCATTTGATCCTTAGAGTAATCCTGGGAGGTAGATGCTCCCCAGCATCTTTAGATCCCCATTTTAAAGAAACTGAGGCAAACAGAGGTTAATTGAGTTGCCTAGTGTCATATAGCTTTTAAGTGTCTGAGGTCAAAATTGAACTCAGGTCTTCCTGATTCCTTGGTACTCTATCCATTGCACTGTACAAAAGTAGTATGACACCCCACCCCCCACCATGTTTTCTTTTATATATGTATATGTGTGTGTATGTATATGTATATATACATATGTGTGTATATATACATATATGTATGTGTATATATATATACATATGTGTGTAAGTATATGTGTGTGTGTATGTATATATGGGATAGGGATTGGGATAGGGCTTAGACCTATTATTTCGCTGGCCTAGAGATCTCCCAAATGAGTGAAATCCCTTTACAAACTTAGTGTCTTGGCTGCCCAGAGTACTTGGAGCTTAAATGACTTGTCCAGAGTCACACAGCCAGTATGTATCAGAAGTGGGCCTAGAACCCAGATCTTCCTGGCTTTGAGGTTAGCTCTCTATCTACTATACAGTGCTGCTGTTCACATGTTATATATTTATACACACGCACACATACACACACACAACTTTTAGAATAGAGAGAAAAATAAAAGAATGGGCATGTCTCCAAGGAGGAGAACTGAGAAATAGAAAACGCTGTCAGTTACCTGATCTTCAGCACTTTTTTTTGAAATCCAAAGAATTTAGCTTTCAGAAAACATATGGGCTCTGAGCCCGGCACTTTATGACTACCGAGAATAACCTAAAGGGATGATTCACTAGCCGTGCAGCTGCAAAGTTCTCTTTTAATTAGAAAGGAAGCACCTGTGTTTTATTACTACACCAGTTCCCCCTTTCCCATTCTCAGCCTTTTGCAACAGGGAAAAACACGCCTCCCACCCCCAACCTTGGGGTTTTAATTTTTGGCCCAAGCTTTGTGTTGAATCTCTGTAAACGAAAAGTGTATAAATCACATGTTCCTCATGTGTGCGAGAGAAGGAACAGTGAAGGGCAAGAATTGCAGAGAGACGGATGATTGAGCGCGCTGCAAGGTATTTGGCAGCAGAGAGCTGTTAGAATTCCCGGTGAGTGTTGGAATTTGGGCATCTGAATTGTCTGTTTTAAAAACATTGAACAGAAATTAATGTTAAACTTTGGCAAAGCTGTTTTGAGTTTTTGATGCTGATGAAAAGACTGAATCTGCCCAACTTTAATCTAACACGAAAACATTTCTAGGTGTCTGGTTTCATAATCAACGTGCCCTCTCGTGACGTTTTGAGGTCATAAATGATCCATTGATGGCGATGGAAGTCATGGCCAACCACTCCCTTTTAGCTCCACTCCATTTAGCTAATATTTGCTAATCAAGGTTGAAAGCGAAGTCTAAACTCACTGTGCTTTGCACAGTGCCTAGCATATAGTATGAGCCTGATAAATGCAGGTAAAGTAGATGGTGGTTGAGATCTATGATTCTGTGATACACAGTTTGTTATTAATGATTCAAAAAGGACCTTCTGTGGCATCTAGTCCACCCTTATGACACATAAGAAAACTAAGTCCCCGAAAGGTGAAACATCTTGTTTGCAGGTGGTTTGGTGGTTGGAGCCCAGATCGGAGTCTGTCTGCCAAACCCAAATTGAGTACATTTTCTACTCCAAGCCCCTCAGACACTTGTGGGTTTTGGCCTACTGGTTTGTTTATTTAAATGTATCAGAAAGTATTCCTTGCACATAGAAAGTGTCTTGAAGCTCGAAAAATTAATCTTGGAGACAAAAGGGCAAATCCAGACACAATTAGCTAATTTTAGCAGAATTGATGAACAAGATCGTAATGAACGCTGTGGCCATCAGTCAAGATAAACCACTAAGCAGCCAGAAATAATTTGTAGAACCAGACGAGTCACCGGTCTGGACAGGCTCAGTTTTGCTTTCACTTAGGTCTTCTGTTCTGTATAGCCTGCTCAAGAGAGAGGCTAGAGAGCATGGGGTTGTGCAGTCATATATTCCAAGCTGGAAAGGATGCAGAAGTCATCTGGTGCAACTCCTTCCCTTGCTCAGGGTCCCATAGGTCATAAATACCAAGGCAGGATTCGAACTCAGGTCCTCTCAACCAAAATCCAACGTCCTTTCCGCCATATCTCCTCGCTGCTCCTGCTTTTGGCAAATTGAAATATTCTTACTTGCATTTTTCTTTCCTTGAAATCCCTTCTTAGGGATTGTCTTGTACCCTGACCTATTACATTTGGAAAGCAGACTTACACTTTGAATCTCTCATGGGAGTCAAAAACAAAAAGAAGTTTCCATATGGTTAGTCAGCAAATATTTATGAAGTGCATACTATATGCCAGGCCCTGGATTTTATGAATGGTATCTCTTTTGATCCTGAGAGATAGATGTTATGATTAACCCCATTTTATATTAAGGAAACTGAGGCAGAGGTTAAGTGGTTTTCTTAGCATCACTTGGCTAGTAAGTGTCCAAAGTCATATTTGATCTCTGGTCTTCCTAATGCTCTCTCCACTGCACCATCCAGCTAAGGGAGATAATATAATAAATAACTAGGTGGATGGCTGTGGATAGCGGGCTGGGATGGAGTCCGAAAGACCTGAATTCAAATCCACCTTCAGACACTTACTAGCTCTGTGACCCTGGGCAAGTCACTTAGCCCTGTTTGGCTCAGTTTCCTCATCTGTAAAATGAGCTGCAAAAGGAAATTGCAAACCATCCCAGTGTCTCTGCCAAGAAAACCCCAAACGGGGTCATGATGGAGAATGACTAAACAACAAGACATACAAGATATAATCAGAGAAGGCACTAGCAGTCGGGAGGACTGAAAACATCCTCCTGAAGCAGGTGAGACTAGAACCTTGTCTTCAAAATATTCCGCTTTGGTAGTAGCAAAGAATTGGAAACAAAGTAGATAATCAACTATTAGGGAATGATTAAACAAACTAATACATGAATATAATGAGATTCTGAATGAATGGATGAATACAGAGTATCTGGGGAAGACTTATGAATGGATACGAAGTGAAATAAACAGACTTAGGAAACAGTAGAACCAATGACTGTGACAATGTCAAGCCTGGCCTGAGAATGCTGCCTTCCCTTTGTCCCCGAGGTGGGGGGGGGGGGGGGGGGGGGGGGGGGACGGACAGACTTTGGGTCCATACAAGATTGGTTGTGTTTTTAGTTTTAATCTTTTTCTCAGTCATTTTTATTGTTCATCAAGCTTTGAGTATCTGTTGGGAGGAAACTTGATGTTGTAAAAAACAAAAGTTATCAAGAACTCATTTATAAAACGTGGACTGCTCTTGTCTTGCATGTCGTGGGAACGAGAGACAGAGTAGCAAGTGTGAGGTATGTGTTCCAAGAGGGCTCTGTTATTCTTGGTTTGTATCTTTTTGCTGTCCCTCAAAAGATAAGAAACCATCATATCTCGTATGGTGGGTTTTTTTTTTGTTGTTGTTGTTGTAGCTTGGGGCTTTTGTTTTTTTAACCTTTTTATAACTTGGACTTTTGTTTGCCCCTTTCCTCAGCCATTCACACAGATCAATGCTTAGCTAAGGTGGCCATCTCTCCTCCAGCACGGTGAGGGGTTGGGGAGGCAATTAAGCCTTTGTTGGCCCTCCAAAGTGGGTGCTTGCTACTCGATGAGACAGGGGAGGGGGAGGTGGAATACCTTGATTTGCCTGGGCAATTGGTGATAGCAGAATTATGTGAGTCTGCTGCCTCAGAGTCTAGGTCCCTTGGTGAACAACAACTTGCCAACTTTGTCAAGGGTCCAAATGATAACTGTAGCCAGATACCCAGGATCTAGTGCTGCTTTGGTATGTTGCTCATGCCAGTAAGGGAAAGGAGGAAGAAAGAATTCTGCTTCTACCCGAGAGAGGCAGAGATAGAGCTAAACTACCAGTGCTCTGTGTGTGGCCTTGCTGTGCCTTGAAGTAAAGTGTACTTTCATGGAAATTTAATTAGGCTCAAACATAATAAAAACGCCTGTAATTTGTTCAGTGCCAGCTCGATCACTTTTGTCTTTGAATCTCTGGCTCTGAGCATATATGCCTGGCATTTATATAGTAGTCACTTAATAAATGTTTGTTTATTAATTGATAAAATAAAACAATAAGTCAGGACCATAGGATCTAAAGCTGAAAGACCAAGATAGTAGGAAGTAGTGCTGGATTTGGAGTTAGGTGTCTTGAGTTTGAATCTTGCCTGTGGCAATTACTACTCGGATGACCTCAGTCAGGCCAGACAGGTAACTGCTCAGGGTCTGAATTTCTTCATCTGTAAAATGAAGGGTTTAAAGTAGATTACCTTTGAAGTCCTTTCTAGCTCTAAATGCATGATCTTATGGTCATCTAGTAAATGTCTTCATTTTACAGATGGGGAAACTGAGGCACAGAGCTGTGATTTTCCCCTGAGCTGTTAACTGTCAATAAGTGATTATGGAGTACTTGGGTACTTATTATGTGTTAGGGATGCATATACAAAAGTGAGATAGTCGCTGCTCTCAAGAAGTTTACATTCTATTAAGGAGATACAACACATAACAGGGGGTTGGTAGCCAGAGAAGGGAGCTTAGATTTAGACAGACACTGGCACTTAAAGTAGAGACATAGATAGGTCAGGGGATTATCAACAAGACTTTATTAATGCTCCTCCCCCTTGTAGCCACGATAATATAGGTTTGATTACAGTTTTCTAAGCAAGAGGTAAAAAGTGGAGGAGCGGAGGGAGGGCATTATATTGTAAGCTGCCCTCCCTGCCTAGGCCCTAGTGTATTTGTTGGATGGGATGAAACAGTGTCTAGAAGCCGGGGGCCAGAGATCTTCATTCCTATCTTGGCAGTTCCATTCCGGGGAGTCCCCACACTGAGTGTGATTAAAACTCAATTCCTCTCTTCCCAAATTCTCTTCCCAGGGCACCACAGTGCCTCAGAATGCTTTATAGTTATGTTCTCTTACTATTCCTCTGAAGTGGCAATTGAGAAATTCCCATTGTCCCATTTCTGAGATGATGCGGGACTGGCCTGATGTTACTGAGAAAGTTAGTGGCAGAGCTTTTGGTAGAGTCTACATTTACTACGTCACAGGAACTCAGTGTCAGAGATTTAGAGCAGGAAACGACTTTGAGAGGCCAGTTAGTCCAGCCCTGTCATTTTACAGACGAGGAAACTGAGGCTCAGAGAGCTTGAATCTGGATCATAGATTAAGTTTGCAAGTGAGTGAATGACTGTCTCTTTGCACTATTAGAAATGCTTTGGGATAGAGATTTCTCTTAGAATCCTGGGATAATCAGTTTGGAACAAAATGGGAGATTAAAGACCTAGTGTAACTCCTTCATTTTGTAGATGGGAACCCTCAGGCCCAGAGAGATGAAATGATTTGTCAAAGGTCCCAAGGGCATTAAGTGGTAGAGTCAAGATTTATGTACTTCCTACCTGTGTGACCCTGAGCAAGTCACTTCGCCCTGTTTGCCTCAGTTTCTTCATCTGTAAAATGATCTGGAGAAGGAAATGGTGAGCCGCTCCAGTATCTTTGCCAAGAAAACCCCAAATGGGGTCATAGAGAGTTGGACATGACTGTACGACACTATGTGCTAGGCACTGTACTAAGTAAGCATTTTACATAAGTGCTCTCATCTGAGCCTCCACTCAACTCTTTGAGGTAGAGGCTATCATGGTACAGACAGCTGGGTGGTGCAGTGGGTAGCATGCTAGACTTGTGAGTCGTTTAGCCTCAGATATTTTTTAGCTGTATGACCCTGCACAAGTCACTTGACCTCTGATTACTTCAGTTTCTGCATCCATAAAAGGGGAATAGTAATAGCACCTACCTCCCAGAGCCATGGGGGAGGATCAAATTCTTTCATTCAATCAGTAAACATTCATTAAGCACCTGTATGTGCCAGGTACTATGCTAAACATTAAAGATACAAAAAGAGGTAAAAAGACGGCCCCTTCCCTCAGGGAGCTTATAATCGAATGAGATAATAGTTGTAAAGTACTCCATAAATAATAGTGATGATGGTGATGACTATGACCACTGAGGACTTGCCTAGGGTCATACAGTCAGATAGTGTGTGAGGCATGTTTGTGGCTCATTGTCCTCCTGATCCAGGTCCTGGCCTCTCTCTACTGCACCTCTTGGCAAAGAAGTCACAAGTCCAGTCTTTAACTCTATTTTTCCCTCACTGCTTTAAGAAACCTTATGTACTAGTCTATCAGCTGCTTTTCTCTTAAATTCTACACAAACTCGGTGAACTTGTCTTTTGGAAAGTCACTGACTTTAATCAGATCTCTTCTCACATAGGCCCTTTGCATTTAGATTAATGCAGGTAAATTTGTCTAAGCTTGGTTTAGCAGCCCTTATATTTCCAACCAAAGGTGGGCTCAGCACTGCCCTCAATCTCCCTGGCTGTGCTCCCCTCCTGGTGCACACTGTAAAGGGGAGTCAGCAGAGGAATGAGAGGAGGCAGAAAGCACTTGTCATTTCATTGTGAACTTATGCTGCTCTCTCAGCTACTGTTGGGTCCAGATCCCCCCATGCTTTGGAGCAAACAACACGTTCTGCTCTCCTGTTACCTCCTCATCTGTAGGTAGAAAACCAGCAATTAGAGGATTCCTCCTCTTTGGGTATCTTTGCTGCTGCTCACTGGGGCATCGGACCTCCTGCTCTTCTCCCACTGAATGGAAGGTAATTGAACTGTAAACTGCTTTTCGCCAGATCTCAGCAGAGGGCCTCATGTTTAGCTAGTAGCCAGCAGCACATTTACCAGCATTAGGTGGTCCCTCACCCCCACCCACCGGCAGCAGGAATGAGGAACCTTCCAAGTTCTGCTTCTGAGCCCCATTGATACGTTGGGAGTGCTGTGAGATCATGGAAAGACATATCCAGGCCTTGAGTTCCTGCGCCCCAAAGTAGCATGCATGTTTGTGTGCATGTGTGTGTGTACTTGCATGCCTGCATGTGTGTGTGTGTGTGTAAGGAGGAGGAATGAATGCCATACTTGGCAATATTTTTGTTTGTGTGTATGAGTCCAATTAGGTCTTTCCACAGTGACTTTGGTCCCTCCAAAATGAGAGCTTGTGGCTGCTTTCCTTGTCTGAAAATTGTTCTCCATTTTTCTTTGGGAAATTTGATTATGTTTAGTATAAAAAAGAAGCACATGTTTTCTGAGGAGAAAAAGCCCAATTGTGTGTGTGTTTGTATTTTAATCTTATTGAAGAAGGAATGGGCTTCGTGGCTTGGATGTTGATTCATTGGTTCAATTTGATAAAAGCATTGGTCACTTTCCAAGATTTCTCGTGATGTCCATCCAACAGGCAGCAAGGTCCCTCTTCCTTTCCTGTTCTCCTCAGGGCAGTTTCCTTGGTACTGCCATTTGTGGCATGGTAGTGAAGGCAACACTGGTTGGGGGAGTCACAAGACCTGAGTTTGTGTGATTCAGTGGCTAGAGTGCTAGGTTTGGAGTTTGGAAGAGCTTGAGTTCTAATCCTACCTTTGACATTAATTGTGGGACTATGGGTCAGTCACTTCTCTGGGCCCCACTTTCCTCATCTGTGTAATGGGCTTTGGTATTACTCATAGTACCCCTAAAAAGTTTGGTGTGAGGGCTGAATGAGATCATGTATGGAAAACGAATGTCAAATCTTAACACATGTGTATGAATGCATATATATCTAAGTGTAAATGTATGTGTGCATGTGTATCTCTGTTAATTTAAGCCTCTTGAATGTGAAGAATGTTTAATTTTTTCATTGTATCCACAGTGCTTAGAAAAAAAAAGTCTTGGTACAGGATAAACCCTTGATAAATGTCTCTTGATTGACCATTTTATTGCCTCAGTGATCTTGGGCAAACCGTGGAATCTCTGTGGGCCTCACCTTCCTCAACTATAAAATGAGAAGGTTATGAGACCAAATGGACTTGGAGCTGCCTTCCAGCTGCAGCTCTACGATTTCTATTGGCCTTTCCCGGATCCTAGCCACGTATTTTCTCTTGTTCCTACAGGTTTCCTAGTTAAAATAACACCTTCTAATTGTATATATTTTAAATATCTTTTTCCAAAGCCTTTTCACATAACGATCTGTTTGATCTCATAATAAATCTGTGAGACACATGTGAAGATATTATTATGGTTTTTCTAGATTAGGCCACCAAAGCTTGGAGAATTAATGATTCATAATGGTGCTGTGAATTACAGAGAGAGGGAATCCTCACATTAGTATAAGACCTCCTTCTGGAGCTGTTTTCCAGTTCCAACTCTCCTTGGTGGCCCTAAAGAACAGTCATGTTACTGTCCACAGATCTAGGGATAACCCTCAGGGATTCAGGGTTTTTCTATAGTACTGTTTCACAACCCCGCAACTGGTGTGGTCCTCGTTGATTATCAGTTAGCCAACCAGAGTTTGTTAGCTTTTAGAAAGGGGCATTTGCCAAGCAGATATAGAAAGGGCAGTTATTAACAGAAATAATCTCCCCTCCCCCAACTCAGGCTAAAGCTTGGGATATGTTCTCTCCTTACATACCAAAGGTCCCTGTGAAAGAGTGAGCTCAAGCGCCGAGAACCCCATGTGCCTAAAGGGTAAGTCAGGGCTTCTGACTGTTGGGAGCCCTTTTCTCTCTTCATGAAGTCTTTATCAGGTTTCCCTTTGGTATTACCTCCTTTTGGGTTCAGAGGGTTGATTCTTTGGCAGAATCCTGAAACTACCTGTTTTTTGGGGCATGTCTCAGCTCCTGTTACAGGTGCTATCATCAGCTCCTATTATCTTAGAGACGCTAAAACCTATGGGTACTGATGGAAAGTTGAAATCTTCCAACTTTTTGAAGTTTACAAGGCTTTCCTCTAGTAAAGGGGACAGAGATTCTGTCTTCTATTCCCCCTTCACGAGGGATTCCTTCTCAGGACCCTGGCTGGATCTGGGCCACCCTAGGCTGGCCTGCTCTTGGAATGCTGGCTTGCAAGACCCAGAGGTCCTGACTGATTCTCTTTAACCCACCACGAGACATGCCCTCTGTCCACAAGACACCTGTGTGTCATCTACCTTCATTCAGTGACAGGAGTGCTTAACTTCTTCCAAGTTGGGAGGATTTGTTTGTACCCATTTTTATACTTTTAATTATTGAAGGAATAGGGGAATCTGGGCTTTGTTCACAGCTGATTTATACCTTTAATTTTCTAATTGATCGGCAAGATGCACTCACCTGAGAAAGCTATCAGGGTATGGAAAACCTTGTTAGTTACATGAATTGGGATTGCAGCCAATGGGATGCCCTTCTTACACAGGAACTTGAGTCTGTGGTTTCCAGTTCAGTGCATTGCCCAGCCTGCCTCTCCAGCATCTCCCAAACCCTTCTCCCCTCTCCACTAAAACAGCTACTACTCCAATTTAGGCTCTTTCAAATAGTTCTCAGGGAAAAAAACAAAAACAAAAACA
>CM053624.1:355450659-355471789 GCA_028646595.1 Phalanger gymnotis
CCCTCCCCCACTCAGGCTAAAGCTTGGGATATGTTCTCTCCTTACATACCAAAGGTCCCTGTGAAAGAGTGAGCTCAAGCGCCGAGAACCCCATGTGCCTAAAGGGTAAGTCAGGGCTTCTGGCTGTTGGGAGCCCTTTTCTCTCTTCATGAAGTCTTTATCAGGTTTCCCTTTGGTATTACCTCCTTTTGGGTTCAGAGGGTTGATTCTTTGGCAGAATCCTGAAACTACCTGTTTTTTGGGGCATGTCTCAGCTCCTGTTACAGGTGCTATCATCAGCTCCTATTATCTTAGAGACACTAAAACCTATGGGTACTGATGGAAAGTTGAAATCTTCCAACTTTTTGAAGTTTACAAGGCTTTCCTCTAGTAAAGGGGACAGAGATTCTATCTTCTATTCCCCCTTCACGAGGGATTCCTTCTCAGGACCCTGGCTGGATCTGGGCCACCCTAGGCTGGCCTGCTCTTGGAATGCTGGCTTGCAAGACCCAGAGGTCCTGACTGATTCTCTTTAACCCACCATGAGACATGTCCTCTGTCCACAAGACACCTGTGTGTCATCTACCTTCATTCAGTGACAGGAGTGCTTAACTTCTCCCAAGTTGGGAGGATTTGTTTGTACCCACTTTTATACTTTTAATTATTGAAGGAATAGGGGAATCTGGGCTTTGTTCACAGCTGATTTATACCTTTAATTTTCTAATTGATCGGCAAGATGCACTCACCTGAGAAAGCTATCAGGGTATGGAAAATCTTGTTAGTTACATGAATTGGGATTGCAGCCAATGGGATGCCCTTCTTACATAGGAACTTGAGTCTGTGGTTTCCAGTTCAGTGCATTGCCCAGCCTGCCTCTCCAGCATCTCCCAAACCCTTCTCCCCTCTCCACTAAAACAGCTACTACTCCAATTTAGGCTCTTTCAAATAGTTCTCAGGGAAAAAAAAACAAAAACAAAACCTTTCTCCCGCCATTTCTTGTCTTCTTCATCTGTTGTACCCCTTTCCCCCTTAGTAATAGCTAGTAGTTAAATAGTACTTTTAGTTTTCCATATGACTTTCTCAACACCATCTCATTGGATCCTCAAAACAACCAAGCGACAGATGGGTACTATCAGTGCTCCATTTTACAGATGGGGAAATAGAGGCTCATAGAAGGTGAGTGACTTGAGCAAGGTCTCACAGTAAGTGAGATTTGAAGGCAGGCTTCTTGACCCCAAGTCAGGGCCCTATCTCTTTTGGTACTCTGGCTTTCACTATACCAGGTTTAATATTTAATGACTTGTCATTTTAAAGAAAGTATAGGAACTGATTACGTTATCTTGATTCTCTCCTTAACGGTAGTTTTCTACAAGAATGGGCCTGTTCTATGTCTTGTGGGCAATACCATCTATTGATCTGAGGGTTTCGTGTCAGAAAAGCTTGTGTGTGTGTGTGTAGCAGTTCTTTAAAAGCAAGGAGCCAAATAGAGCCAGATGTGATGTTGCTGGAAGCTGTCGCCAATTCTTGATGAAACACATGTGGATCATCCAATTGGTGGATTATGTGTGGCAAATTTTTAATCCCAGTGTGGTTTCCTTCTCCACTTCCACTTCTGAGTTACCTACCTTGGCAGTCAGTTACTGTGGGCTAAGGAGCACCTTCAAACATTCAACATTTTTTTTTCTGACAATTTAGGCAGGGAAAATTTGTTTATTCTCTTAGTTTTGAGTCATAGATATTCATTAAATTGTTTTGGTATTTAGACTGGCCTATCTGTAGATAGGAAGATTTCCTTTTCTTAGGTAGAAGTTAATTTTTTTTAAATTCAGAATTTATTCAACAATGAAAAAAAATTTCTTATCTTGCCTTTATTTTCAAATACTGTGTAAACTTTCTCCATCTTCTCAGAGAGTCATCCCTTATAACTAAGAAGAAAAAAGAAAGAATGGGAAAAAACAACAACAGCTTAGCCAAACTAATAAACATGTCAGTCAAAATAAGAGGTATTTTCCACTCCCATAGGCTATTACTTCTGCAAAGAAGGAAGAGAGGTACATTTGCATATCTCTGAAAAGGACCAAAGGACCAAAGTTGATCATTTTAATTACCCAACATTCAGTCTTGATTTTTTTTTCCATTGTCCACCATCATTTATGAGGGACCTCCAATGTGTAGCAGGCTATGCTAAATGTCTTCAAGGAAATTATATTCTTCTAAGTTAAATTAAAAACAAAACAAAAAAAAACACCGAGTTGTTGGGGAAAATACTTAGCATCTCAGAAAATCAAGGAAGATCTCATGTCCTGTGATAGGATTTTAGATTTTGAACTCTGAGGTAACATAAGGGTCATCTAACTCTTGTCTTTTACCAGTGGGGAAATGGAAGCTCAGTGCGTTTTAATTGACGTATAAAATGTCACACAAGTGATAAGAAGCAGAGTCAGGATTTGAATCCGTATCTTCTGATGGTAAAGCCAGTGCTATTCCAACTCAACCTGCTGTCTCAGGTCAATGTGGCATTTGATCTAAGTGTTAAAAGAAACTGGGCATTCTAAGAGGATCAAGTGATGAGAGAATGTGTTCAAGGCTTGACTATCGAGTCATGGAGATGGGAAATGAAATGTCATGGAGAGAGAAGAACAAGCAGGTCCAAGGGTTGCATTTTGTCTTGGAAGGCTTAAGAGAAACAATGAAGCTTCTTGAGCAAAGGAGTGATGTGGCTAGATCTGTGCTGAGGGATATCAGTTTGGCAGTTATGTGGAGGATGGATTGGAGACAGCAGAGATGAGAGATGAGGTGACCAATTAAGAAGGCATTTTAATAGTCCAGGTAAGAGGTAATGAGGGCTTGGACTATGGCATTGGATGTGATAGTAGAGTCAAAAGGTTAGGAACGAGAGATAACATTTGCAAAATTTGGAGATGGATTGAATATGGTGTTATGGGATGATGAAGAGTCCAAGATGGCTCCTAGCCTGGGAACTTGGGTATCTGGAAGAATGGTCGTAGCCTCAAAAGAAATAAAGAATTTAAGAAGGAGAATCTTTTTGGGGTGAAAGAGAGTAAGTTGTTTTAAATATCAACTTCATAATTGAGCTCAGCATTTCCCAAACTATTTTCTTAGAGTCTTGGCCTTTGACGTGTAATAAAGAAGGATTCTGGGAGAAAACATCATTGTTGTCAGTGTTTTCGACTCAAAAATATTTGATATAAAATTGTATGTATCAAAAGTACTATTTGTAATATTTTTCTATATGACAATAGACTAATTTCCTTTTTAGAAGAGTCATGCCAATGCTTTGTTGTTTTCTTTTTGTTTTTTTAAACCGAGGGCTTTGGTAAAATATGGTTAGGGACAGTAGACCTAATTTCCTTTTTTTATTATGGTTAGAATAAGTTAAAGCAGTTGTCATTATGAATTTTTATCTTTAATTGATTTCTTCTTTTAACAGAGAAAGAAGGGAGTTAATGCTATTGCCTACCCTCTTAGATTATCTCCAATTTATCTTGTGTGTTTCCTGCTTGTGTGTAATGATGTCTATGTGTTGTTATACTGTTTAGATTGTGAGTTCCTTGAAGGCTGGCATGACTTTTACCATCCTTTGTGTCCTGCTTAGCACAGTGTATGGCATATATAGTAGGTGCTTAATAAATGCTTCCTTACTTGACTTGAAAGGGGGTTTTGTGTTTGAGTCTAGAATCAGATGACAAGGTCCTTTTCTCTGGGCTTGTTTCCTCATTATTTTCAGATGCAACACACACACACCCGCCCACCCCCATCAGGAATCTGGTCTAACCCATATGTGAGGGAGTCCCTTTACATAGCATATACAACAAGTGACCATTTCATCTTTCTTTTGAAGAACTCCAGGGATGGGAACACCATTGCACTATTGCAGAATAGTCTGTTCCCTTTGGGACAGGTCTCATTGTTGGGACAGGTCTCATTGTTAGGACAGTTTTCCTGACATCAAGCTTAAATATATCTTTCTAAAACCTCTACCTGTTTCTCCTAGTTTTTCTCTCTGGGCCAAATCGCTCTTCGGTAAGACAGCTTTTCAAATACTTTTAAAGACAGCAGTCATTCCCTCACCAGAGTTTTCCTAGAGACTCCTTCTCTCCCTCCTCCCCCACTCCAAGTTTTTCTTTTCTTGCTCAAACATATGTAAGATGAAGGGGGTGGCCTTGACGATCTTCATGTTCCCTTGTACCTTCAAATCCATGTGGTAATCCTGGGGTCCTCTTTTTTGCTTGAAAATGACCCTGACTGGGTGGGTGGAAGGGGGTGGTCATTGTTCTTATATCCTCTAGACTAGCATTTTGGGGTTCTGTCCAGAGTAGTTTGTAGCCCTACGATTATCAAGAAGGTCAGTTTAGCTTTACCATGTCGGGGGCAGCTTGGTGGTGAAACTATTAAATTGTTGAGCTTAGAGTCATGGGGATGCCTGAGTTCAAATCCTGCCTTCCTTAGGCACTTACAAGCTGTGTGACCCTGGACAAGACCCTTAGACTTTCTGGGTCTCATTTTTGTCCTCTGTAGTATCAGGGGACTCACTGGCCTCTGAGGTCCTTTTGAACTCTAAATTTGAATCCTTTGCAACTCATTTCTGTTTGTGCCTCAGTTTCCTTCTCTGTAAAGTGAGGGGGCTTTAGATTTATGACCCTATGATCCAACATCTCATTTGCATTCTCTTTTTAGTTTGATTTTGTACAGTTAGCTACTTCTTCCAGGCAAAGGCTGGAAACGAAAAAATTATTGTGTTGCCAGGGTTCACTTTCCTTATTTTCTATTAAATGGTTTTCTATCTTGAATACTATAGATTTCATCTGGACAAAAGTACTTGGAGAACTAGATATATTCGATATGGAACACTTAATTTGCTTCTGTTTTGAAAAGTCAAGGTTTTTTTTTTTAAGAACCTCCCTCTCCCCCAAGCTTGTCTCTACTCAAAATTAACCATCCCTTCCAGTAGAGTATCTTATACTTACTCTGTCTGCCAAAGTCATTTACAAACATTTATTTTTCTGTCAGCCATTCTACCCAGTTCATATGGCCATCCCCTAGTTTAGTACCCACTACATAATCTGGGGCTGCTTAATCCCTCAGTTCTGAAATAAAAGCAGGGTGTTGGGGGGTAGGGAGCAGTACCAGCCATTTCAGGGGACTCTGATGACCCCATTCTGACTCCTTTAAGAACACTCTGGCTGGAGAAAATAATTTTCATACTTGGCATCAGGCTCAGGGTCATTTGTGCCCAAGGAGAGGAATTTCATACACATGAATACAATTTGATAAAAGTCTCCTGAGAAGGACTTCCAAGCAAAAAGGGTTAGCAATACGAATTCACATACCGTCCTTGGAAATGCTGATAGACTCTCACTTGACTCTGTGCTGTATACTGAGTTGGCATCTTACCAGACTCTTCCTGCATAGGAAATAGGTAATTGTATCATGCTGAGGAGCTGGCTTGCTGATTTTTTTAATCAAAAACTGCCTTTTCATTTAAAACAAATATAATTTGCATCAGCGGAGTTTCATGAGAAGGAGCTGATTGCCACCTTCTCATCCCATTCATTTATTTGGTTCAGCATTTACTGAATGCCTACTGTATGCAGGGTTTTAGAAACGAGGGAACCGAGGCCCAGAGACTTAAGTGACTTGCTCAAGGTCACATAGGTAGTACCCATCAGAGAAGGGATTTGAATTTTGATCCTGCGGGCTCCATAGCTAGTGCCTTTTCTACTGTAGCTGACTTCAAATCCTGACTGCCCATCGGGACTTGTTGTTGAGCTGTATACATGTTGTATCCCTCTGCTTCTAGAAACCCCCCTCTCCCAGTAGAATCCAAGTCCTTGAGGGCAGTAACACCTCTCACATAGAACAAGGGGCTAGAGTAGCTGTATAAAAACCTTCCCTGAATAGTATGGAGTAGAATTACCCAGGATCCCACAGTGAGTAAGCAAGAGAGCCCTTGCATCTCAGCCCTCTGACTCCATATCTGTGCTCTGCCTATGAATAGGTGATTTCCTGATTGATCCCGTGGGAGATTATTTTAGGATGTCTTGGGCTTCATCTTTTTGACACTATGTCAGCGTGAGAAACAGTTGGGAAAGTGAGGCTCTGGGAGGCAGCTCGTTGGTGCCTTAGAGTCAGGAAGACCTGAATTTAAATTTGGGCCAGGACAGTTACAAACTGGGTGACCCTGGCCAAGTCACTTTACCCTCTGTCTGCCTTAATCTCTTCGTATGTAAAATGGAGATAATAATATCACTTCCCTGTCTTCGTTGTCTTTCAGTCGACTCCTCAGGATCCCATTTGGCAAAGATACTGGAGCAGTTTGCCGCTCTCTTCTGCAGCTCGTTTTACAGACGAGGCAACTGAGGCAAACAGGATGAAGTGACTTGCCCAGGGTCACACAGATAGGAAGTATCAAGTGTCTGAGGCCGGATTTGAACTCATGTCCTCCTGACTCCAGGGTTGGTGCTTCGTCCGCTGTGCCACCTAGCTGCCCCCAGTTCACGTGTATTGATGGACAGAGTTTCCCACACTAGAAGTTCCCCAATACTGATAAATTACCAGATGTGGGCTGAAAAAAAAAATACTTATACTATTTTAAAGGAAAACAGTAATGACTACAGATTTATGTAGGGCAAAAGATTCAAGGCTAAGGGAACACAGTCTATGCCTGAAGGGGACGGAGAAGAAGAAGAGGAGTTAGGAATGCAGCGTTGGTGTGGGTTCCAGGCCAAGCAAAGAAATCTTAGAAAAATCTTTCTGTAGTTTGAGAGGTGCGTGGGGCTCCTGTCCGCAGGGAGCCGGAAACAAGCTGAGAAAGCCCAGGAAATGGTAGCAAGGTGGAAGCTGCCGAGAAGGGTCAGAATCGAAGAAGCCGTGGAACCTATTCTGTCCAATGGGCACAAATGTTTTGGAGCCTGACGTGAGAAATTTAAAAAAAAATCACCCTAGAATTTCCAGAGCATAGTATTACAAACAAATGTGTGGCTTTGTTTTCAATTCCTCTCCTTTATTTTTAAAGTCTCTTGTTTTCAGGTAGCTAACGTGGACTGAGCTGAGAGCTTCTCAAAGGATCCTGGCAGTTGACCCACCCAACCTCAAAGTCTTCTCTCATCACAATCATGTCAAGATCTTTATTGCCAAAGGTGGCCAGCCCCTTGGCAGACCCACTCTGCAGTTCTGCACTTTCCCTATGGGGCCAGCAAGTCAGTTGTTTTGACTGGACAGACTAGTTAATTTAGTTAAGGTCAGTGCAGCATTGGCCACATATAGAGATAACAGGCTTACTGTATACAATATTTGTAATTGATTATCTATGAAAACTCCATACAAGAGAAATCAGCACTTCCTCCTCATCAGGTGAAAGGGGGAGAAAGCATCCTTCTTATTAGGTTTGTGTGAGGCTGGCTTGCAGATATGGTTACTTTTCCTATTTATTTCTTAATGGATAAAATCTGTCAGAGATACATCTTGGCATTTTACAAGCATTTTGCTTGGAGAGAAATTTCTGGCCAGATTTTCCCATGCTAAACACAATTCTCTGTAGTTGCTTTAAAAAAAAAATGCAGGCTTATCAGACACTATGGCCAGCCACGTCACCAACATGATGGGTCCCTGTTCCCTGAACTCCTGTGTCTTCATTAGAAATCTCAGGGCAGCTAGGTGGCGTAGTGAGTAGAGCACCGACCCTGGAAGCAGGAGGGCCTGAGTTCAAATGTGACCTCAGACACCTGACACACTTACTCACTATGTGACCTTGGACAAGTCACTTAACCCCAATTGTCCTGCCTTCCCCCCTGCAAAAAAAAAATCACAACACTCAGATTGTTAGGAAGACAGATGTTGAGGCTATCTTCTAGAAGATCCTGGGCTTCTCTTTTCATAAGGATTATGCCTTTGTTCAGTATGTGAATGAGTGAAATGCCCATGCAGCTGTGGCTGGGGAGGATGGCAGAATGATTGCTGGCCAGGTACTGGATATTAATCTGGCCGCAGACCCCAAAGTGAACTGAAGAAGAGCAGGTGTGAAGCATTCTGTAGTGGAGACGTTTGGCTCTTCTTTTTGACCTATGATTTTCAACAAGATTGTTTTGACACGACATACAGCTACCCCACACGTGTACCACCTCCTTCCATTTCTGGTGCAGTGGCGCCCTCAAAATGCCACCGTGTGTGTCAGCAAACACTTCCTGAGGAGGCAAAAGTGGTTTTAATTCCAAGAACAGGCAGCAGGGCTCTTCATTCAAATCTGGCCAATTGAAAGGTGATGATCTTAGACAATTAAGGAGTTGGCCCAGATAAAATATAAAGTGGATTCTTTATTGGAGAGCCTGGGGGAAAAAAATGAAAAGAACAAAGCAAACAAACAGCTGGAGTTGATCAAGGCTGATGAAAAAGAAGTTGAAGGAGAGAATGACAGAGACAACGCCAATGGCGAGGACGACTCTTCAGCTCACGTGGGGGCTTTAGAGCTCTTGTCCCATTATTCCTTTACCTAGGTGCTTGTCTTTGATCAAACTTTTCAGCAGATCTCCCTTAGTATCTTCCGCACATGTTCAGTGTTGGGCCCAAGCCATGTTCATTAATTCTGCCCTGCACCTGGTTTCTTTCCTACTTCCTTCTATTCTCCTAGTACTTATATTAAATTCTGCTGTAATTTTGCTCTTTTAATTTTGATACCTCTTTATGACTTAACAAAAAAAGGATGCTTTTTTTTTAAATAGCCTTAAAAATGCACACTAAAAACATGATAGGGTTTTTCTATGTTTCACCTAAAAAGCAATGGAGAGATGAAGATTCAGTCTACAGGATATTATCAGAAAGATGTAACACACACACACACACACACACACACACAGCCATATCAAGAATAAAGGCTAGATTCATTAACATTTGATATATGTCCATTGGTATCCGTGGAATGTGGAGAGAATGCTAGCGGGCTGGACGGACCCCCTCTGGTGAGATTCTCCCTGTGTTGGTTATCTCCACTTTATCCTATTTTCTTCTGTGTACTTAGTCCTTCACCTGTTATTTCCTTACAGAGCCCAGAGAGCAGAGACTGTTTTTGCCTTTCCTTCTAACCCTAGCGCCTAGAACAGTGCCTGGCATATGGTTTGTTGATTGATTATTCAAAGGCTTTTCTTCCCTTGAGTTGTCCAGTAGTGCCTAATTATCAGTAGTTTTTTAAACTGTGAAAGGGGAAGGGAGGGTGACTTCTACTGAAACATATTAGTGGAAAAAATGGGTGGGAGAATAGGAAATTGAAATGGGTGCTGATTTAGGAAGTAGTAAGCTGCCCCACATTGAAGATTTCTAAGCATAGACTGGAAGAACATTTATCAGGCAAGTTGTAGAAGTTCTGCTTTCTTGAGTCAGGATTGGATTAGATGACTACCAACAGTCCTTCATTTCTGAAATTCTGTTGTTCTGTGAAATCCAGGAGAGCCCAGTAGCTGGACTGGAGGCTGATACCAAATCTGATTCTATACTCTGGGTCTCCTTTGTGAGAGTCGTCAGACAATAATGATTGAGATAATTAGTCTGAAAAAAAGAGAAGAAGAGTGGTGCAAAGAAAGGCACTCTGAATCTGGAGTCAAAGCAGCTGGATTCTCGAATTGGCCCACTACTTCAGGAAGCATTTAGTGAACCCTTCTTATGTGCTACACATTGTGCTAGACACTGGGAATGCCTTCCCTCAAGGAGCTTAAATGGAAAACAACCCAGAGAAGTGTAGAAAAATAAAGTCAATGTGTAGGGAATGGGGTGTGGCATTCCAGGTATCACGAATAAACAGCCTTTGGAAAAGCATGGCAGGTGGAAGCTGACGTGGGATGTTTGGGGAACAGTAAGTTGGCCAGTTTGACTGTCTGTAATACAGAGTGTGTGAGAGACTAGCATGCAGTTGATGTGGAAAGACAGGTGAAGGACCTTAGATGCTGACCACTGAAGTTACATAAGCAGGGCAGGGAACTACTCAAGTCTGTGCTTTATGACTATCTATTTTGTAGCTTTGAGAGGATGGATTGGTGAAGGGAGAGGCTGTAACCCTGGGGACTAAATCAGAGGCAATTGCAGTAGTTCAGGTGATGGAATGAGGGTCTGGACTCAGGTGAAAGTTGTGTGAGGAGAAAGAAGGGAGTGGGTATGAGCTGTTGACTTGGCCACTAAAAAGCAACATGTTGTAGTGGTTAGGGTATCCAACTTGGAGTCAATTCAATTCAAACATTTATTCAGTGCTTACTATGTGCCAGGAATTGTGCTAAGTCAGGAAGATCCAGGTTCAAATCTCATCTTACCCAAGGTCCTTGTGTTGCCTTAGGCAAGTCATTTAACTTATCGGTGCCTTAGTTTCCTCATCTGTAAAATGGGTAAGTTGGACTTGATAGCCTTTCTAGCTCTCTGTTGATCCAGTTATTCTGTGATTGGACCAAATACCTGAATAATCTTGGATAAGTCAGCTCATAATCCAAGCTAATAAGCTTGGATAAGTCAGTGAAAAATGTCTGGATTGGATTAAATGACTTCAAAGGTGTCTTCCTGTTTCACATTTGTGATTGTATGATCCTTCTAGCTCACAAAGTGGATTTAATCCCTACTGGCTTGTTTACTTTTTTTTTTTAAATAAGACGCTCCCCCCCCAAAAAAAAAGAAAAGAAAAATAAGTAAAACCCATTTTTTCGTTCTGGAAGCTTCTTCCTAGGTTACCCTGGGAATGGAGAGAGAAGCGCCATTTTTCTTTGCAGGTATGTGGCTACCTTAGCAAGCTAATTTTGTTCCTGCTGGGATAATTTGGAGAGTAACCATGGGCTCAGGTATAGGTCAGATTTAAACTTTCATGTCCTTTGACATTTTACTTTAGAACTTTATGAAAGTATTAACCTTTGTTTTTGTGATGGGGGCTGGGGAGACCCAAGCCTGGGGAGGGGCTCATGTAGGCCACTAGAGCATCAACACTTGGGGGAGGGGGAGGGCATTAGCAAAACCTCATTCCCCTTCCACTCATCTCTCAGAGAGGAAGCCTGTGCCTCACTGACCTATGAGCATACCAAGCCTAGGTTGACCTCTACACCTTGCATCATGCCCCTTTTCCATCTGGAATAACTCCTTTCTGTCTGTCCACACCCTCTCCATTCTTCATGTCTCAGCCTGTCTAGTCTAAGCAGACCTTCCTTTACTATTTTCAGCCTTGAATGATCTCTTTCTTTAGGAGTTATTGTCTAAACCACTCATTTTTAATTCATTCTCTTGCTCTTCTGTAACCACCAACTTGCTCATTTGCTGCTTAAGAGCTGGGACCTTGTGTTGGACTTCTCTCAAACCTGCCCAGGTACCCAGTAAAAGACTGACCATACTGTAGGTGATGAATCAATACTTACTGAGTGAAATTGAATGGGAATGATATGTGAAAGTTAATTGGATTGAGAGGGCAGGGGCTTGACAGCATGGAGTTTTTTTTTAAACCTCCTTCACTTATAATATTCCACACTTAGATGGGAAACCAGGTTGGTGGGATTTGGCACAATTGGAAAAAAAAATTAGGCCAGTAGTCGGGGGAATCCAGTCTGTAGGTCTGTCTCTGCCACAGAGCCCCCCTCTAACCTGAGTCAAGGGCCCATCATCAGAGATTGAATTGATTCCATCTTCCCTCGTCTGTATCATGGATATGTGTTTAGTGATTTACATGCTATCTCCCCCTCTAGAATGTCAACTCCTTGAAGATAGGGGCTGTTCCCTACTTCCCACCCCCTTTATTTCTGTCCCTGATGCGTCAAGTGGCTGGCACACAAATAAGCTTTGCAAAACTTAATGCTCTGTATGCATACGAGCTGTTTCGATGATGTTATAGAAGAAATTCTTGTCAGAATAAGAGTTGAAAACTAGGATCCTCCTTTGGTTCACTTAATTATTAACTTGGTTCAGTTGCTTAGGTACTCAATTTCTGGCAGCTTTTGCTTTTTCCCTTGAGGTTAATAGTAATGTAACCTGACTAATATATTCATCTGGCCCATAGTTTCATTCACAAAAGGAGAGCGTGGGTGTGGGCAATCATCTCAGTCTCATAACAATGTCAGGAGCATGCTCAGTGTCTTGTCTTCAGGTATGAAACAGAGAGAGAAACTTCTCTGGTCACGCCCCATTCTCATACTTGGAAAGCTTGCTTCGGTTGAGGATCCCAGTTTGGAATAAGGGGGAGGGAGACCCAGGTTACAGGTAAGACAGCACAGAATCTGCATGTTTAAATCGTATGGAATTCCTAAAAAACAAAGCTTTTTCTGTTCCTCCCTCAGGGAGGGGAATGGGGGTGGGGTGGGGATGGAAGAATTGGGGATACTGCCTTTGGCTTACCTGTCCCACCCTTCTTAAATCTGTGTCTACCTGACTTGGTTGTCGATTTCATTGTTAGGGAGCCATCTTGGGCATTTTGTTTTTATTGTCTGTCTTGGAGTGGAGTTCTTCCTTTCCAGCCTGGTGGCAGGCAGTGAACTCCCCACCAATCAGTTGCAAAGACCATTCAGGACATGTTGAGTGCCCTGGAGCAAATGGCCTTCTGCACCTGCTTGGCAACCTGAGAAGGCAAAATTTAGAGAGAGAGCAGGGAGGCTTTTTTCCTTCTGCCAAAAAATTTCTTCTTCTTGGGCTCTAATAGCAGTAAAATTCCAAACACCCGTTTCTCATCTTATGGTATAATAACTAAGCAAAACTAGGGATTTGGAGTCAGAGAGTCTGGGTTCCAACTGTGCTCCTGTAACTTAGTACATGAGTGACCTTGGGCAGGTCATTTAACTTTTCTGAGTCACAGCTTCCTTAGTTGTAAAGTGTGAGAGTAGAGAGATACAACCCCTGGTTCCCTCCTGACTCTAAATCTCTGTTTCTCTGGTCCCATTTTAACCATATTCCATGATCCACACTTGTAAAATGTCCCAAAGTATTTAATTGGTAAAGAACTGACTTAGTCACGTTCTCAAATCTCCTCTAGAAACCAGGAAGACACTCTGTCTCTTGAGAGGGAAAACAGACTGAAAATTTTCTTTACATGTTGAAGAGTTTTCTCCTTCCATGTAGTATTGGACTAGGAGGACATATATGCGTAACGAGATGATGGATATAACAGAGGGTGGCAGTGGGGCACACTGGATTGAGATTTGGGTCCAAAGATCTGGGTTCAAATTCTATTCTTCATTACTTATATGACCTGGGGCGAATCACTTGACATCTCTGGACCTTGATCACTCCTTTGCAAAATAGGGCTGAATGGCCTCCAAGGCCCCTTGCAGTTTTACAGTTTTGCTCTTCAAATCCAGAAATTGATTTTTAGAGGTCCTTGGGTAATGAAATGACTTACCAAGGATATATAGGTAGTACCAAAGGCAGCATTTGAACCTTTAACTTCAGTGTCAGTGTTCTATCCATGGCACCGTGCTGCCTCCATGTCAGTCAGATACAGTACATAAAACACTTCACAAACTTTATAGCACCATATAAATATCAGTAGTAGTCTTTTTAAAAATTTCTCTCCCTGATGGGGGCACCAAACTCTGTTATGTGCGATTGGAGATACATTTAATCTAAGGACAGATGCTGTTGATTAGAACATTGTGTGGTCTGGCAGACATGGGGGAGGGGGGATGCTATGTTAATAGCACCCTCAGATTTTCCTCACAGGTAGGAAGAAAGCTGTTGGAGGACATCATCGTTTCAGTGGAAGGAGCGGTTTTGTCCTTTAGGAGATGAGAGCTACCTGAATGATCCATGGAAAACAGGACATTTCATAGTAAATATAGACCATTTTATAATGACCTGGAAGAAGCCAAGCTTCCCAAGATCTGACTAGAGCAGGGATTCTTCACCTTGTTTTATGTCATGGACCCATTTGGCAGTCTGGGGAAATCTATGGACTTTTTATTAGGAGGATGCTTTTAAATGCATAAAATAAAATTACTAGGGTTACAAAGACAGGCAATTCTATTGAGACAATTATCAAAATATTAAAAAAAATAAGTTCATGGTTTCCAGGTACAAGATAAGCAGTGCTTTGTAACCCTGGCACAGCTGGAAGAGAAGGTTGATCTGGGTGCCATGATCACTCTTTCGCAGATTAATTTGATCAAAAACCCCACTGGAGCTTACAGGACACTGAAGGAGCCCAGAAACACAAATTAGGGGTGAAACACCTCTTTTTTGTTTGACTTGTGGATTGTCATTGGGAGGGGAGTGGAGGTAAGTTTGTTTTGGGCGAGGGGGTTTTGTTTGGCCCTCTGTGATGAGTGGAGGGAGGTGAGTAGCACTTGCCTGAAGTTGGTCCTTTCTTTCCAGGCTTGCCTTCTGCAGAGTAGGGGCCATAGTCTGATCTGAGATTGGGGAGGGATGACCCCTCAAATCACTATGGATAATTTCCCCCAACTCTTCTCTATCACAGGGAACAGCAGGGTTCCTTGAAACGTAGTTTGGAGAAGGTAGAAATTGACAGGAATATAGAATAAAATGGGAGAAAATTTTATAGTGAATTACGTATATGTATGTGTGTGTCCCATTTGGGGTTTTCTTGGCAAAGATACTGGAATGGTTACATATACACACATGCACGTGCACATGCACACACACGCATGCACACACCCAACTAACCTCAATCAGAGTAATAATCCAAGACAACAAATCTGAGAAGTTAAGTAGTTTTTATGTGACTTACCACGTCTCTTAGAGGTTAGGGGCTGTATATTATGTTTTGCATACTATTCTGACATTAATTAACATTTATAGAACTGGAAAGGTGACAAAGTCCTTTAGACAAAATGCCATCTCCTTTGATTCGCACAACAACCCTGGGAAGTAGATGCTATTATTATCCCCACTTTACGGGTGAGGAAACTGAAGCTAAGAGAGGTTAAGAGATACTCCCCCCACCTCCACCCCCATCACACAGCTACTTATGTGTTGGGCAGGATTTGACCTCATTGAATCCAAGACCCACATTCTGTCCGCTGAGCCACCTGGCAGTCTAATGTGCCACATTTTGTCTCACAAGAAGATATAATATGAACAGGTGTATGGACTAGCCCCGTGATGTCATGGGTAGAAGAAGGCTGGCACTTCTTAGGGAGTTGCCCAGAGTACAGAGACTTGTTCAGGGTCACACAGCCCATATGTGTCAGAGATGGGGCCTCTGGCTTTGAGGCCAGGTCTCTATCCACCATGCCACACCAACACCAGAACAATAATTTCCCAGGACTGTTAAAAAAAAAAAAGAAACAAACAAAAACAAAGTCCAATGTTAACACCAGTGCTTTTCGGTTTCTGTGGAATTTTATCTAATTACTCTCTTTACTTCTTCAAGTGTGACTGTGACTGACTATAAATATACATATCTAACCATGAGACTCCCACTCCCTTAGAAGCAGGATTACAGTCCAAGCATATTTTAACTCCTATACTTTGGAATAATACATTCACAAATAATATATCATGTGATTTGGAAAATCAATGCATTGTGGAAGGTTGATTTTAATTTGCTTTCCCTAATCCAATTCTAACCCTGATACAATTCTGCAAGTCAAATTCAAAATGTAGGTGGATGGGGAAGTGTATTACGCTCTATATGGAGAGTCTTGGGCTTCTTTCGCTGTGTGTAGCAAATTACCAGGGAGGCCCAGATCCTTGCTATAAATGAGTTTTACTACCTAAAGGAATTAATATAGTTTCCCCTTGCACTTGTGTGCCTAGCTCTCCTCACTCTCCTCTGTGAATGTGACTGAGGCCTGCCTTGCACTAGCCTGGTCATGCCAAAAAGCAGGCTGATATTCACACGTGTAATGTTTCCCATCTCTCCTGATTTATGAAAGGATCTCATGTTTTCTCTGAAAGTTTTCCTACCTCCTCTGACTTTCTGTGATCTGCTTTTACTTCATGCTCAACCCGATTTCAGCCGATGAATAATCAGAATGGACAGATGCACAGTATTAGGAAAGGCTAGGGATGAAAAAAGCATTGGAATAATAGTCACAGCTCCTTGCCCCTTGCTTTTACTTTTTCTGGAGACGCCTTTTGCTTTTGATTGGTCAGATTAGAAAGTGTTCATTCATTTAAAATTTATGATTACATTAAAAAACAACTTCTCTGTCTCTGACCTTTGTACAGGTTCTCATCCCTCCCCTTCCCCAACTCCCCACAAATCTGGAGTCTGCTCCATCTTACTGCCTTCCACATGGAACCTCTTTCCATGATTCTCTTATTCTCCAGGTAGGGCTCTCTTCTTTTAGAAATTATTTGGTATTCCTTTTTTAAAAAAATGCTTTATATTTACTGAGTGCACATCCCTCAACAGAATGGAAGCTCCCTGTGGGTAGTGACTATTTGTTTTTGTCTTTGTATTCTTAGCCCTTGGCAGAATGACTTACATGTAGTAGCTGCTTAATAAATATTTGTTGAATTTGAATTGAGTGATTGTATTTTTCTGAAAAGACAGTTTAGTAAAAAAAAATCCCTAAATAATAATGCATATTGTTGACACTAATCATACAGTAGGATAGATGAGTGACTTGTAAAAATGAGTTGGACTAGAAAGAGAACACTGTGTACATATATGTGTACATACCTTTGGTAATTGGTAGCTTTGCTACGACAGACAAGTCGTGCAGCCTTTCTGAGCCACATCTATAAAATAAGGATTATTGCCACACTCACAGGATTGTTTGATGAAACACTTCATGAGCTTCCAAGTATAGAGATAAGAGCCTATATACTTTTGTTTGTATGTACGTATGCATATTTATAATGTGTGTATTTAATGACTACCAATCTACCTGTTCCTCACCACAACCACAGATGGTAATAAACTTTTAATGGGGATTCATCTATTTGGAAGTGCAAGATAAAATAGTCCCCATCACAAGTTTATTGGACGAGCTGTGAGTACTTTAGGGCCCATGCCTAAAAGCTTATTAGAGGATGTAGAAAAAATACCCTCAGCTGGTCTTTCTCTACATTCTCAGTTAGTGAGCTGGTTCCCTTGTAAAGGATGTAACCTCCACCTACTGGATGAGGGCTGAATTGCAGAAAGGCAGACAGCACAGCCTCAAATGGGAATGGGCACCCTCTATATTCTGAGGAGAAATAAATGGACCAAGAAATGCTGGAGACTGATGAGTAAGGGAAATGTTTTGATCTTGGGGACATGAATTTTGTTGGTTTTTTTTGTTTGTTTTGTTTTTTGGCAGGGCAGTTGGGGTTAAGTGACTTGCCCAAGGTCACACAGCTAGTACATGTGTCAAGTGTCTGAGGTCACATTTGAACTCAGGTCCTCCTGACTCCAGGGCCAGTGCTCTACTCACTGTGCCACCTAGCTGCCCCGGAGACATGAATTTCATTGAAATAGAGTTAAATATAAGCAGTTGTAAAGTAAATTGGAATGTATTGATGCTTAGTAGCATTTGTAATAAACCATTAAAATAACATTTACTCTCAGTGGAATATTACTTGGATAGATTGAGGTCTTGATCCCTTAGGCTGATTTTTAATTATGATTGGGTTTCATGGGTGGAATGGGTCTGATAGAAGAGTAAGAGGATAATTCACCTTTGTACAAAAACACTATAGAAAGGATGATTGAACTGGTCCATCAACTCCATTCTATTCTGACTCATGGGCTAGATCTTTTCAGCTCGGAGCTCATCCCTAAACACTGTGCATTCTTTGCCTGTTTGGATATGTCTTCCATTGCATACTGGGATTTAGATAATTAGTCCTTCATTCATTGTAATGAGAAAACATTTTCCTTTGCTCCATCTCATGTGGCTGAGTAAGAACGACAACTGCTGTGCTCTTGGTGTGTGCCATCATGCTAGAAATATTGATGGTCTTTAAGGGATATTAGGCACATTCTGGGATGGAAAAAATGGGCAGTGATGAAAACTCTCTTATAACTTCTCCGGTCACTTTTTTTTTTCTCCAGGTGACTGTCTTGATTTAGATATGTGTGCTATGTATGGATAATAATTCTAATCTCTGTATTTAAGCAGGTAATTTCTGGGCAATATGCCTAGTGTTTAGGAAATGGAACATAGGTAGAGCAAAGCATTGGTGGTGGTGGATTGGGGCAGGTGTGTGGGGTGGGTGGGTAGAGAGGGAAGAAAAGTGGTTAGGTTCTAGAAATCCAAGTCTTCATAGAATCGTCTATTTAGAGCTAGAAGCAGGGTGTGTTGAACTGACTTGCGAGAGCTGATTGTGAAATTTTCTCCGTAAGCATTTATACTTCAGGAACTGGCTAATACTATAAACCAGGGTTTGAGTTATTGTTTTTTTTGATTGTGATAGAGAAAATATTGATTATGCAGATCAAACTTAAAAGTGTGTAACATGTACAATGTTTTGCCATACTTTTAATGAGAAGAGGCCTTAGAGGTCCTTCAGTCCATCCCTTTTATTTGATGGATGAGGTCCTTGGAGATCCTCTAGTCCAGTCCCCTTATTTGATGGGTGGGGAAACTGAGACCCAGACAGTTGGAGTGACATTTCCCTTGTCAATTAGGCAGTAAGCAACTTGGAATTAGAAAGTCCTGAGTTCACATATTAACAGCTGTGTCAGACTTTGGGCTCTTCAAGCTCCAGTTTCATCATCTGTAAAATGAGGCAGGTGGACTAGCTGAATTCTAAAGCCTCTTCTAGCTCAAAATCTGTGATCTGTGAAGAAGAGAATAGCACCTTGTACAGATCTGTACTGCTGGGTGTACCCACTTGAGTTTTCCCACCATAACCAGAAAGAATTGGTCTGATGGTATTTATCTGGGCCTATGCAAAAACATTTTCTTGGGTTTACTGAGGGCCCCAGCTATCCAGGTCTGTGTTCTCACCTGTCTTAGAGCAGTGTGGAGTGAATATTTTCCCCGTGGCATAATTAGGAAATTCTCAAGGCATCTAGCTATACCTGCCTGCAAGGACTTTCTGAGAATTTAGCAGTTGCTTTTGTTACTGCTATTGGGGAGTATTCTTTTCCCTTTAATGTCAACTGAAGTTGGATTATTGGAGAAGCATTTCAGTTGACAAGTGTTTCAAGTTGAAGGTGTTGAAGGAACAGAATTAGATTGTCCTTACCATTAATATGGATGGGAATTTGGCAGGGAGTTTTGATGAGACATTCGCCATCTAAATGACTTCATTTTGATTTCAACTATTCACTGCATACTTGGCACTTAAAACTGCAATGAATTCAGATTAAGTAATTCCTTTGATAGTGAGAAAGCTGTAGGGTAGAGGGATCATTAATCATATCAAGTTTCTTTGCAAGGATTTGAGAAAGAAACTTAATTTACTGCTTGAACACAAAGGTTCTGTCTGCCCTAGCTTCTTCTCTGGAGCGAATTTGGATAAGGGAAGTCTGGTCTTTGTCAGTGTCAGCTTTGGGGGTAACTCGCTGAGATGTCTGTTGGATGCTGAGGCCGTCTCTGTCATTAGCACATACCAGTACCTTTGAATAAGGCTGTTATTAGCACCATGTGGCTAAGTCTCTTGCATGCTCTGGTTTCTTATCACAGAATCTCGGAGGAGGAAGGAGCCTTGAAGGCAGTCTAGCCCAATTCATCCCTTTACGGCAATCCCCTCTGTGGCATCCCCAAGCCCGACCTTGCTTTGATGACCTTCAGTGATGGGAAGCACACTGCCTCCCAAGGCAGCCCATGCCACTTTGGGACAGCTCAAATGCTTTGGAAATTTCCTTTGCATCAAAGTTAATTTTGCTTCTTTCTAATATTATAGGGGAGGAAAATGACATTGTGCTTACCGCTTGGATGGGGTACTGTGTTTCCTCTGGGTTTTGAGTCCCACTTCTGGGATGGTAGATGGCTTTGAATAGACATTTCTTAAAAAGAAATGGTCATTTTCATTCCTGGATGTTACCAAGATAGTATCTTTGTGGCCTCATGAATCAGTGGTTAGAGGGAAAACACCTGGCTTTATGGTTAGATTATGCTAAGAGTGTTTGTGTTTCCAAAATCTTGTGTACAAACTAGAGTAACATTTAAAAGAAAAACATTCGTGGTCTTAGCAAGATCATGAATTGAAACGGATCTCAAAAGCCATCTAATCCAAATCTTCCATCTTACAGATAAGAAAACAGAGGCATAGGGTGCCTCTCATGTCTTCAACATGCCTTGTTGAAGTGTACACAGGTAACAAGCCTCAGGGAAGGGATTTGAACCTGGCTCTTTTGATTGTACCATGCTGCTTCATTCTTGGGTTGTTTTTTTACATGAGCTATATCCCAGAGGTATAGCCATCTTTGATTACGGTGATGACCGGGTCCTATTTGGAAGGCCCATTGGCTAGGGGTTCTGTTTGTGTGCATCTTGTGTGTTATTTTGACCTCACGAGGAGGTCTCCATGGCAACAGTCAACATTGATATTGCATGTTTTCATGAAGCAATAAATTTGGCATGACGTAAGCAGCCACAATGGGCGATGAAGGCTGGTTGTGCAATTTCAGATGCCAGAGGGGCCTTTCACAGCTTAAATACACACTGTTTAGGCTGTTATTGTTTGTGAAGCTTGAGGACCCCACTTTGGATCTTGGCACTCACAAGGCTCTGAGGTTTATTTTATAGGGTAGGCAGTGTTGCCCAGATATGTCCAATGGTTGGTTAATTAGCTTGGTTTTTTTTTTTAACTTAGAGATTGTTTTTCAGCTTTGTTCAGATTCTTCTTTACCTTTACAAGGACTCTCTGTGTTTCATTCCATTCCGTTCCACTCCCTACCCCCCACCCCTTGGAATAGTCCCTTAATGACAAGGAAACCTCTACTTAGGCCATCAGCTTGGAGGATAATGCTGATTGGCCCGACTCATTGTAGGAAGTGGTCAAGATTCCTTCTGGCCACCAATCTTCGACGTCTTTTTTTAATTGGCGCGCATGCTTTTCAGGATTCTTTAGGTGGAATGGCAAGCTTCTGCAATTAAAAAAAATAATATTTTAACAACCAACCTAAACATGCCTTAGCATATACTCTTCCTCAGCCTAGTAAACAAGAGTTCAACGAGGGGTGTTAATTAAATGGAAATGATCTTGCTTCTACAAAATAAAGCCTCAGTATCAATTATTTGATTGTTTTAAAATGTATTCATGGGATCACAGAGTTATCATCTCATCTAGG
>CM053624.1:355472289-355493726 GCA_028646595.1 Phalanger gymnotis
ATGATGATGATGATGATGATGGCTAGGATTATATAGTCTTTCAATGTTTGCAAAGCACTTACCCATGTTATCTTATTTGAGACTTGACAAAAACTCGTGAGGCCGGTGCTGCTATCCTTATTTTTCAGGTCAGGAAACTGAGGCTGAGAGATATTACATGTCTTACCAGGGTCGCTCAGCTACTGTCTGAGACAGAATTTCTTGATTTTGCAACACTACTGCATTTTTTTAAAGGGTGAGTCTTTTTTTTTTTTTGACCACTTGGTGCCCGCTTATCTGTACTTATAATTTACAATGATACCAGAGAAATTTAAGTAAGGTCTCTTTTCCCTTCCCCCTCCTCTTCCTCTGCCTGTATTTGGGCCAAGTCAGTTAAACAGAAATTGGGTATGTGCTTCCCGTTTGACATGTGCTCATCACTTCTCCCCTCTGCAGAGGTAGAGGATGCAATAACAAAGTTAATGGTTTTATTTCAATCAATAAATGTCACTGGGAGGTTGGGATGACCATGAGTCGTGACACCGCTGTCTGTAGAGTAATTACAGAAAAATGAGCTTACCTTGGAGTGCTGTGGGCTGAGAACCCTCAGGGAGTGTCCCCACCAACTGCCCATCTGGCTTTGGCTGGGAGGCTGGGACCTGAGCTTCTACATGCTAATTAGGGATGCTTACTTGCTGCAAGTTGGGAATCTAATGGAAGATAGAGTTCGTTCCTGGAAGGAAGTGGCAGCATCTCTTCAGAAGGACCTAGGGCCTATTTGTATTGTATTGTATTGTATTGCATTGTACTGGGATCAGGCCATCCGAAGGCAAATATGGCTCTTGGGCTTGCTCCCTGCATGGCTTCAGGTAAGATGCTCCTCATCCTTGGTCAGAGCTGTCTTTATTGTTAAATGAGGCATTTGGACTAAAGGGCCTCTAAGGGCCTTTTGGGGGCTACAGTCTGTAATCTGTGAGCTCTACAGTAGCTGGTAACCAACACGCTGCTACAGAGCTAGGTTTGGAGACAGTGCATCATGAAGGCCTCAGTTTCTTCATCTGTAGAATGAGAACATTGTATTAAGTAAACTCGTAGGTCCCTTCCAGCTCTAAATCTTTGATCCTATTCTTGGTTATTATTATCACAGATTTTTGAATCACAGAAGAGAACTCCTGGTGTGAGACATCCCTTCCCTTCCCCCTCCCAGTTCCTCTCCCCTCCTTTCCTTCTCCTCCCCTCCATTATCATCCCTAACCTTAGTGCTCCTCATCCACCATTCATTCTTCCAAGTCTGGCATTGGGAGAGTTAGGAAATTCTCAGCAAACGCTCCATGTAGAATAATGTGACGGCCCTCATGCGGGAAGGAAGCGTTCCACACCCCAGATCGGGGGGACATATGCTTTGAATTGCTTTCCCATTAGTGCAGTGAGCTCTGTGTTGATTGATCTGTGTTTGCTCACTAGTGGTTTTTGGACCCCTATCCCTTTGCAAGGCAGCCAGCTGGGGTCAGGGGTACAGCAGAGTGAAGCTGACAGATAGAATGGCAATCTTCCTTCCGTTAGAATGCAAGCATCTTGAGGGAGTTTTTTATTTTGTTTTGACATCCCTGGCACTGAGTACAATATGAGTGTGTGGGCGTGTGTGTGCCTGTGCAGATGCCTGTGCGCGCGTGTGTGTGTGTGATATATACATTGGAATAGGTGTGCAGGCACAGATTGCAGCCCATCCAAGACGTAGTAGGTGTTCCTGAAGGACTTATATGAAGCTCAAAGCTCAAAATGACTTGCCACTATCTGGTAGCTCAACACAATAAACATTGGTCAGGCATCTGCAGTGGGCTGGGCGCTGTTCTAAGCACCAAAGGCAAGATTGGAAGCCATGCCTTCCCAACACCAAGCCTTATCAACTATGGCCTGTTGTACAGGTCTTAGCTTTGCACGGAGTAGGAGGGCACAAATGCTTGTTGCATAGAAAGAGAATTTTGATGTAGTGGAAAGAGCTAAATGAACTTAGAGGACCTCAGTTTGAACTCTGATGATGCCACTTGCTACCTACGTGACCTTGGTCAAGTCATGAATGTCTCTGGACCTTAGCTTCCTCACCTATAAAAATAAGAGAATTGGATTCCATGACCCCCAAGACCTTCCAGATCTAAATTTATCTTCCTTTATGTGGCCTTGAACAAGTTATTTCCCTTCTCTGTGCCTTAGTTTCCCCATCTGTAAGTCAAGGAGGTTATTGGATAATGTCTAAGGTCCCTTCCAGCTCTAAATTTACCATCCTTTAGGCTTTATTATTAGAACATTGTCACCAATTTTCGTTAGCTAAATGGTCATGTTCAGTAGTACCTCGTGCTTGGGCCGATGATCAGGAACCATATATATTTTTTATTATGATGAGTTCTTCCTGAAATACAGCCCATGCTGTTGTAATTATGATAGGCTGACATTTATTGCCAATTATCGATACCGTATTAGAGTGGTGGTTATAGCTGCCAGAGCACGGTACATGGGATATTAATGTGTGTGCATGGCGCCTTTGATCTTTTAATGTGATATGTCCTCAGAATGCTGAGAGAGGAATAGATACTCTGGGTATCCATAGTCCATTAATGCAGTGGCTGAGCTTTTGATAACAGCAATGCTACTGAATCATTGTGAAGTTTTGATAGCAGTACAACATGGAATAAAGATAAAAGATGAACTGGCTTAATATTTAAATTGGAGGGACTATTACCATACAGCCATAAATTTTAGAGCTAGAATGGACCTTAGAGACAATCGAGCCCAGCCTCTTCATTTTAGAGATGAGGGCACGAAAGCTTAGAAGGTTAAATGACTTCCATAAAGTCATGTGGTTAGTAAGCCAGAGAGCCAGGATTCAAACCCAGGACGTCTGTTCCTCAAATTCAAATTTATACCATCCCTCCTTTCCTCCCTCCCTTCTTTCCTTCCTTCCTTCCTTCCTTCCTTCCCTCCCTCCCTCCCCCCTCCCTCCTTCCTTCCCTCCCTCCCTCCTCCCTCTCTCCCTTCCTCCCTTCCTACCTACCTCCTTTCTTTCATTCCTCCTTCTTTGTGGTTTTATTGGTGGAACAAACTCCCAGTGAAGAAATTCCTTTTACTAATGCTGATCAGCCTGTTGTCTGCAACTCGTATAGTCTTTTTGTAAGGTATGTGAGGGCACTGAGATGTTCAGTGACTTACTCAGAGCCACATAACCAAGAGATGCCAGAGGCAGATTTACCCAAGGTCATCCTTACTATGAGACCTGCTATTTCTTCACTAAGCTACTTTGGTACTTTGGATTCAATTGGATTTCCATATCTTCTTCATTGTCTTACTCCATTTCTTGCCATTTATCATTGATGTCTTCCCATTAAATGGCACCTGAGAAAGGCAAAAGAGATCTAAAGAGAGGGTAGAGCCTAGCAGAGATTTAGTAGTGTTAGCTGAGTGTGTCCAGGTGGTCCTCTCAGAAATCAGTCCCATTAGATGGGGCTTCCACCGAAATAAGTCCACTATTGTACTCTAGTGGTGGTGGTCCTGTTTCCTAACCAATGGAAGCAAGCTCAAGGCCTCTGTCCATAACCTCAGCATCACTGGTGTGTAGGGCACCCACCCACCTCATGTTTCTGGCAACGCCACATTTATTTGGCAAATGCTATCATCTCTCATTTTGTCTCAGTACTGATTGTCCATATTGTAATTGTCTGTGGGAAATCTTTAGTTTGACAGCAAATCATCTGCCTAATTAGAGTTGGCATCTCAATTCTATTTCTTTTACATGTGGAGAAATGTTTGGAAATCCCAACCCTTTGGCCCCCATCCTGGGTCTAAGGAAGCTTCCACAGGGGATACATCTGGGCATTTTCTGAGAGAGACTGTGGAATATGTTTCAGGGGAAAGTTGAGCAGGAAGCAGGGTGAAAAAATACTGATAATAGTACCTTATGTTTCTATGCTGCCAATAGGTCGTTTCAGTCCTGTCTCATTCTTTTGTGACCCTATTTGGGGCTTTATCGGCAAAGAAACTAAAGTGGTTTGTCACTTCCTTCTCCAGTCCATTTTACAGATGAGGAAACTGAGGCAAGCAGGGTTAAGTGACTTGCCCAGGGTCACACAGCTACTAAGTGTCTGAATGAGATTTAAATTCATGAAGATCATATGGTCCTCTGCCCAATCCACTCCTGCCATGCATACTCCATCCCTAGGTATTTGACAAATGTTTGGTAGTGAAATGGTAAGAGTATTCAGAACATGGTTGCCAAAAACAGCAGCCTTCTCGGAAGACCCAGCCAGCATAAAGAGGGATTTTACTGGGCAGTAAAGAATTCTCTAAACTAGGCAGAGTCCGATCATCTGTGTCCCAGTGGAATGAAGCGCTGACCTTTCTGTTGGAGTCACTATATTTAAAGAGAAAATCATTTCCTTTGGGTGCTTCTTTAGTAATTGGACATTTTATGAGAATTTATTGTTAATGTTTAGTTGGTCAGTCATGTCTGACTCTTCATGACCCCGTGGACCATAAACCACCACCACCACCCCCTTCCCAATGCTGTCCGTGGGATTTTCTTGGCCAAGATACTGGAATGGTTTGTCATTTCCTTCTCCAATGGATTAAGGCAAACGGAAGTTAAGTGACTTGCCCAGGGTCGCACAAGTGTCTGAGGCTGGATTTGAACTCAGGTCTTCCTGCCTCCAGGCCCAGTGGTCTATACACTGAACCATCGAGCTGCCCCTGCCTGGCACACAGTAGGTGTTTAATAAATGTTGATCTACTGATTGCCAGCGTAATCTCTTATGCAAATCTTTTCCTGATTCCCCTTGCTTCTAGCACCTCCTCCAGCTGCTCCAGAATTGTACTGTATTTCCTTGGTGTGTATTTGTCTTTCACTGATGTCATACCTGCTTTCTCACTCAACTTTCTCATCCATAAAATAAGGGGTCTGGACTAGATGCCTTTTGGGGTCCTTGCCAGTTTCCATCTCTTTTTTCTGATCCCTGCCTAGCGTTTAAGTTCCTTGTAGACAAACACTGTTTCACTTTTATCTTTGTATTTCCAGCATCTGGCACAGAGTAGGTGCTTTTGTTGAACGATTGGTTGAACTGTCATTAGCTGGGTTTCCCTTCTAGCTTAGCTCTTCATGTGTCCTATGTCTTTGTTTCTTCCAGAGTAACTGAGGCTGGATCCTCCCCCACCTGGCTCCATCTCCATTTATCATTCCTTTCTGTAACTGCAGTGAATACTGCAGGAGTGTGTGTGTGTGTGTGTGTGTGTGTGTGTTATTGTGTGTGTCTATGTATATACGTGTCTGTGTGTGTCTGTGCTGTCACTGCTGCCACATGTGGACGCAGAGATCTAATTAGCAGACCACTCCAGCTTCCATTGCTTGCCTCTTCCTTATGTGATGGTCCTCTTTCCCCTAATTTATCTCACTCTTTTCTCTTTTCCCCTTCCACTTAGTCTGCTTTTATTTGAATCTCATTTTGCTCTTTTCTGACATACTCTCACCTCTTTAGGGAATAAGGCTGAAAGAATTTCCTTTTGTTTTCTTTTCAGTAGGCTGGGGAATTAAAACACCATAAAGCTTATTTCTCCCTGATACCTTCCAATAGCTGATTTGAGCAGCTACATTTTGAGCAGCCAAATGACCCAAAGCTACGTAGGTGGATACCACCATTGGGATACAGTGCAGTGTTTGCTTCACTCGTCTCCCCTGTCCCACCCCTACCCCGAAGTGTGGGAGGGGGAAGGGGCCTGCGGGGACGGTACTCAAGGGAACCGATGGTGGTGCAGAAACCCCAGCCAGCACTCCTGCAATACCCAGGGCTTGTGCCCCAAGTGGGTACTTCAGTGCCAGCACTGAACCCAGCAAGCCTCAGTTGAGAAGTATTTTCTCCCAAGTTGTGAGTATTCCTGGTTCTATAATTGACACATTCCATTTAAACTGGGTGGTCTATTTACATTCCCAACGGGCTGCTTCGAGTCTTTGGGCAACTTGCCAGGCTTTTGGTGGAATTCCAGAAAGACTTCATTTCATTATAATTGCATCAAAGAATTATTTATTCAACAATTATTAAACCTTCCCTAACCTTCGCCCTTGGAGCTGCAGAGCAGACAACAATCACTCTCTCGTTTCTTTGCCATTTTGGAATGCTAACTTTCAGGGGACATTCTGAAGGTTACTTTGTGGAAGTTTTAAACTTTTTTTTCCCCCGGACTGTGGCTGCTTTGGGAAATCTGCCCTTTTATTTTCCCCTCCCTGATTTTCATGATTTATTAATACCTTGCATTTTTATGCCACATTCAGAACCTCAAGAGCCACCTTTTCCTACGTGTTCAATAAATTGCAAGCATTTATTAAGCACTGACTGTGTACAAGGCACTTTGGTGAGCACTGGGCCTACAGAGATAAAGATGAAGCACATCTGCCTTTATGGAGCTCACATGATGGGGTTGGGAGGATTATATAGTATTTTAGATCTAGCAGAATTGTAGTGTATCTGAAAATAGGAAGACCTTGATTCAAAGTTGGGCCCCAAATACTTGTGATAGCTGTGTGACCCTGGGTAACTCACATTACTTGTCTTTATCTATGAAATGAAGGGACCTGATGACCTCTAATGGCCCTTCTACTTATCACCCTATGATCCTGTTCTCTGGGAATTTTACCTTCTAAGATTCAATTTAACAAACATTTATTTAGTGCCAGGTCTTGCTGGGGCTAGTTCCTGGGGCTACAGAGACAAGAATGGAATAGGCCCTGCCCTCAGAGAGCCTTCATTTTTCTGGAAATAGATAGCAGCCTACAGTCCCACCTCCAACAACCAACCACCACCATGGCCCCCAGGACCACCGTCGCCACTACCAACAACCACCAATGCCAAACTCTCCTACACTGAGTATGCCAGTACTTTTAAAAAATCATAGGTGGGGTTCTAAAACATTATTTGAGATTCTTCTAGGTAGCACAAGTTTCAGCTTTTATAATTGTACTAAAGCATCTGAATTTACTTCTACCTCATTTCCTGTCTCCTCTGCTCATTTTTTGGGGGGGGGGTATTTCTGGGTTGTTTTTAAGAGCGGACCAGTGATAATCTTAGAAGGTCTTCAGGTGCCTCAGCTTGGCATATGTGATTCCATCCTTGGAATGGTGGAGAATTTGGTATTTTCAGGGATGTAAAGAGTTGCTATATTACAGATATTTGACTGTTAGTTGCTTAGAAAGTGAGTCCAGTTAGGATGATAGAATCGTAGATTTAGAACTGGACAGGACCTTAATGGCCATCTAGTGCATGAGTGAGCTGGCACCAATAAAGGTTGAGAGAAATGTCTAAAGTCACTCAGCTAGTAAGTATCAGAGACAAGATTTGAACTCGTTTCTTTCTGACTCAGCCCAGTGCCATTGTATCCCTTGCCCCACTTGGCCATCTCACTTCGGGATGGTATGCCCAGGGTGAGACCACCTGCTTTACCAAAGACAGCTAACATGACCTGAGGGTGCATTAAGTTAGAGGCATGGCATCCAGGACTACTGCTCTACCATTATCTGGTTCTGTGACATTTGGAGTCATAGAACCACATTTGGACACCACATTTTGGGAAGTATATTGTGAATTGGAGGGTGGAATCAGCATGATAAGAAGCCTCAAGACCTTGCCATAGGAGAATCAGTCAAGAGAACTCAGGGAAGGAGGAGGAGGACCACAGTAGCTTTTAGTCTTTGAAGGATTGTTCTGTAGATAAAGGACTAGCTTTGTCTTATCTAATTGGCCCTAGAGCCAGGAGCGATGGGTGAGATTTGTGAAGGGGACAGTTTAGATTTAAGCAAAACAGTTAGAGCTACTCACAAGTGTCTTGGACTGCCATTGAAGTAATAGGCTGTCCTTGACCAAGCTAAGGCTGGAGGACAGTTTGTCTGGTGGGTTGTAGAAATGAATACTTGTGCAGGAATGGATTGGACTAGGTATCATCTGAGGTCTCCTCCATCTCTGAGAGGCTGTGTGGAGATATGGGGCACAGCTTCCCAGGATTTTCCCTCAATGTTCCTCATTAGAGAGGCCTGAGGAAATCAGGACAAGTGACATTCTCTATTTCCTCTGCCACCACCCTAAATCTTGGTACTTATGACTGCCTGGATTACTAACAGGTTTGGCTGGTTTCCCCATAGTAATCCATTCTGCACTTGGCTATTCCAAATTTCTTGCCTCCCCCCCTGCCCCCCATACTGGTCATGTCTCCTTCACATCCTCTGCCCACCCCATCCTTATTTATGCCTTCTGTTACCTGAAGTGACCCCTGGGGTTGGTGTGGAAATGGTGAGTTTCTATTGAAAACTGAAGGACCCTTGAATCATGCAGGTTTTGCACTGTCCCCTTGCTTAGACCTCTCTCTCTGTCTTTCTGTCCCTGTCTCTCTTTCTTTGTGTCTGTCTCCGTCTCTTTTATGAGAGCGGTGTGGCTCTAGGTAACTCACTTTACCTCTCCTCATCTGTAAAATGAAGGGACCTGAGCTCTAATGGCCGTTCTAATTATGACACTGTGATCTTATGATCCTGTTCTCTAGTGGCCCTCACTGTGTGTCCATCTCTGTTTCTCTTTCTCTCTCTCTCTCTCTCTCTCTCTCTCTCTCTCTCTCTCTCTCTCTCTCTTGTCCCCACCTCCCACAGGAGGTCTTCCCAGCAGCTAGTACCATTCTCTCAACCCTCCTCCCCCATTACCTTGGATTTATTTTATGAACGTTTTGCATACGCTTATGAAGGTGACACACCATCGCCTCTGACAGAATACAGAGTCCCTGGAGGCAAGGACCATTTCATTTCTGTCTTTGTATTCCCAGAGGCTGAGCATAGTCGAGGCAGCTCGATGGCAGAGTGGGTAGAGCACTGGGTATAGACACTTACTAGCTGCATGACCCTGGGCAAGTAATTTAACTTCTGTCTGTCTCAGTTTCCCCAACTGTAACATGGACCTTATAATAGCACCTGCCTCCTGGGATCGTTGTGAGGATCAAATGTGATAATATTTGCAAAAACTCTTAACACCGTGCCTGGTACCTTGTGGCTCCTCAATGATGCTTATCCCCTTCCATCCACCTTCTCTCTGTCTGAGTCTCTATTTCCTATCTTCTTATGTATTTCCGTGTGGTGTTCCTGATAGACTGTAAGTTCCTTGAGAACAGGGAACATTTATCCTCAGTGCCTACCTAGTGCATGCTAGTCATATAATAATTGCTCGTTGACTAATGGATTAATACAGTGTCATCAGGATTCTGATGCTATGCGTGACTGGGTGCTCTGGTCTGGTGGGGGAGTCAGGCCAGTTGTAGCAAGATCTGACTCATCGGCACAGCCAGGAGGTAGGAGACGGGCTTGGGAGGCAGATGCTGCTGGCCTAGGAAAGGCCGACTGGATCCCTGGATAGTTCCTAACCATCGCAGCACCCCAGGTTCCATTTGGGGACCACTGTACTTTATTAGAATGTTCTTTCTTATATCTACTTTCTGACTGTTGGTCCGAGTTTTGTCTTCTGGTGCCATGTTTGTTAAGTTTATTCCCTCTTCCCTTTGGAGGCCCTTCAGATGTTTGAAGACTGGGCCTTTCCAGAACCTTCTCTTCTCCACAGTACTCATCCCTAGTCCCTTGATAGACCATTAATTTCTATCGTAGGCTCCTTGTTTTTGGTCTGGCCCTAACTTTGATTTCACCAGTTCCTGGTATGGAACTCCTTCCACAGATGGAGATCAGCAACTCTTCTGAAACTTGTAGCCTTCCTGGGAGGGGGGAGGACACAGACTGAGAAGGTTTATGACTTGGCCACAGTCGCACAGCTATTAGGTGTGGAAAGGCAGGACACTCGTTCAGTTTTGTTTTATTCCCTATCACCTGGTACATTTGCTAATTCATTAATAATCCTAACACTTGAGTGTTGCGATAGGAATAGAATTCGATTTGGAGTCAGAGGCCCTGCGTATGAATCCAGACTTTTCTCCTATGTGACCTCAGCTTCCTCATCTTGAAAATGAGGGCTTTGGATGAAATGACCTCTAAGGTTCCTTCCAGCTTCAAATCTCTAATCTGTTCCTCCCTGCCTCCTACTGTAAAGCTTTTGGTCTTGTCCTGAGCAACATCATTGAATCATTAAAATAATTGTGTTCAGTAATGCATCTCGGTGCTCTCTGAAAGCATTTGCTTGGTGTTTCTCAGTGAGAGGAAGGGGCTCAGGTGGGCAGCCTATTGGAGGGATCCCTTTTGGAGGGAGAAAATGGAGGACGCCTTAATGCCTTGGCAAAGGTGGACCCTAAGGTAAATGACTGACTCGTGCCACATTCAGATCCAGATTTCCAGCCATCGAGCTCACAGCTTCTACCTTGAGACAGACTCTCTCATCTTTTAAGACAAGTGATTGATTTCAGATTTACTTGTGGTGCTTCTTTGGAAAGTAAATTGGTTTGAAATGGTCTCTAGGGATATCAGCACAGATGTTGTTCTGCATAGCTTCTCCATTCAAGAGGATTATGACTGTGCAAATGACTACTTCTGGTAGTGAGAAAACAGATGACGAAGGAGAGAGAAACGAGAGTGTTGGTCTTTAGCAACAGCACCCAAGATATCTGTGAAGGATGACTTGGCAGTTACAGCTGAAGCTTCTGCCTGGCAAAGGATTCTACTTTTCCCCCAATGAGTAGTATGGGGCAGGATGCAGGGGACCAGCTGCTGCCACTTGTGACCTTATGCAACATAGCCTGTTTCTACACCTTAAAATGAGGATAATAATGAGGATAGCAATGTTGGAAGGACTGAAGGAATGTAGTGTCATAAATTACTTAGGTTCTCTCTGGCTTTGCTGTTGTAGGAATAAAAGATGACATGGAATGATGCAAAGAACACAGGAAGACAGACTTGGAGTTTGAAGGGTTATGCAAGTGCTAAGCATCAGAAGCCAAGATTTGAACGCAGCTCCACTGACTCTAAGTGTCTGAAGCTGTATTTGAACTCAGGTCTTCTTGAATCTGTGTCCAGCACTCTACCCACCATACTGCCTGGTTGCCATTTCCTTGGACACCAAATCCCGTGTTCTTTTTCTTATACTGAGACAACTCCCAGTCTGGTTAGATCACTCTAGCTCATGGTGTCAGGGCTTGGTTGGGTAGGGTTGAGATATATTGTGTTAGGGGAGAGTCATGGATGGCACACGGTGAGCCCCATTTTCCTCTGAGTCACAGCTGAGACATGAGTTGGGTTCCATGCTCCAGGGTCAGACCAGGAGTGTGGAATGCCTTGTTCTCTGCTGAGAGTGATGATCACCCTGGATTGGACCACAGGAACCTCTGAAGTATCATTGATACTGTTTATGGAGTGGAGATGGACAACTACTGGAAATTTGGAAGCTTGACCTTTGATCTTCTTGGTCTAGGGAGCTACCAGAGAGGGCTTCCTCTCCCAGTGTAGATTGGCATCTGCTCTGTGTGTAATGGGGGAAGGTGAGTGCAGACCTAGACCCTCCTCTGCTATTCTTTCCCATCACCATTCAAGTGAATTGCATGAAGAAACCTGACCCCCAGAGAGCCTGGCCCATAGTCACACGACATGTACCAAAATTCAAACCAAGCCCCCCAGACTCCACATGCAGGGCTCCTTAATAAATTATAGCTGCCTTTAACCTCTCATAGCACCCAGTTCCCTGAGGATTCTGGTTAAGCCTGTTTTTATACTATAAATAAGCTTCATTTTAGTTTTACATTGACATAATTAGTTTTGGACAAAGCCTCTTCTTACTGATAGTGGCAAGGCCTGTTGTGAATTGGTTAATAGCTTTTATGTTTGTGTATTGCTTGTTTGTTCAATGATCTATTTAACATCTATGTTTGAGGCAGAAAGGCATGCAGGGATTTGATCTATTCAAATGGAGGGGAAATCCCACGTGAATGAAATCATAGATCTTGGAAGTATACCACAAGGCACATTGTGAGGCACAGTGGGGTGATGCAGAGGTACATAAAAGACAGGGGCCTATAACCTATGTATCAATCTGTTTACATGTAACCTTCCATTAGAACATAAACTCTTGGAGGTCAGAGACATATCTCTCTTTTTGCCTTTGCATCCTGGCACAGAACGTGGGCTCTTAGGCAATGCTTTTTGGGTTGGGTGCCATGAATTTGCCATCAAGGACTATAGAGGCTGAGGCAGGAGAGATGACTTCTCTTGGGAGTCCACAGGGAGAGCATTCCGTCAGTGAGGAAGTCAAGGTCAGTGCCTCCGCTGCTGCAGAGGAGCCGTTTTCTTTTAGACTCTTCCCACGTTTGAGTTTGCCTTTGCATCTCCCTCCAGGCCCAGAGGCTTTGTATCCTGTTCCTTTCTTGAGTCAAATTCAGAATAGTTTTTGATGATTTAGTAAAATAAACTGGAATGCCTTGGAACAATTTAGAGTTGGCAGCGTTCATCTTCTCTTCAGACCAGAGGCGCTGAGCAATTACTCTTCTCGACGTTCAAGCCCATAACTTTGCCACTCTGTTCCTTCTGTCCTTGCACAAAGCCCTCTCTGTTTCTAGGCTGTTGGACAATTTGTCCTGTGCATAACGATCCCTACAAACCAATAGATTTTCCTTAGCTCCCCATTCTCTTCCTCGGGATGTTCACTGCTCGTTGGCGTCCAGTAAAGGGGTCCCAGCGACTGCAGGGAATGGGATTGTTGATTTAGAGCTGGAGGAGATCCTGGAGGCCACTGAATCCCATTTCATCATTTACAGAGGAAGGAACCGGAGCCCAGTGCAATCAAGTGTCTAGTTTCAGGACCCCCGGTCTGTAAGAGAGGAGGATTTGAACATAGTGGTTGGGGAACCAAATACCCTAAGCTACCTCTGTATGATTCATTCCACATAGAGCATTAGATCCAGAGCCTGGAAAGGAATAATACCTGTAGTGGCTACCTTACAGTCATGTTGCGAGCATTCAGTGAGATAATTTATGTCAAGTGCCTTAAAGATATCATGGTGCACCGTCCTTTGGGGGATCAGTTGGACATTTTGCTTAGTCATAGATGTGAAGTCTACATGGGGAGGCAGGCTGGGGAGAACATTTGCCTTAGAGTCTAAGGACCTGGGTTTAAATCCCATCTGACATTTACTATGTGTGCAATCTTATAAAAGTCACTTAACTTTCCTGGGCCTCAGTTTCCACATCTGAAAATGAAGGGGGCGGGGGGACGGGACGACTAGATGTCTGTGATCAGAGGCAGCTAGCACTGGGCTTGGAGTCAAGAACACCTGAGTTCAAATCCAGTCTCAGACACTTACTAGCTGTGTGACCTTGGGCAAGTCACTTAACCCTTGTCTATTTCAGCTTCCTCAGTGGTAAAATGGGGATAATAAAAGCACCTGTCTCCTAGGGCATTTGTAAGGATGAAGTGAGATAATGTTTGTCCCTTCTTTCCTTCCCTCCCTCCTTTCCTTTCCTTTCCTTTCCTTTCCTTCCTTCCTTCCTTCCTAGTTTAATTTCCTTATGCACAAAGCATTGGGATGGCTTCTACTGGTTATTATTTAAGGGTGGACGCTGCCTTGCTTGATTGTCCAGAGTGACAGAAGAATGCCATGCTTGGGGTTCACTTCTTCCTGGCCCCATCCTCTCCCTTCTATCCCTTTTCCAGCCCCTTCCCCAACTCCCTCAAACACACACAATCAACTAGGTACCAATGCTCCACTTGTGGCCTTGGCTGGAGAGACAAGGACAAACCTTACCCATCGAGCTATAGTAACAATCCAAGGCCTAGCCCCGTCTCCTCCTGCTGCTCCCTGACTGGAACGCCCACAAAGTCACCTCATCCCTGTGTTTTCTCCACTACCTTTCACTGCAGACTTTGCATCAACACGTTTGGAAAGTTTCATGAGCCATTTTGGCCTTAGAGTCTCTGGTGAATTGAAGGCACTGACTCAGCCCTCATTAAGCATTGGCTGCCCCACAGGGAATACTCTTGTTTATTGAGATCCTTTTTTCTTTTTTTAAAGGGGGGGGGTGGGCATCAATGGCACAGAAGCAGCAGCAGAGTTATGTCTTGTTGACTTTTATCCCTCAGGACCTGGGCTGGCAAAGACAACCCAGAAAGGAATCTGGAGAAGTGGAGACTGGCATAACAGAATGAAAAAAAAACCATATGGACCCCACCCCACTTCCCTTCCCATCTCACCTCCCCACCCCCAGCTTTCATGGTTAAACTTTCAGGCACTGGGAAGAGTTTTAAACTAGCTGGCTACTGCTAGGAGCCAGGCCCTAAATCACTCCAAGGGGCATTCCTTGGGGCCCGGGTCATAAGCAGGTCTTCCAGCTATTTGTAAATTCTCTGACAGTCTCCAAGCAAAGGGCAATACTTAACCTGTCAGGAAACTAATATGCAGTCATACTGTGTAACACATATATTTGGTCTCTTTGGGAGTTTCTGGAAGTAAAAAAAAAAGGAATTTGGTCACATTCCTTTTTGTTCAGTTTATTTGTATTTCTTCTCTGTCATCTTTGGCCTCATTGCAGCACTCTTTTAATGAGTATATAGATGTTGGGGGTAGGGTGGGGATGATTAATTGGTGCTCTATCCATTGAGTATCTAATGGCCCTCTATTCTTGCTTCAGGAGCCTACTGTTTTAAATCTCTTTGCCTCATTCCTCAGTAGTCCCATGTAACTTGTCAAGAGCTGAAGGTTCTGTCAAAAGTCTAGGTTAGATAAAGCATGTTAGTCGGGTAGGATAACAAATTGGAGTAGAGATGGACCAGGTGCTATGAAATCTCCTCTTCGAGGAGGGGGGGACTAGGCAGGCAGCCAGCCAGAATTTCTTCAGCATTTACTATGTGCCAGGCATTGGTGATATAAAGAAGGACCACTTCTGGATATGGTACTAAGGGAATGGAACAGATCATTTTCTTCCAAGTTGCTACTTGCTGCACATTCAGATATCTAATGATAGTTAAGAGTCATAATTTTTTTTTTTTCAGAGAGCTGAGTTTTCTTGGTGTGACAATCACTCACTACTTCCCTTTGTGGTATACTGGGTGAGCATTTTCTCTTGAGTCAGAGGGCATTGGGTTCAAATTCCACTTCTGTTGTTTAATACCTTTTTGGCCTTGGACAAATCCCTCTACCTCCCGGGACTCAGTTCTAGTTCCAGTCTTCATCTCTAGAATGAAGGTATTGGACTATATTGTCCTATGGCCTTCCTAGCTCTAACTCTATAATCCTACTGCAGCCATCCCCCCTCCGCCCCCCCAACTCCAAGTAATACTGGTGAGTATTGCTATGGAAAATGAAATTGATCCTTTTCACTTTTTCCTCCCAGTTGGATAGGGGAGATTGCTAACTCTTTCCCAAGTCTTGCCTATCATTTTTCAGGAAGTGGTTGAGGGCAATGGTGTCAAACTCAAATAGAAACAGATCCATTTGGTCACCCATTGACTTAGAAAACCACAAATTAACATTAGCTTTATTGTAATGTGTTGTTATTTATTTTGTTAAACATTACTCTGTTTCTCTTTAGTCATGGCCATCAACTTTCTTGCAAGCTCCCTCCTCTCTAAAGATTCAATCAGCCAAACCCTCTTGAAATAATCAACTTGCTTTTTGCGAAGAGGCTGGAGCAACATGATGGCCCTCATGCCTATGTAGTCCCATCTTCTTCTGTTTTATATAATTTACATCTGATGAAAAGTTTTTAGTACAATTGCAATAGCTCAGAGCCCCCAGTTGGGAACATTCCTAACATTCACATAAAAGTTTGTCTCTGTTCCAACTTAAATTGTTTTATTTCTCTAGCTAATCACTGGCCTCTCTGCTTTTGAGGCAAGATTAGGATACCTGAAACCTTTAATCAAAAGAAGCAAGCAGAGTATCTTTGTTGTTCACTTGTGTCTGACTTTTCTTGATCCTATGGATTGTAGAAAGGCAGGCCCTTCTTTCCACCGTTGTCTCCTGAAGTCTGTCCATGTTCACGGTCATTGTTTCCATGTTGGAGAAGCATAGAAAAGGGAAGCTGGGGGAAAGTAGACTTTTTGGGGGGGACTTCTCATTCTTTGAAGAGGTGACCTCAGCCAGTAGCTTCATCATCCATCTTCTCTTCTATGGTGCCAATGGCCAGTTAATGGCTTGTCTAGATTGTTCTCTTCTGCTGTAGCCCTACTTTCTTTCCAGTTTCTTCTACTGGTTGTTTTTCTTGAGCTACTGATGCTTTCTGGCTTGACTCATGAAGCCCATGACAGGACTGGTAACACTTTCTCAGCTTCTCCCTCTCTCGGTCTATTCTCTCCCAGACTGTGTATGTCTTTTTCAAAACTTGCAAGCGTGATTCAAGTCTGCCTTTTGGCTCAGAGGTCTTGATAGACCAATTTGCTTTTAGGGTTGAAAGAGAACACACATCCCTTTGAATTACACATCCTAGACTGCCAGTCAGTTCTCACAAAAACAAAAATCCAACCTAAACACACAAAAATACTTGCACTAGGTAAACATATTCCTATTTGTGGCTCTGGTAGGGACTACGGGACTTAATCATAAAACAATGTGAACTATATAAAACACAGTGTTATCTAATCTGGTGCCACTGTAGTGGCTTCCATAGCTCTGCAGATACTAAGTCCCCCAGGGTTGGTTAGAAGGGAGGATTCCCTAGATAAGGGCAGAATTCTGTCCCTCGTGTATTAACGTGTTCTGGGGCTTTGGAGCTTTTATCACAATCCATGTGTTTTATGTTATCACCTTACACCAAATTATCTGGAGTTTAAAAAAAAAATCTGTTTTTATAAAAAATATTGTGACTCTTATCTGTCTTCTCACTCTGAAGTGCCCACTGCCCGCTTTTTAGTTGAGTACAGCCAATTAGTGGTAACCAGGCCAAAGCTCAGTAAGTCACTGGGAAAAGTGACCGTGCTCCCCCCTCAAATTTTACCAGAGCATTCTGGAACTCTCTCTTTTGCACCTATCGTTCCTCTATCCTGTAATACTACTCGTTATAATAATGCATTATTAACATTTGACATAATTAAGAATAACACATAATAATAGTTACCATTTCTGTGGCGCTTTAAGGTTTACAAATTGCTTTACATAGATTTCATTTTGTGCTCACAACAAGCTTCTTAGATGCTAGCGTCATCTTCATTTATAAACTGCGGCACTGGGAGGTTAAGTGACTTGCCCAGGGTCACGCAATGTCTGAAACTGAATTTGAAATCGGATCTTCGTGACTCCAAGTCCAGTGAGCTATCCACTGAATGCCTCCTAGCTGCGTAGTGAAAGGATGAATTAAAAACTATTTTTTTAAAAGCTTAGTATGAATCAGGAATCTGCATGCATATGTTAGAAATTCTTTCATCTCCCGCCTAAGCTAAGTGGGACAATGGATAGAATGCAGGGCTTGGAGTCAAGAAGGCCTGAGGTGAAATCTGGCTTCAGATACAGAACTAGCTGTGTGACCTTGGACAAGTCACTTAACCCTGATTGCCTCTGTTTCTTCATCTGTAAAATGAGGATGATAACAATACCTACCTCCCAGGACTAAATGAGATAATTATAATAAAGTAATGCTTAGCACATAGTCAGCGCTGTATCAGTAGTTATTTTATCATTATTATTATGTATTAGTCATTATTATTATAATTTAAAATATTTATACTCCTAATGTCTACAGTAGCACTCTGCACCCAGTAGTTAATTACTTGTTAGAATTGAATAGAAAAAGGCCTTGACATTTAGAAAACTCGACTTCTTAACTTCCAGCAGCTCCCACAGCAGAACCCTTGTAAATGTTTGTAGGCAACTTGGATCCAGGATGATTTTTAATTTTATTTATTGAAGTTCTCTGTCAGCATTTTAGAAATTAAGCCTGCTCTCCTAATAAGTGTTTTATTGATCATTACAGGCATTCGTCAACATTATGGGCTCCTGTCCACTGTGGTCATAAATGCACAGTGTCCTCATGAGAATAAATGGCCCTTTCTAAGGGGGAGGTGTTTTTAATGGAGAGTGAATAGCACAGTTCCTTAAATGGCCGCAACAACTGTTGGCAGGAATGGTGAGTCTGGAGCATAAGGAGACCTAGCCGAGGCTGGCGATCTTTCATCTCCCCAGCAGCATGGCAGTGGGAAGGCTGCCTTTAGTTCAAGTGAATGGGCCTTGAGGACAAGAGGACTTGATTCCCTGAGTCTGTGTGACCCTGAGCAAGTTAGTTAACTGTGAAGAACCTCAGTTTCTTTTTCTGTTAAGTAAGGGTATTAATACCTGTAGCATTTTCTGTTTTGTGAGGATGTAATATGAAAATGGATGTCAGATGCTAAAATCTTAGGACACTGTAGAAACGCTGCTGTTCTCATCTGTTCTGGCTTATAGAGAAATGTGTCAAGAGTAAGACTTCAGACCTTCCCAAGACCTCTGTGGGTATTTCTGCCTCTCACTTATGATCCTATGAATGTGTATATCAATTAACAAATTAAAAACTGGTTCTTGAGCACCTACTGTGTGCCAGGCAGTTACAATTGGTGCTGGATATGCAACTATGAAGACTGTGCTCTCAGTGGGGTTCCATTCTAACAGGGAAGAGAAGAATGACACGCGAAAGTATATCCAGAACCAATATATAGGGAATAAGAACAAAGGAATGCAGGATAGTTAGTGGGGGGTGCGGTGGGGAATGAGTAGTTGGGGCAATTAAGAAAGCCTTCATGTGGGAGGGAGGGAGGGAAGGTGGGGGAGGGAGAGAGAGATAGATAGAGAGAGAGAGAGAAAGAGAATATTGTAGGACAGCTGGAGGTGAAAAAGGATTGCCTTGGATGCAAAAAAGAGAGATAGAAAGGAGCCTTATAGACTTTAACAGATTTTCCCGTGGTTATCTAGCTAGTAAGTACCTGGGGAAGGAGTCACAATATAAGCTTGAGGGAAGGAACTGTTCCATTTCTGCCTTTGTGTTCTTGGTACCTAAGACAGTACCTGGCACATAGTAGGTGCTTAATAAATGCTGGCTGGCACACAATAAGTGCTTAATAAATGCTTGCTCCCTGGATTGGTTTGAATTCAAGTCCTGCTGACTCTAAGCTCCACACTGTGTCCGAGGACTACATGATTCTGGCTCTAGAGCTGGAAGAGAACTTAGAGGTCATTGGGTCTAACCACTCATTTTACAGATGAGGAAACTGAGGCACAGAGAAGTTCATGCTTTGCCCCGGGTCCCTCAGCTAGTATTTGAAGGCCCATGCTCCAGATTGCACACCCAGAACCCTTTCCCTACTGCCTGTCTTATGATTGTACCCTGATAGAGGGTGGGCACAGGGTGCCTACTGCTGACCAGTGACTAGCAGACAAAGGCCCGTCCTGGTGAATACTTCGTGGCCCCAGGGGTGGTGGCCCTCCCTTCAAGTTACCTTTCCAACCAAAGTGCAGGCGCCACCCACCACTTCCCCCCCACCTCTGCCCCCCACTCCCCACCTGGGGGAAAGAGGCTCCCCGATCAGCAGTTGGTCATTTCAGCCAGTGAGGGAACCGGGAATCTTGGTAGGGCCACAGCTCAGGAGAATCGACTTAGGGGCAGCCATCTGGCCTCCTTCATCCCAAGCCAGAATTGCCCGGATTGTTTGTAACAGAAGTGAGTTAATACACACACACCCCGGGACCCCACAGTACTGTCCTTGAAGCCTGTTCTCTGAGTCTGCAGTGCATGAGAGGTTACCTTTTAATGAGGTCTTTGGGGTATTTCAGGAACCTAAACCATTTGGGGGCACGCTCTAAGAAGGATGAGGCTTATTCTGAATTCTCTTTTATGGAATGGTTTTGGATCTCAAAGTGGGGCTGTGAGATGATGGGGAAAAAAAATTCTTTATTTTCCCTAAAAATCTGTCTGAAATTGTTCATTTCCTTCAGTTATTTAAAAATAAGATTCTCAGAAGGGGTCCATAGACTTCCCTAGACTGACACAGGAGTTCGAGACAGAAAAAAGGATAAGAACCTCAGATTAGACTGAGCTGCCAAGGCAATATACAAATGTGTAACACCCCTGAAGTGTGAGAAAAATAATCGTAATTTTAACTGACATTTATGTAGATTTTCAAGGTTTATGAAGTTCTTTTGGAACTTAACTGGTCTTTGTACCAACTCTGTGAGGTAGAGACTGCAGCTATAAGACTCCCATTTTATAGATGAGAACATTGATATTTATAGTGATGAAATGACTTTCCAGTCTCCCACAACTCTAATAAGTATCAGAGGCAATTTAAACCCTAGGTCTCTCCCATCCTCAAGTCCAGTGCTATATTCCCTGTGCCTCTCTGTTTTAAGTCCATAAAGAGGTGTCTGAGCAAAATGCTAGGAGAGATCAGAAGGGTCCATCTTATTTTTAAGGTGATTAGGGAGGACTTCCTGGAGAAGAGAAGCCATTTAACATCTGTCAGAGCTGAAGAAGGGATACCCAGGAATGGTGTGAATGCAGGTATAGATAGAAGAAAGCTGAGGATGTGCGCAAGGAATCCTAAGTATTCTGGTCTAGCTGGTTGTGACGTTTGAGCTGGGCCTGATGGAGGGAAACAGGATCTTAGGTCTAGAGAGTGGCCCAAGAAAAAAGACACAGAAGTGGGAAATTATAGGATTGATTTTGTAACTAGGAGGCAATATTATATTTCCTAGTACAGTGTTCTTCTCTTTAGGCCACTGTTTCAGAATTTTTTGTATGGTGGAAAACACCATACAAACACAGTCCTGCAGATGTCATTTATTTGGGCAAAGGAAAGAAATTCTTAGGCTATCTGATCTAACCTACACCTGAGTGGAACCGAAACACCTCCACTGAAGCTCCTACTATGTGCAAGGCTCTGTGCTGGATAGTCAAAGAAAAAAACAGGAAATAATCTCTGCCCTCCGGGAGTTTACAATTAAATTAAACTCTAGCTGACTCCAGTGTTGATCCAGTTTCCCTAGGCAGCCCCTCCTGAGTGGCTTTAGCACACTCCACTGATGCCAAGAGAAAAGCAATCCATCCTGAGGCCGGCCATTCTATTTTTGACTATTTTTTTTTTAAGCTCCTGCTCTTTTTTTTTTAAATTTTTTTTTAATAAATTTTATTTAATATATTTAGTTTTCAGCATTGATTTTAACAGGAGTTTGAATTACAAATTTTCTCCCCATTTCTCCCCATTTCTACCCTCCCCCCCACTCCAAGATGGCATATATTCTGGTTGTCTTGTTCCCCAGTCTGCCCTCCTATCTGTCACCCCACTACCCTCCCATCCCCTTTTCCAAACTTCCTTTCTTGTAGGGCAAGATAAATTTCTATGCCCCATTGCCTGTGTATCTTATTTTCTTGTTGCCTGCAAAAACTTTTTTGTTTTTGAACATCTATTTTTTAAAACTTTGAGTTCCAAATTCTCTCCCCTCTTCCCTTCCCACCCACCCTCCCTAAGAAGTCAAGCAATTCAACATGGGCCACATGCATATCATTA
>CM053624.1:355494226-355508889 GCA_028646595.1 Phalanger gymnotis
CTTCTTTTTCACCAAAGAAGGATTCCAAAGTCTGAGACTGAATCTGGGTGTGTTTTTGCTGCCTGGCCATGTTCCCAGCCAACTTACTTGTCCCTTGAGTTTTTCAGCAGTATATGACTGCTTGTAGACTAGAGAGTTCTATGTTCCAAGCCTGGGGGGATGTGCCAGCTCTGCTACACCAGCACTCCTCCTTCCCCAAGAACCTCCAACCTAGACTGGACTTAGATCTTCAGCAGGCTCTTCACTCCTGCCACTTAATTCCTCCCACCAGGTGGGCCTGGGGCCAGAAGCAACTGCAGCTGTAGTTCTAAAGCTACACCACCTCTGCTGCCCCACCCTGGTGTGGTGGCCAAACCACAAACTCCCTGTCCCCAGCAGCTTTTCTCACTAACCTACTCTGTTGTCTTTGGTGTTTGTGGGTTCAGAATTCTGGTAACTGCTACAGCTCACTGATTCAGGGCGCTAGGGCACGCTCCGCCTGGCTCCTGGTCTCGTTGGTCCGCGCCGCCCATGCTAGGCTCAGCTCCACTCCCCTCTGCTCCCTGCTCCATGCGGGACAGACCTTACCCAGAGACTATCCAGGCTGTCCTGGGCTAGAGCCCTGCTTCCCTCTGCTACCCTGTGGGTTCTTCAGTTCTAGAATTGGTTCCAAGCCATTTTTTATAGGTTTTTGGAGGGACTTGGTGGGGAGCTCACGCTAGTCCCTGCTTTCCAGCTGCCATCTTGGCTCCGCCCCCCCTATTTTTGACTAATTTTAATTGTCAGTAAGTTTTTCCTTATATAAAGCCTGTGTTTGCCTCTTCACAATTTCTACTCCTTGCTCCTGGTTCTCCCCTCTGGGGTTGTGGAGAAAAAATCTAAGCCTTGTGCTAAATGACAGGTTTTCAAATGCTTGAAGACAGTTATCATGTTCCCTCCAAGACTTCTCTTCCCCAACTTTAACATGTGTGTGTACCCACGCGTGCGCACACCTGCACACACACACGAAGAGATACCTCTTTATAGATACACATATACATAGACATAGACACCACTGCCACTTTCTACTAAAGCCTTGCTTTTTTTCCCACTTATTTCAAAGATAGACAGATCTCAGTCTTCCAGGTGACAGGCAGCTTTGGCCAAGTGCTCTGAGAGGTCCCCAGCCTAGTCCAAGGATGCTAGGGAAGGGAAGAACCAGTAGGTTATCTTCTTGGATTATCAAGAGACAAACAAGCCCCCTGCAGCTTCTCATCTGGTCCATTGTGCTAGACAGCTTTGAGCTTGGAGATAGCCATGGGAGTTGATTTATAAACTGCTTCCATGGTCAGGGGAGTGATGAATAGGGCAGTGTTCTGAGCAGGTGGGAGTGTGTGCCAGGGGCTCTGCTGGGCTGCATCACTATGCAAGGCATATTGCCCTTGGTAGGTGGGCTCCCCATGGTGGAACATTCCTGCGTGTGTTTAGGGTGCCAAGCTGGAGCCAGTGTATGACTAGATCAGACATTTAGAGCTGGAACAGACTGGAACAGATCCCTCATTTTACAGATGAGGAAATTGAGGGTCAGAGAATTGGTGCGACTTTTCCAGAGACAAACAGTTGACGTGGAAAAGTTATTCTCTCACAGCTTCCCATTCAGAGTATCAATTGTCTCAGTCTTTTTGAAATGCACCGGCATCACCAAGGTACCAAATGCCTGACTGATATCACTGAGACACTCTCACTGCAACTGGCCATGGGCTAATGGAACCTCCTCAGACAGAGAGAATGAACAAAGGAAGGAATGAAAAAAAAAACATTTCTCAAACCCCTACTATGTGCCAAGCACTAGGCCTGTATTCTTTGGCTACAGATACAAAAAAAGTAGCAGTTCCTGGCTTCAGGGAGTTTACATTCCAACAAGGAGAGAGTTTCCACAGGGGAGATGGGGCCTGGAGGCATCGAACAGTTGGTTGATACGCTCTTACACGAAGTAATGGTGGCACTGATCCAATTATGGTTCCTCAAACAAGAAGTGGGGAGGGGAGCAATGGTCCTCCTGATGTCTGTAGGCAGGAAATATCAGGTCGCATGTAGGAGGGTCAGCGCAGTGTATCATTTGTAGTTTAAGGGACTGGATTCAAATCCGATCTTTGACACTTATAGCTGGTATGACCTTGGGCAAGTTCTTTTTATCTCCCTGGGTCTTAGTTTCCCCATATGGGAAATGGAAGGATTATATTAGATGCCCTTTCAATTCCCTGTACATACACATACACACACACACACACACACACACACACACACATACATACATACATACAGTGGATAGAGTGCCGGGCCTGGATTCATTTTCCTGAGTTCACTCCTGGCCTCATGGCCCTGGGCATGTCACTTAACCCTGTTTGCCTCAGTTTCCTCATTTGTAAAATGAGCTGGAGAAGGAAATGGCAAACCATTCCAGGATCTTTGCCAAGAAAACCTCGGCAGGTGCTAGGCAGGCCACCCCCCCCCCCCCGCCCCTTCCTGTGACACCTGGCTTGGACTGGGTTCTCTGGAATCTCATAACTCATTTACATCGATTCTTTATTAGTCTTTTCATTGGTTGTTCGTCATCTTGACACAAGGCTTGCTAGACTCCTGTTTCAGATGAGGGAAATGAGACAAGGTTGTCAATGGAATTTTGCCTAGTGATTCAGTTGTCCAGCTGAGACTGGATTGTTGGGTGGTCTCTGTGAGTCATTTTATTACCAGGTGACAGTTGCATGTTGTGTGGTAGGTAACTACAGTTTCCACTTTTCTGTGTTCATCATGGAACTTTCCCGGGTTTCGGGGCTTCATGCTTCTGGTTTCTTTTAGTTGACAATGAACTCTTTTGGCCCTTTGGTTTTCTTGCTTTACAGACTTGTGATTTTGGTGTCACTTATGGAATTATTTGTTGCAACCTATAAAGTATAAATATTGGATTTGGAGTCAACCTGGATTCAAATCCCATATTTGCTCCTTTGTGACTTAATGCAATTGTGCAACCAGTCTGGGATTCAATTTCCTTATCTAGAAAACAGTAGGGTTGCACTTGGTAACTCCTAATATCTGTCCCAGGTCAAAAACAATAAACCTAGGCTACTTTTGGAGAGATCTGGAGGTCACTGATGCCTGACTTATGTGGGCCCTGCTTTGCTCAGGATTCTTTGGCCAGGGCCAAGAGTTTGTCCTTCAGTGTTAGCCTCCTGTGTTTGATCTACCCTACTTTTCTTAATCATTTCCATTTAACTTAACTACCATCAAGTACCGACCCTGTTTCCCTCTTCCAGAACTTCGTGCTCTACCCTGATGAGCAAGCCTTGGGCTTTTTAGATGTTGAGTGTTTTCAAGTTGCTGGTGCTCTGATGTCAGGAGTGTTCAACATCTCATAGACATTCATTAACTGGGGCTGTAATGGCCAGAGGGAGGTGGTGTATTAAGGCTTAATGTGGTTATTATGTTGGGAGGGAGGACACAGTGCCTCTGCTGGTCTCCAGGAGGCCAGTGAAAACACAATATTCCCTTCTTGTGTACATTGAGTTTAAATGAGCTTTTCATCAGCGAGGAGGGCAGATACGTGAACAGTGTGGCCCCAATTATAGCAGCCCAATTTGGCTAACTGGAGGGATCCAATCACTTCCTATTTATGCTGGATGACCAATTGTGTTACTTCTATGGTGGCCCCGTCAGATAAGGGGACAACCTAGAGAACTGACAACCTGTAAAAATGTTGAGATGCCTGAAAGGCTGGAGCAGTCAGTGATGGAGCAGATCACTTCCTAGAGAAAGATCTTCTGTCAGAGCTGGTGCTCCTTGATATGATACATGAGACACCAGAGGGGAAGACCTGGAGGATCCTTGTGGTGAAGCTGGCTTACTGCATCGGGGGACCTGGATGTACTCTCTTTGGCTTATTTGTCAATCCTGCCAAAGTAGAGATATAGGCCTGGTGGATAGCTACTCCTTACTCCTGCTCATTAACTTTCCTTTAATATACTGATTAAACACCGCTATTCCTACAAGCCTGCTAGAATGCAGGTGTCTGCCTTGAAGCGATGGGGGAGCTTGCTCCCCTCCATCCATCCCCTTTGGGCTCAGCTCACCATGGCTGCTGGAGCAGGGGAGGAGATCAGGAAAAGCCCACAAGCACAAGGAGACCAAGCCTAGGTGCGGTGCTGGATCGAGGTCTTTGATGGTTCTCACTGGATGTCTGGGACCAGAAGGCAAGCTCACTGACTTGAGTACAGAGTTATGCTTGTGATCGACCTTTCCCTATCCCCAGAGGGATGTGCTGCCAAAACAAATTCCTTTGTCATGTATTGAGGAGGAAAAAAATCACCTTCAAAAATGTGGTGAAGAATATTGGGGTGTGTTTCCACAATCTGGCTAGCAGCTTCTGTGGGGGTGCAAGATCCACCAAAAACCAGCACCCAGAAAGCTGCCAGCACCCGCCAAAGCACAGGTTCTTTTGATCTGCCTTAATTAAGGAAAGCAAGGTGATGGGGTTGACAAGCTTACTTTAATTCAGCATACAAATATCATTCACTTAGTTCAGGGGAAAAAGCCAGCACCCTGAACTTCAGAACAAATTACAAACAAATTACAAACATCAACAGATAGACCCAATACAGAGTCATAGTTACCAACATCTAGGTTCAGCCCAGGAGCTCAGAACAAGGGCTGGCCCAGAGTCATGTGCCACCACTGCTAGGGCAAAGAGCTCCAAGGAAGAAGAGGCCAACCCCTGGTTTTTATATCTTTGTTAGGGTCAGGGGTGAGTCACACATGCGACTCACCCACGTGACCTAGAATCATCACAAAGAGGTGGACTTAAACCCAGGTGGTCTAAGAGCCTCTGCTGTCCCAGACATGTAAACTAAGCCCTCCCTGGAGTTAGCCCCACCTTGGACCCCACCTTAGTTGCCAATCCACACCTACATAGGTTTTACACCTAATAGGGGTTTGGGCCTGGGGCTTAGCACTTAGTAAGATTCAATGCAATAGCTGAATTACTCAAAGCAAACAAAAGCCAAACTTTTCAAGGGCACCTGTTGAACTAAGTGCTAAGGAGCCCATTTTGCTTACCAACACAGGGTGGAATTCTAGTTGTATTGTTTTTTTTTAGCAATCTTAGGTAAATTTAATTTATTTCAAATTAGTGTTTTTAATGGACAAAAATTAATTTTTTTCTCTCCTCCTCTCACCACTATTTTTTTTCTCTCCACCTCTCACCACCATTATTACTAGGGATTGCCCCATGCAACAAATATACACAGTCAAGCAAAATAACACAACTATCTAAGATTAAATTATAGAGTAAGTTGCATTGTTTTTCAGTTGTGTCCAACTCTCTGTGACCCCGTTTGGGGTTTTCTTGGCAAAGATACTGGAGTGGTTTGCTATTTTCTTCTCCATTTTACAGATGAGGAAACTGAGGCAAACAGGATGAAACATCAGTGAGCTGCAGGTGCTGGGATAAACATAGTTGACAGTCCATGGGTGATACCAGCATGCCTACTCATGGTCTGTAGCCACAGGACGCTAAAAGTTGCCTTTTCTTTTACTCAGTGAGTGCCCATTTTAGCATAATTTAAGGCAAATAATGGACCATATTTCTCTCTGCAAGTGGCTTTAAAAGATCTTGTTACCAAAGGTGATTTATAACTGGGTAACCCTCCCTTTTCCCTGCCCAGGCTTCCCTTTGCTAAGGGGTGGTCAGTCTCAGAGGGGCTGAAGAGGGGGAAATGAGCGTAAATGAGCCTGCTCCCTACATCCGCCTCTCCTTCCCTGAGGACCTGCATGCTTGGCCCTGTGACCTGGAGGAGGAGTTTCAGCAACTGTATCCCAGAGTGCTTTCCCATGTGGCTCTCACCTGGGGATGCTATGACTATAACACATCCCCACAGCTGCCCTGGAAACATCTTACTTAACCCAGGGATCCCAGCAGCTCATCCTCAGGATTTCTGGCTACTTCTGCTCACATCTGATGCCTTACTGACCTAGGATTTAAATTAGAAGGACTTGTATAAACTAGAGGTATTGTGGTACCCAGGGGATCCACTTGAGGTCGGGAAGACCTGGGTTCAAATCCTGTGTACTACCTGGGTGACCATGACAAAAGGTTGTTAACCTCTCGGTGCCCTGGGCAGTTGTAGACAAGTTCTTAATTTACTACATGTGTGGAGTTTCACATCTACACTGGGAGTTTTAAAAACCATTGGAATTTTAGGTCCAGATCTTCCCTATCTGTCCTTAAAAGGTATGTAAACTCATTTTATGTAGAGGTTGTTTCTAAAGTGCCTAGCACAGTGTTTGGTACATCATAGGCACTTAATAAATGCCTGTTGATCGATGGAGTGATTATCCAAAGAAATTCACTTTTCTCATGAATATTGACAAATGTTACGCATCTAGAAAAGAGGAGGAGCGTATTTAATTCTAGGTGTGCTTAACTTTAAAAAAACAACATGGAAAAATGATCTGAAAAATTTTAAATCTTTGGAAAATAGAATTGTATGGAGGATTTAAGATGACCTTTCCCAGTCTCCTTATTTCACACAGGAGGTAGTGGAAGCCCAAAGAGACAATAATGCACTTTGGGGCAAACAGTGAGGTAAATGGCAGTCAGGATGCAGACCCAGGTCTTCTAACTTCCAGACCAGTACCCTTCCCACTAGCGGTCAGTGTGTATTCTTTGACCATCTTCTATGCACTGTGTTACACATATGAGGCACAGTAGAGTATAAGTGAAGGTTTCTGTTCTCAAGGAATTGATAATCTCCTTTTGGGAAGAAAATGAACTCACATAAAATAGTAATGAAAGGACGTTGGCAAACAATATGTGATTATGTTCCATTGGGAGGCTGACTTTAAGGGGAGTAGGAGCTTAAGGCAACGATTTATAAGCACTTCTTAGACACATCCTATGTGCCCGATGTTGTGTGGGGATACAAAGAAAGGCCTTCCTGCCCTCAAGGAGCTTACAGTCTAGCTAGGGAGACAACGTGAAAACCACTATGTATGTACAAGATACATACAGGATAAATTTCAGGTAATCACAGAAGGAAGCCTCTAAAAGTGGAGGCTTTCATCTAACTAGGTTTTAGCAAAAAGGGCTTTAGGAACTGTCCAGGACAACAATAGGTCAAAAACCTTTGCCATGTTCACCCAGCTAGTACATATGAGAAGCAGGACTTGAACCCAGAACTTCTTGATGCCATAGTGTATTCCCAACCCACTGCACCCTGGGCACCGAAATTTAGTGGGTGCTGTTTATGAAGAATAGAAATGCCTGAGTTTAGCACCTAGTTAGTGAGGATATACTAGTTAAAATTGGAAGCCAGCAGATATGGGGCTTCCTTCCCTCCTAGTCCCCACCACCCCCTCCCCTAGCCATACTCCATATGAGCTCTTCCCAGCCCAACCCTACTCTGTTGAATTTAGGATTGTGGAGAGGGGAGCATCAGATAAACTTGTCATGGAAGACTTCATGGAGAAGCCATTAGCCTTGAATGATGGGTAGGGGTTAGATGAACAGAGGAAAGAGGGAAGGGCATCTCAGGTCAGAACACCAGGAGTGAAGGCATTAAGCATTCCCGGTTCATGGGACAGTAGGAGATCAGCCTGGCTGTCAAAGATTGCATCTCTTGGGAAGTAAATCTGAATGAGTAGTTTGGGATCAAAGAACTGAGAGCCTTAAAAGCCAGGCAGAACAATTTAGACTTGACAAAGTAGGAAACAGGGAACTATCAAAGGATTTTGACCAGAAGAATTATGTCTAATAACAATAATGGTTAACAAATTATATAGGGCCTGCTATATTTCCAGGCTTTATGCTAAGCATTTTATTAATATTATCTCATTTAGTCTTCAAAACAATTCTGAGAGGTAGTAATATTTATATTAAAGATGAGGAAAGTGAGGCAAAGAGATTAAGTGACTTTATCAGGGTCATACAGTCTGAGGCCACTTTGAACTCTTAACTCCAGGTCTGGCACTGTGTCCACTATGCCACCTACCTGCCCTGTATAAAATGGATTTTTTTTTATGCAGCAGTGTTCATTAAGTAGTATTCCCCCCTCCCAAATTCATTTAGTTATTTATTATAGATTGTCATATACTAATGTGATAATCACAATACCAATGTGTAATCTGCACTGAAAGAGAGTTTCTTCCTCTGGGAGTTCCCTACATCAAAGAAAGCACAGGTACCATCCTGGATCCTTGTCCCGTTTCCTCTCTCTAGCTCTGTCTCATTAAGAGAATAGGAAATCTCAGACTTTCTGCCACGTAATGAAATTACACAGTTCTTTGAAAATCCCTTGGCTTTGGAGTCAGACGATCCGTGTTCTGGTCTTAGCACTGCCCCTGGCTGGTTCTCTGACTTTAGGCAGCTTGCTTAACTTCTGGTGATCAGTTTCCTCATTGACGTGGTGAGGCTGGCTGTGCTTTGGAATCCCCTTGACTTCCAAACTCCTGATTCCCTCTAATTATGTTGGTGACTTTTTTTCTTTTTATAGGAGGTTACAAATGAGCAGGTCTTTCCTGTTGAAATCAATAAGATTGAATTTAACATGGATAAGCTTAAAGTTCTGTATTTCATTAAAAAATAAATTGTATGAATACAAGATGGAGCAGAGACCTTGTTCCCTTGCCATCTTGGTTGAAGAGTGCACAGTGGGGTAAACTTGGTCACTGCAGACCTTTTTATTTTTCACACAAGATTCAGACTTTTGACATTGTACCATTCCATGAAATTCTTCTTAAAAAAGAAAAAAAAATGTGGACTAATGAAACATTGAGAATCTAAATGATGATATGATATAATTAACAGCTATGGAACTTGAAAAATTCCTGTTGGAAGTAGAAAAAATAAAAATTATTTAGCTAACACTTAAAACTTTGAAAATCTTGGTCTCATCTCTGCAGATTTATTAATAGCATCATGCGGCCAAGCAAAGTCAAAAATCTGTTGGATTAAAAATTAACTGAATATTGCTTTGTGTAGAAGCATTCATGTATTGTTTCCATAACAACTGGCTCATGCCACCCAAGTGAGGCCCGGCACCTCTTTGATGCTGCATCAGTTGGAGCATCAGCTCCATTGTGTCAACACAGATAAATAAAGACTTCAATTAATGCAAAAGCTTCCATTTGTCATGAACTCTGGCTGGATGGTGATGAGCAGATCTGTAATCAGCGCATTGCTAAAATTATGGATTTGTGGAGAAATGTAGGAATAAAGTCTGTGCGACATGAGATGTTCTCTACTTAATTGCCCTGAGACGCAGCTCTAAGGTCATTTGGTGTAGACCTTTCCTTTCTTTACATACAGGATATTTTAGACTTCATTGAAATTATAAGAGGAGAATGAAGTTCAAGGTCAATTAGTCTTTCCAGATCCCCACCTTCCATGCCCAGAAAAGAGCTTTTCTTCCTTTAAACAGATCCATAACGTTTGTGTATTATTCTTCTGTCACAATGTTCTACCGTGCGTTAGTTATTTGTTTACAGGTCTTCCTAAGTTATGAGTTCCTTGAGAGTACAAAAAATGGCTTATTCATGTTTTCATTCCCCTCAGCTCCATAGTACTTTGCCAATTGTACAGGTTCCTAAGGTCTGGACACATAGGCCAAAATGCATCTTTTCAAGAAAGGAAATGAATGAAATTTTCAACAATATTTTATTTAATTGGCATATTAACAAATCACAGCTTGAATCTATGATGTTCTTTCTCTCTTTATTTGGGGTCTACACTACCTAAGTTTTGTTCTTGAAGTTATATCACACGGGAACAGTGGCCATGGCTGATTTCACAGATGCTCATTTGGGCTCTGATTTTGGCATGGAATACATTTCCATCTCCTTCCAGCTCATTTTACAAGATGAGGAAACCGAGGTAAACAGGGTGAAGTGACTTGCCCAGGGTCACACAGCTAGTCAACGTCTCAGGACAGATTTGAACTCAGGAAGATAGTCTTTCCAATTCCAAGCCAAGTGCTCAACCAACTAAGCTTAGTAATTATTTACATTTATGTCAACTAATTTCTCCATGTGAAAAATGCTACCCCCTTTTCAGTTATTCTTGCTAAATCCCCAAAAGAATTCATTAATTTTTTTCGACAGTTTTTCTCATTCACTTTTTCTCTCTTAAGGTCCATCTCAGACTCTTACCACCTGTGTGTGACTGAGAAAGTCACTTAGCCTTTCTTTGCCTCAGTTTCCTCATCTGTAAAATGACGGGCTGGGTTCAGTGATTTCTAAAGTCCCTGGAGCTCAAATTCTTCAGTTACATCAGCTTACTTGGCACGTACTCCTTTCTTCAGGTTTGGACTTTTCTACTTTGCCTTTTGAGCGCTGAGCCTTTTCACAGTATTTTGCACCCTTAATAAAACAGGTAAAAACTCAGGTACAGTATCCAATTTCAGAATTCCAGCAGTCTTTCCCGTGATTGTTGTTGTTGTTTTTTTAATCACCAGATGACAAGGTGACCTTGTCAATCTCTGTGTAAGGATCTGTGTAGGAGGAAGAGAATGTCAGACTGTACCTAGTTTAGTCTAAATTAGATTAGGCATCTGAGTTCATCAGCTCGCTGCACTAGTGCATCCTTTCCATAATAGGACCCGGAATGCTAATCGGGATGCCATCTGTTTTCAAGTCTTAAATTCTACCACTTAGAAGCAAATGTTACGAAGCAAGAGGGGAAAGTTGGGAGTTGCGAAAGCTAGAATGTGAAATAGTCCTCACACACATTATAGGTGTGGGTGCCGAGCTCTTCCTTGGGCTGGCCTGCAGCTCTCCAGTGGTCCTCTGGCCTTGTAGTTTTCTCATCCCTGGGTCTTCATGCCAGGCGCCTCACTAGTATGAAGGCAATGTATATATCAGGAGGCTTATTGTTGCCCATTTTTAGGTCAAAATTTCCTTTTTTCTTGCTCCAATACACAGGTAATATATATTTCCTGGGTAACATATATATACATGGGTGATGACCATACCACAGACATGGTAGTGGCATAAGATTTTTATTTAATCACAGTATTGAAATTTCCATCTAACCCGCCTGTCTTTTTTAGTTTAATTTTTCAGGAAATCCTGAAAACAAATTAAGGGACCGTTTCTTGAGTAACATGACCTGAACTTTCTAAGAGCAATGGGTATTTTTAGATAATGTTCTAAACTTAAAGTCAGGGAGACTTGCCCTCTGACTCTTTCTAGAAGTCCGACTATGGGCAAGCCACTTAATCTTAGACTCAGTTTCCTTGAGTCAAGTCAACAAACATTTTATGAAGATTTACTATGTACTAGGAGCTGTGCCAAGCATTGGGAATCCCAGTACAAGCCAAAAGATGCATAGTCTCTGTCTTCAAGGAGATTTCTCTGTAAGATGGGCATTATTATTGATTATTATTATTATTGTTATTAATAATAATACCCATCTTACGAAGTGATTTTGAGGATCAAATGAAATAATTTGTGTAAAGCCCTCTGTAAATCTTTAATCACTATGTAAATGTTGGAAATTGATACTATTCTCTGCACATGGGTCTTTAATCAAGCAGCAAACATTTCTTAATCACCTACTGTGTGCTACAAAGATGGAAATGAAACCATTCCTGCCCTCAGGACGCTCATAGCTATTTCATCCCTAGGCACTCAGGAAGGCTGACAAAGTAGAAAGCATTGGATTTAGCACGAAAAGACCTTGCTTGTAATCCCAGCCTTGCCCCTGCCTAGCTGTGTGACCTGGGGCAACTGACCCTACCTCTCTGGGTGTGTTTCCTGAAGGCTTTGGAATAGATGAGCCCCAAGTTCTTTTCCCAGGCTAACATTGTATGTATGCTTGGTTAATTGTGTTGGAGGCTACACTCCTATTGGCCCAATGTCTTGGTTTAAAAGGCAGTTAGAAAGGACTGATGAAATTAATCTTAAGGATAAAAATCGTAATTCAAAAAAAGGAACCTTTTGATAAACTTATGTTTTTTGTTTGTTGCTGATGCTATTGATAATTCACCATTAGACTTTTATTCTGAGATAGGGAGTGGGAATTGTATTTTCCCCATTTTTGAGGTGAGCCCCTGAGTCTGAGAGTTGTCTGAGGTTCTGGCTTTCCTCACAGTCACCGAGTCCTCAGGGTCTTGAGTGCAGATTTCTGACCCCTGAGTAAGTAGGGGACTGCAGTGCGCCACCCCCCACCCCCCCATTACAGACAGTACTTCTCAGGGAACTTCTTTCTCCCACAGTGCCTTGCATTCATTAGGTACTTAATACATTTGATTGAATTTCATTGATAAGCCTATTTACTCCAGGAAAATTTCTTAATTGGAGAAGAAATAATGCAAAAAACAGAGGAATCATTTTTAACCCAATTAAAAACCCTCAGCTTCAGGGTGTGGTGAGGGAAGGCTCTTGTCACTCAGGTTGCTAACAATTTCACCTAGTCGCCCTTTTGCAACTCATAAGTTAATATTTTTTCCAGAAGTCCAAGAATTCAGTTGGCTTTTCTGTAACAACTCAAGCTAACAGACATTTATTAATGTCCAACCTTGTCCATTCAAAGGTCATCCGATTAGAGTCATAGACCGAGAGCCAGAAGGATGAAGAAAACATTGTAACTGGAGTTACATTGTTGTCGTTATTGTTGGTGTGTGTGTGTGTGCATATGTGAGAGAGAGAGGGAGAGAGAGAAGGGGGGAGAGAGAGAGACGGAGAGTGCAAACATGCTCATATCTAAAACATGCACGCATAAGTAAACAATATACGCTCTCAGAGAGGTGAGTGTCCCAAGCTCTGGGGGATCTGGAAAGGCCTGGTGTAGGAGGGGGGACCAGAGCTATGCTTTGAAGGAAGTAGGACTTCTAAGGGTCCAAGGTAAGGAGGGAGCCAGTCTCAGTGTGGAGAATATAAGTGGAGGAGGCATGTCAAGCTCTGGGAACAAGTCAGCCATTTGGACTTGAGTCTAGATTGTCCAAAGGGGGATAATTGTCAAATGTCTGGAAAAACAAATCAGGGTCGGGTCTTGGATGGAGGGCTTTAAATACCAAACTGAGAAGTTTGTATTTTGTACTTGGAACAATAGAAAGCCCCTGAAATGATTCGAAATGAATATGAAAATACAAAACATTCCTTAAGCACGTCATGTCTTAGTGAATTTTCTTTTACTTTCAGTGTTCAGAGAAGTGAATGCTTAGCCTTTTTGCAACTGGCTTGAAAAGAATGCTGAGAAAATCTTCACCCAAGACTGCCTTTAGAAAAAAAAGACCAACCCCTTCCTTCTCTTGGCAAATAAATTCACCAGCTTTTCAATGAAAACTTTAAACCTCGAACTGAAATGACGTGAAGGAAATTGGATACCCCACAAGTTGGGGGAGCCTTCCTAAGAAAACAGTCATTTTCTTATGTGGCCAACCAGGCCTCTAAGTTACTTTCAATTCGTTTTAATTACAAATTGCCTGTCAGCCCCCTTTGAAGTGTCTTATTATCATAAGTGGAACAGTAATGGGTCCATGGGGAGAAGAGTAAATGTCCTTCAGTGCCGGGGTAGTTTCACAGTCCATAGGAGGTCAATGGAAACACATCAGTAGTACCTTGTTGAACATTGCAGGTGGTACGAGAGATCCCAGGTTACTTTCCTGAGCCCTCGAACGGTCCCCCACTTCCCCTTTAATTTTTCCAGCTGTTTCCTTTTTCATTTTGCTTTATTTGAAGGCACATTCAATAAAACATGCATTCCTCAAGAGGAAGATAATTTTAGGGCTGGTCTGCCACATTGAATGCTCATTTGTGCCGCCCTCCCCCCCTTATTTGGGGACCTTTGATTTAGGGGAAGGGCTGGCATAAAATGGTGCTCCTTTTATTTCCCTACAGGCTTTTACGATGACCGAGTTTGAGAGTGTCTTGGGATTTGGGATTCTGGTGGGGAAGTCCTGGTGCTGAGGTTTAGAGAGGGAGTGGGGTGCTGCTGCCAGCTGTATTGTCCTCCACTATTGAAAAGGTGATGCCAGATGCCTCATCAGCTCTTGGAGATCATTGGTGTGAAGGAGCAAAGGGCTAAATGTTTGAGTTCCTGTTATAGACAGGGCTCAAAACCAAATGTAACATGGCTCCTGGCTTTGTGGAGTTTATAATCTAGTAGAGTAAAGGGAAGAGTGGTGCACCACTGACTAGGATATGAGAGGTGGCGCGCAGTAGGAGGCATGTGCAGAGGGCTGTGCTAGTTCTGAGAAAGAAGAGGTCATTTTTAGGATTTCCTGGATGGGGCACCTTCCTGCGCCTTGGGAATTTCTACCTTTCTCTGTGCCTTGAAGCTGTAAACTGGAAAGCTCTGCAAACACTTCCTCCCATTTTCTAGAGGAAGAAACTAAAGCCAGAGAGAAAAAGTGATTTGCTCAAAGTCATATATTTAGTGTCAAAGCTGAGTCGGGCCTTTTGAGCCTAGTCCTTTTATCATGGTGTAGAGCCTCCTTTCACACAGTGTGGGCATGAGAGAGATAGAGGAGAGACGAGAGATGAGAGAAGGGGAGAGGGAGGAGAGTGGCATGGGGATGTGGTGCGTGTGAATTGAGAAAACCATAAGCTACTTTTAAGAAATCACAAATCTTTTAAAGAATTGAAATAGACTTTTCTCTTTTTTCTCGGCCCGGACGGCGGCAGCATGGGTAAGTGCCGTGGTCTTCGTACTGCAA
>CM053624.1:355508989-355557492 GCA_028646595.1 Phalanger gymnotis
ATCTCATGCCAAAGGGATTGTCTTGGAAAAAGTTGGTGTGGAAGCCAAGCAGCCCAATTCTGCCATCAGGAAGTGTGTGAGAGTCCAGCTGATTAAGAACGGCAAAAAAATCACTGCCTTTGTTCCCAATGATGGCTGCTTGAACTTTATTGAGGAAAATGATGAGGTTTTGGTTGCTGGATTTGGTCGAAAAGGTCATACTGTTGGTGATATTCCTGGAGTCCGATTCAAGGTTGTAAAAGTTGCAAATGTTTCTCTTCTGGCCTTGTACAAAGGCAAGAAGGAAAGACCAAGATCATAAAAATTGTATGATGTCTTTGTCATAGTAAAAAAAATTTTCATGTAAAAAAAAAAAAAGAATTGAAATAGAGACACAGGAGTCCAATGACCAGGTATTATAGTGTGGTGATTGTGTTAAATCAGACAGTGATAAGCATTTATTGTGTGTCCGTGATGTGCCTTGTACAGATAAATTATATTCCTGTATCAGTGACAGGCAGAGGCAGTGCAGCATTATGACTACCAAGCCTGCCTGGAAATCAGGAATGAATAAATGAGTGAATGAAAAACATATAAGAGATCTGGATTTGAATCTTGCTTTTGACACCTACTGAGAGCTGGTCATGTCTATTTAAGTTCTCCATATCCTAGCAAACTCTCAAAGACTGTATGTTACAGAGAAGGTGATGATATGCCTTGGTAGATCCTCACCAGGATGTCCTTATGACCCTTTCCCAGTCTCTCTCCCTGTGTCTCTTTCTTCTCTTCCTCTTTCCCTCTCTCCCTCTTCTTTCTCTCTCTTATTAGTGGGGAAATTTTCTCTTTTCAATAACAATCATGAGACTAAGATGCCACTTCAAATTGGGGTACAAGGATGCAGATATTTTTGACGACCGCTCAGCATTCATGGTCTAGAGAGAGCAGATGCTCATTTCTAGAGATTTCATTGAGAAGAGAAAAGTTAGTATGGAGGAGAGAATCTGTTCAGGTCCGAATTACAAAATTTGGCGCTGGAAAAGAGATAGAGGCCGCCATCACAATCTGTAGCCAAACAAAAATGTCCCCTAGTAGATATGTCTCACAAGCGCTCAGTCAGCCTTTGCTTGAAGACTACCAAAGCTTGGAGACACCATCTTCCAAAGAAGCTCATTCAGTTTCGAACTATTCTGATTTTTAGGAAGTTGTTGATTGAATATCAAGCCTATATTCACCTCTTCGGGTCTCTCCTGTTATTTCCAATTCTACCTTCTAGGGCAGTACAGAACAAGTCTTAGCTCTCTTCCAGGCCCGTCAACGCTCAAAGTCAACCATCTTGGAATCTTCTCATGGCATAATCTGGAGGCCCTTCCCCGTGCTCATTGTTTCCAGTTTATCAGTCTCTTTCCTAAAATACATCACCCAGAACTGAAGACTACAGATACGGTCTGGTCACCCGTAGGCAGTGCAACACATATTAGTCTCCAAAGTAGCTGCTATTGATCTCAAAAAGTGGGTTTTAAGCTCCACCTGCAAGACTTTTGCACACAGATGAGAGCCTGAGCAGAAGCAGCTTGGCCAGGCAGAGCCTGTCTTTCCTAACTGGGAGGGCAGAAAACAAGAGCTCTTTCCATGTCATGAATTTCCATCCTCACCAATGTTAACAATTTGGGGTTTTATAGGCATTCAGGCATCTGCCTTAGATTTCATGTTGCCATTGACTGTGGACTTGCAGAGCTTTAAATCTCTGTGTGGAAGAATCTGTCTTTGATTTGCGATTGGTCATACTACACTTGCTTAGCTGATAGGATTTCTGTACTTATCATAGAGAAAAATAAATATGCCTCGAGTGACCAGCTGGCAACTTTTTATATAATCATCTCATTTGGTAGCAATACTCAGAAAAAAAAAAGGGCCAAACCTCAGAGTTCTAAGATAGGCTAAGATATAATATTTTAAAAGTCAGACTGCTCAGAATATGCTTAGGTCTCTTCCCTTGCGCCTCCCCCCCACCACCCACCTGGCCCCAGTGAAACTGCTTAACAACTTACTTTTTATTTAAGAATTTTAAAAATAGTTTTTTTGTCTTTTATGCCACAGTCATATCTGGCTACAATTGCCTCTGTCAGACAGTGTGTGTAAATTTATGCACCCAAAGTCCCCACTTTTAAGAGGACAGAATTATATTTTATACTTTTCTATTTCCTGGACCAAGATTGGTCATTCCAATTAATCTGAACTCTTCCCTTTTGTCGTTCTTTTCATTTACATCTGCCATTGTGTATATTGTTGCCCTGGTTCCCCTTTCTTCACCCAGATTGGCTTGCTAGAGGTTTCCCTAAGGTTTTCTGTATTCTTCATTTCCATCCTTTCTTGGAATACAATAATATTTCATTATCTTCCTAGACCAGAATTTGGTTGGCCAACCACTACTTCATGGGGACCCATTCTGTTTCTAGTTCTCTGCCACCAAAAAAGTGCTAACAAAGATTTGGTCATATATGGGATTTTCTTTCTCTTTTTGACTTTAAGTATACACCCATTGGTGAGAAACCTGGACCAAAGATTATGAATAGTTTATTCACTTTTTTCGCCTTATTATTTCTAGTCCTTTTCCAGGATACTTGACTGTTATTCAGTCACGTCTGACTCTTTGTGACCCCATTTGGGGTCACATTCTCCAGTTCATTTTACAGATGAGGAAACTGAGGCAAATGGGGTGAAGTGACTTGCCCAGGGTCACACAGCTAGTAAGTGTCTGAAGTGGAGTTTGAACTCGGATCCTCCTGACTCCAGGCCCAATACTGTATCTGTTTCACCATCTATCTGCCCACAGTCGTTTCAACACAGGGATGATTTCCATCTTTAATCATCTATGCCAGTTTAATAGGTGGAAACTAGAAGCTCAGAGCTGTCTCAATGTGCATTTCTTAGTGATTTAGTGCCATTTTAAAAAATCTGATTATTGGTCATTTAAGGGCAATTTCTTTTGAAAACTGTTCATCTTTTGACCACTTACCTGTTGTAGGAATAACTCTTGGTCATATAAAGGGCTTAAATGTCTTCAAAGTTTTTTCCAGCTCTAAATCTACTACCTGGTGAGCCCAGACCAAACAGAATGAGGGTTGGTGGAGAGTCTGAAATTCATTGTGCGTCTGTCAGGACCAACCGTACTCCCTGTGTGAACCTTCTTTTTTTTTTTTTTTTTTGAGTCAAGCTTTTTATTTAATGTTACAAAAAATATTTAGGCAAACAAACCAAAACCCACGTCATCATCGGATTCCTCGGCTTCTTCTCTTTTTGCTTCCTCCTTCTTCTTCTCCTCAACTGGGGCAGCTGTGCTACCAGGAGCAGCCCCTCCAGCAGGGGCAGCACCACCAGCTGCTGGGGCAGGTCCACCAACTCCTGCATTGCAGATGAGACTTGCGACATTTACATCGGACAAGGCCTTTGCAAATAATCCCGGCCGGAGTGGTTCAACATTCGCACCTGCTGCTTTAACAAGGGTGTTGATTTTATCCTCCATGACTGTAAGCTCATCATTGTGAAGGATGAGGGCAGAGTAGATGCGAGCGAGTTTGGGGGAATGGCCATTTCAGCAGAAGGATGAGGAGAGACTTGTTTGTAGGGGTGCTAGTCGCCAGCTGAAGCGAGGGTTCATTCCAATGCGGCCTTAGCTTCTGATGAAGAGCCAAGCACCTTACGGACAACTGAAGAGAAACTGCATGAACCTTCTGTAGAGGTCTCAGTAAACCTTTAGGAAAGCAAGGTTTACATTGAACTGTTTCTTTCAACCAACATGCAGAGGAGACTAGCTAGGGCTGAATTAATTAGCTCTACCTAGTTTTTTCTTTCTTCGCTGAGTGTATGTATATGAGTATGTCCACAAGTGCCTCCCTGTCAATTTGGACTGTTCCCAAGGTGAGGAATCTTGGGGTTCTGGGCTTGGCCGTGTCATCACTACTCGATGGAACTGGTCCTTGTGTCAGGGAAGGCCTATCCTCTTTGCCTGGTGCTTCTACAATGCTGACTTTTCATTCTTTTAACCACCTAGGCGACTGAACAAGCACTTCTGACGGTCGTTGCCAATGAACCATTTTGCTGAGTTAAAACAAAATTTAAAATGCTATGAATATTCAAGAAGGATATTGAAAACATAAAAGTACTACCTACATAATAATAATTAACACTTATGTTGTATATAATTGTTATCTCAGCATATCATTTCATTTGGTCCTGAAACAATCCTTTGGTGTAAGTGCCTTTATTATCCCCACTGTACAACTGAAGAAACTGAGGCTGAGAAGGATAAGTGACTCTCAAAGGGGCACAGAGCTAGTAAGTGTCTGAGTCAGGATTCGGACTCAGGTCTGGCACCCAATCTAGTACTCTACCACTCTACCTAGCTGCATCAAAAAACTAGAGAGAGTGGGCGACTGTTGTTTGGGGCCTGGCATTCATCGAATGGAATATTTTCTTGCTGCAATAACTGATAACATGTATGGGAAGACTTATATGAAGAGATGCTGAGTAAAGATAACAGAATCACCAGGCCACTGTAGACAATGACCTCAGTAAGAGAAATGAGGACACTGAGAAGCAGTTAATTAAATGCTCCTTCTCTGTCACTTTGAATTCACTTTATATATATTTCGTATTTACTTATTTTTAGGCATAAGTAGCTAACACATCAATTAAACCCATACTGTATGCTAGGCACTGTGGTAAGTGGGGGATGCAAATACAAGTAGGCAAGACAGTGCTGCCCTCAAGGAGCTTGACTTCTATGTGTAAGACAACACATCCGGGGAACTCAAATGAGTATTGGGAGAATGGGAGGGATCCAGGGAGTCCATCTTCCTGTTGGCAGGGAGATGAGAGCGATGGCAGAAGTGTAGGCAGCCTGGTGAAGAGAGGTCCACGAAGGGGCATGGAGGCCTGGTAAAAACAAGGAGAAAGCTCACCTCTGAGAGCCATTGTTTCCCTCCAGGAGGAATAGTTTCCTTGATAATAGGGATTATTTCATTTTTTTCTTCGTATCTCCAGTTTCTAGTATAGTACCAGCAGCATAATTAAGTATGCTTAATACATGCTTATGGAATGAATGAAAGAAAAATTATGATGAGCAGTCTTGTTATTGGAGGGCTGATGAGGAAATAAACCTTCCTTAGGAGAGAAGTGGGGGACTATTGGTATGGAATGGGCCATCCATAGGTTGTTTTTTTGGGGTGGGCCGGTAGTTCTGTTGCTTGGCTCTGCCTAAATGTTTTCCTTTGTTGTTAGGATGGGTGATGCCAGGACTGGTGTGGTACAAAGATGGGGAGGATAGAGTGTGAAGAGAAAATTACTTTATCCTAAGATGAAAGCCAAGAGGCAACCATAAAACTTTAAAACAGTCTCACAGAATGCATATTGCCTTCCTTCAGTGTTTGGTCACACCCCTGCTCTGTTTTGTTAAGTGGCCACACAGTTTAAGAGTCAGATCCCTAATGATACCCTCCCAATTCCACAAGGCTGGGCTGGGCCTCTGGAGATGGGTGGATAAGTAAAGAAAGGCAGGGAGTTGGATAGGAAGATTCGAATGGGTGAATGAGGTTGTGGTTGGCCTCTAATTGGTAGGGGAACTTTCTGTCCTGAAACAGGTCAAGAGTGATAGGAGTTTTGCTTGTCTAGTAAGCAGATTGCTATTTAATTTGAGAAGGAAGAGGATAGAGGAGAGAGCCAGTTTAGAAGGAAAGAACCCGAAAGGTCTGTTGCCAACTCACTGCCTTATATTTCATGCCCATGTGGAGCATGGAATATAGGAGGTTGTGAAAAAAAATAGAAAGAAAGAGAGAGAGAGAAAAAAAGAAAGAAATAGTTATTCTCTACATCTTTGCCCTTGGGAAGCCTATAGGCTCTCAGGTCTCCTGGGAAAGCAGGAAGTAGTTATACAGAAGCAATTCTGCCAGGACCTAAATATTTCTTCCAGTAGGAAATTATTTCAGGTAAAATCTAAGCATTTCTGTACCAGAGACTGGGATGTGTACAAAAAAATGTCAACAAGTGTGAATTTATCTAGTGATTAAGTGATTTCCCCCCTGTTTTTCTCAGTATATTTTAGACCAGTGTTAGTAAAATGGAGACATTGTCATCCTTTAAGGTACGTTAAAAATATCAAAACACCCTCCCCAAACTCGATTGCGTAACTTGCTCTTCAGGAAACAACAGTTCCATAATTCATAGTGTTGTGAATTGTTTTGATGTCAGAAAAATGAGACTCTAATTTGGCTGAGGCAAAATAGCATGGAGGAAAAACCACAGCAGGAAACTGCTACCTAGTGGAATAAAAATGAATGTACTTGGCCTATTGATGTTTAAATACTTTAGGACTGAAACGGACTCCTCGTAAAATATCTGCTCTCAAGTCCAGGAATATGTGGCACCCGATGGGTCAGTTTCCTATGGGGCTTGAACCAGTTTTGAAGGACAGCTGAAATTACTCAGTCTCTGAGCCGGCTGATTCCCTGACAATCTGGGAACTCTGTCACATAATGAGCGCTCAAATTCCAGGCCTGGGTGCCAGCGTTCATGGCCCCACAGTCAGCACATTGTGTGAACACCTGCATTTGCTCTTGGCTAAGCTGGTGGAGGAGAGAGGGATGGGAGACATAGAGAGATGGAATATGGCCGGAATGAGAGAGCCAGCGTGGGATCTGCCTACCCTGAGGATTCAGGGAGATGAAAGATCTGGCCTAGGATCATTACAAGTGTGATCCCATCAGTTAGTCTACCAACAAATGTTTATCGTGGCCAAGCCTTCAGTTAAATAAACATTATGGGGAAAAAAAGAGCAATATATAGAATGTCTCTTATTTCTCTCCCTTCCCCTTCCCACTGGCCCCATGCTTAGCTAACAAAGCATGTGTCATTTGTGTGTGCGTGCGTGTGTGTGTGTGTGTGTGTGTCCTGCACCTTGCCAATTTCTTGCATAGAGCAGGAATTGAATAAATCTTTGTTGAATTGAATTACATTGAACCCATAGCATCCCCTCATTGTCTTATTGGTAGGGCTATGATACCGCCATTTTATGAGCATGGCCTTTAAAGAGGGAAAGAGTTTGTGGTTGGATTTTGCCTTGTGTCTTAGAACAGATTGGGGAGAGAGGGAGGCGATGGATCCTGGAAGGAGATAGGTATGTCCATGATACACAGAATACACAACAGATCCTAAACAAAGATGGTGTAATGGATGAGATGGGATGGAAAGCATCCTAGACCCAGGTTCAAATCCCAGCTCTGGCACTTATTACCCATAATGACTGGGGGCAGACCATGAGGCAGCCAAGTACGATGGATACAATGCTGGATTTAAAATCAGATCAGGCCTCATGTACTTATTCACTATGTGACCCTGGTTACTAGGCCCAGTTCAGCCACTAGGCTGAACCTCCCCAGGCTTCCGTTTCTTCATCTGTTAAAATGAGGGGGCTGGATTTGACCTCCAGGGTGGCTTCTGGTTCTGAACCTTTGATCCTCGGTCCTCAATTTCCATCTGTAGAATGAAGAGGGTGAGATTTGAGGATCCCTAAAGTTCATTTCAGCCCTGTATCTACGATCCTGGGGTCTGACATGCTTTGAGTTGTTTGTGATAGTGATGGATTGTCTTCAGCCTTCCATACTCCCACCCTCCCACTTTGGGCTAATAGTGTACATCCATTGTAAAGCAGCTGGCTGCGCTTAGTGGTGTAGCCTGAGGCTGCGTTAGTGATGCTGGTGAAGGATTTTCTGGGGAGATGTGCCAGTTTTACTCTTTAGCAGAAAACAAATCCTGTTGAGACTCTGAAACTATGTCTTTTAAGATTTTTAAATAGCACTAGCTTAGTTTCACCTGTTTGGGCATATTTCATACAAAAGAGAGTCAGGCGATCTTGGTACTAGTCTCAATTCTGCCGCTGGTTGACTCTGCGACTTGACAGATTGCTTAACCTTTCTAGGCCCAAGATGGTTTCCTCATTTCTAGGGATGCATCAAGCTTATGATTCTATAAAAAACTGCTTTTATTTTAAAAAGGATTTTTTTTTTTTTAGTGCATCAACTAGATAAAAACACCAGTAAATTCCTTAGTCAGTCAACATGCATTTATTAAGCACTTGTGTTCTAGGCATCTAGGTGGTGTAGAGGATAGAGTGCAGGGCCTGGAGTCAGGAAGACTTACCTTCCTGGGTTCAAATCCAGCCTCAGACTCCTACTAGCTCTGTGACCCTGGGCAAGTCACTGAACCCAGCTTGCCTCACGTTATTACTCTTTGGTGAAATGAATTGGAGAAGGAAATGGCAAACCACTCCAGTATCTGCCAAGAAAACCCCGAATGAGGTCACAAAGAGCTGGAAAAGACTTAAAAATGGCTAAACAACAACATATTCTAAGCATTGGAAATAAAAAGAAAAGTAGAAGTATGGTTTTTGATATGAAGGAGCTCCCATTATGGGAAGGGGTACATAGAAGAAGGAAGGCACTAGGAGATATGCCCAGGGGAGAGAAGACCCACTGTGCCAGGTCTCCTGTAGAATATGGGTTTGAGATGATTCTTGACGAAGCTGGAGAAGCCAGGTGCCCGAGGTGAGGAGGGGAGGGCATTCCAGGCAGGGGTCATAGCCAGTACCAAGGTACAGGGTCAGGAGATAGAATCTCCCATATTATCAATAGCTCAAGGAGCTCACGTCCTAATAAGTCACATAAGCAATAACTCACATGCCAATAACTAGGTACATACTAGATATGTGCAGTGTAAATTGCAGATAATGGGAGGGAGGGCCCTAGCACTAGGGGGTGGTAGGGAGAGGGAGAAAGGGAAAGACCACCTGGACACTGTCTCTTGAGAGTTTGAAAACAGAAATAAAGCAGAGTTTGCCCAATGGAAAAGCATCCTAAATTTAAATTGATTTGAATTTTAACATTTTATACGAGATCTTATTTCTTGGTAAGTTGAATGATATTAAAATATGACAGAAGGCAACCTGCTTCCCTAGGGTTAACATCTGGATTCGTTCCATGCTTATTTTTAGTAAAGGCAATGATGACAGCCAGGCCTGGGCACAGGAGGGCTGCCTCAGTGCTTGGCATGTTACACAGTCCGTTGCTGAAAGATGTGTGAGGATGAGACTCTGGGAGATCTGGAAGAGCCTTTCTCAGCCCCTGGAGGGCTTATTTGGAAGTGTTCTCTAACGCCCCTCAAAGCACCAGTTTTCTGAGACATTTTGGCTGTGGAAGCTGTCACACAGACCCTGGGATGCAGGCACATGTTGCCTTAGAAATGACATCTGCCTGCTCATGCTTGGCATGGGGAAGCTGCGCCCAGACACAACACATGTTTTATTGGAGTTGAAAAACACTACTGTGTGTGTAGGCTGAAAGGGCAGAAACCTACCTTAGGAAGGAGGGACCTGACTTTTTACCTGTTCTCTGATTGGCCTGAGATAATGATGGAAGACAGTCTATTTAGTGGACTGAGGGCCAGCCTTGTAGTGAGGAAGTGCTCTTCTCAGGTCTTGACATGACTGCCCGCATCACCCTGGGTGAGTGCCCAGGGTAGCTTTCTAAATCCGTAAATTATCTAGCAGGTGCCCATCTGCATGGAGAGAGGAAGTTTCTGCGGTGGGAGTTCCCTATACCAATGAAATCACAAGTCTATTTTAAAAAAAGAAGTCTTAGAAAACCTTTCTCTAAATGTGAGAAGTTGAAGTCTCTGTTGGGAAAATGGCATTGGCATAGGGATGTTTAACCTCACCAAGCTTCTTGTATGTGGCAGCCAAGGTATCACAGAGAGAAAATGCGGGGCCATAGGTGTAATTGGTTGTCTTGGAAGGAAGCGAATTTCCATGACTTGTGTGACACATTTACTATTTAGTACATTGACAGTAAAATGTAATTACAGCCTGGACATCACTGGAGGTCCTCAAGCAGAGGATGGACAATCACTTGTTGATTGAGTTGATATAGGGATAGATTTAGGTGTAGAAGGGACCTTAGCAGTCATCAATTTACAGATGAGGAAACTGAGGCAGAGAGAGGGATGTGCCTGGCCTGAGGTCAGGCCCATCACAAGTAGCAGAGCTGAGATTCAGTCCTAAGTCCTTTAACTTTTAGTCCCTTCCCTTCCTACCGGATTCTTGTTCAGGTGTGGACTGTGGACATGTTATAGATGACCGTTGAGGTCTCTTCCAACACTATACTTTTATGATTCTGTGAGATGGAAGCTGGTTCTGTCCTCACTGGAGCTAGCCAGCCCTCGTACCCCAAATCCCTCCTTGCCCCTTTCACTACCATCCATTCCCTGTCTGCCTATGTCCCTGAGCAGAAAAGAAACTCCTGCAGCTTTGAAGACCATGACCTCTCCATTCAGATGCTTGTGCCTCTAAACAGCAGAAACAGCTCAGGGTGAGAGGCAATGCCTCTCTTCTTTCTACTCTTGGCAAAGCACTTTTCTTTTTATAAATCTTTTTCTTCCTTCTGAAGCCACCTAGTCATCCCTTCTCCTACTGTATTAATACTAGAAGGCAGCTATTCAATTTCTTGTTAAGTCTTCCCTTCTCCAGAGTAAATGTACCCAGTTTCTTTAACCAGGTCACTATCTTCATTGTCTTCAAATGAACACTCTGTAGTCTATTGCTTCCCTTCCTTCAATATGACACTCAGGACTGTGCACAGTACTCCAAATGTGGCCAGACTAGGGCTGAGGACAGCGGCGACCATTACCTCCCTCCCTGGGCCTGAATGTTCTCTCTGGAGGACCCTGGAGGGTGTGCAAGGTAGAGCAGTACACGCTGCTTTTTATTCTTGGCACACACATGCACATACACACACATGTATATGTATGTATACATATATACACTATATATGTAAATATGCACACACATACAATATATACTTATATATTTAAATTGAACATTATGTATGTCATATGTATATATGTATGTGTGAGTGTAGATATAGAGACACATAGGTAGTTTATAACAGTTTCACCATATAAACAACAAGGCTTAAGATTATCGGTGCTGAGCTTTCCAAGTTTCAGATTTTTCAGAATACTATGGGGAATGCTAAGGTAAAAATGTAGGCTTAATAATATGAAAAAGCAGACATGTTTTGGGAGCTCTCTTGGGATTTCACCAATGTGGGGGCGTTCCCAGGGAGGAAATTGCCTCTACTAGTGTAGACAGGCACCTTCTTGACAACTTATAGTTCTAGAGAATTGCCAAGGGACCCTGAGAGTTTTTAAAGTGACTTGTCCAAGGTAACACTGCCAGTCTGCATCAGATGAGGGACTTGAACCTCGGCCCTCCTGACTTGAGGCCAGCCCTCTGTAACTAATGTTTTTAAGGTTCTTTAATAGTTGCACAGTGATGCACGGGCATTATCTAGTTTTATCCTGACCACCACACCATGAGGTAAATGTTTCAGGTATTATTTATCTCCATTTTGCTGATGAGGACACTGAGACTTATAAAGATAAGACCAGGGTTACATAGCCAGTAAGCCTCAGAGGCAGATTTTGAACCTATGTCTTCCTAATGCCAAGTCTGGCATGCTGTCTGAGATACCATTCTATCCCCAACACATGAGGAAGCACGGGAGGTATTGCTGCAAGTCCAAACCAAAACTTTTTCTAAACTACAGTGCAGTCTCTGGTTATACCCATCAATCAATCCTATCCACACATTTTTAGAAAGCAGCTACTTTGTGCTGGCCTTTCTGTTCAGTCCTAGGTTTCCAAGTACAACAGGGAGACAGCCCTTGTTCTCAGGTAAGCATATTTTCCTGCCTATGTGAGACCTCTGTAATCTGTGAACCATTTCCTCACATGGGTAGCATAATTACTTTTTAATGACTTAGCAGCGAAATAGGCATGTAAATATTAGGAAAATCAAGCATCTCTTTTTTTCAAAAGGCAGTTCCTTAATTTCGAGGGATCCATTTTATGTTGAGAATGAAAGTGTCTTTTAAAGTCTGATTAAAAAAAACAAGCAACAACATCCTACAGCATCTCAGTTATTTTAGAGATCTATTTTCAGATAGCTGAATGACCAGCTGTAGGTTTTTTCCACCTGCCATAGAAAGCTCTGGCCGTTATCTGGCAGGATGCACCAACAAAGCTGCCTTAGCGGCCTCCCGTTCATCTCCAATGTTTGCTTGCCATCTGTCAACGGGACATGATAGATGCTGTCTTGCCTGCCATCCTGAAACAGAGAGTTGAGCTTCCAAGCATGCTCTGCCATTTATTATTTTTGTCCACCAAATAAAATGCAAAACTCAGATAAAGCAAGAGTAGACAGCTCTCCCTAAATCAGTGTCTCTGAATCCGTGCCCCTCTTGCTGGTTGTTGGGTTTTATGGATGGGAAATGGTGGGCACGTATTCCCATCTCTGCCTTGCTTTAACACCCTCTTAAGGTCCAGGTACCCTGGGTGCTGTTACTATGGTGGCTCATGATAGGCTGACTTGGGGTTATGTTTACCCGGAAACTTGGCTTAGTCTCTGGTAATCTCTGTTAGGTTGTTCAGCTCTCTTATCAGATTTAGGAAGCATCGACTTATTAAGCTGACACTTGCTGGGTTTTTATTAATATCTGCCTGACAGAAGCAGGGTGGCCCCAATGAGGAACAGATGTGAGAATCCAATTATGATTAGAAAACATGAAGGTTTGGCTAGTTAAGGACGCTGAATCCCCACACCATAAATTCTCTCCCCAGTGCCAATGTAGCATCTGCAAAGTCAGGATTGCTGTTACTGGAGGGAAAAATAGCCACAAATGAAGGAATATGTGAGTTGGGGATGTCTTGTTCTCTGGCTGCCTGGTGTTGAGTCCTTTAGGAGCTGAGGAAATAGGACACAGAGGTGGAACACCTTTGGGGATGGACATGTCTGAAATTCCAAACATGAATGGGATAGATAGATGTCTTTCTTTCTTGAAAAGGGAACATCTAGACCTTAAGGGTGGGCAGCTAGATGGCGCAATGGATAAAACACTGGGCTTCTAATCAGGAAGGCTCAAGTTTATGAGTTCAAATCTAGCCTTAGGCATTTGTCAGCTGTGTGACCCTGGACAAGTCACTTAACCCTGTTTGCCTCATTTTCTTCATCTGCGAAATGGGCTGCAGAAGGAAGTTGCAAACCACTTTAGTATCTTTGCCAAGAAAACCCCAAATGGGGTCAGGAAATGTCAGCACTACTGAAGAGAGGAAAAGTCATAAAAAAGGGAAAATCTGGTAAGATGTGGGGTGAGGAAAATTTTCCCAAAATGGTTTCCCAGAGGTAGGCCAATAACCCAATTCCAAAGCTTTGTGCTATTTTTTTAACTTAACATTATAATATTGTGACCTGTTCTGATAGTATCAAAAGAATGGGGCTTATGACTAGGGGTAAGGAGATTGTCTTGCCCCCTCTATGTAGGATGAAGAACTTTCTTTAGCCATCTAAATACATGACAAGCCCTTTGCTGTCTGGGGGTCTCAGTTTCCACATCTGTAAAAAGCCAGTGTTGAAGTAAATGATTTCTAAGGTTCCTTCCAGTTCTAAATCCTATGGCTCGTCATCATTCTTTCAGAGTAAGTCAAGTCAACAAGCATTTATTAAGCACCCACTGTTTGCCAGGCACTGTGCTGAGCACTGACAGGTGAGAGGTAGTTGAATTTTTGGTTAATCTTGTTATATCCTGCCATCCATTCTTTATGTTTTACTTACAAAGAGAGGGAAGAGTGCTGGATTAGGAGTCACGGGACCTAGGTTTGAATCTCTATTTGGTCATGTGAACCAGGACATGATACTTTACTTCTCACTTTCTTCAAATATCAAATGAGTGGATTGGGTTGAAAGTCCCTTCCTAAATGTGTGAAAAGTGGTAAATGAAAATCCCAAGGGGAAAGAGGATGGTTTAAGCATGGTGACCTTAACTCTTAGCATAGCTAGGAAAGCCATTTCAAATGGTCGGATAGTGATTCTTCATCACTAGATAGATGGTGACTTTCATTTTTTTCGAACTGGTTTTGAATGAAGAAATCAATGCTAATTTTAAAATATGGTGCACACAATGGATAGATTGAAGAACTTGGAATCATCTAGATCTGAGTTCAAAAACCTGTCTCAGACACTGAATAGCTGTGTGACCCTAGGTAAGTCACTTAACCTTTTTACACCCCAGTTTCCTCATTTGTGAAATGGGGATAATAATAGGACTTACATACAGAGTTTCATGAGTTTCTAACCCTTAAAACACTGTATAAATGCTAGCTATTATTAGCATAAATCCTGTTTTATTATACTATAAAATATCAGTTTATTATAAATATTATTATACCATATGCTTTATATCACAAAACATATTGTTATAAACATAATTGTGATCACACAGTGCTTGCCTTTAGTGTAGTGCTGGTAGGTTCGGTTGGGCTGAATATATCCATTGCCTGAGAAAGAAATTAACTCAACTAGTTCTTTATTAATAATACTTTCCTTCCTGCAGGTTAGGAAATTGACAATATATGAAATTGAGTCATTCAAAACGTCCTTCCTTCATTCAGACTATCATTCTGTACCTTTTGATTATTAGTAAGCAAGGGCACTCTCTTGGAATCAGAAGACCTGGATTTAGCCCCACTAAATTATTTACATTTCACAACTCTCATTTCCTTATCTAGAAAATGAGGAATTTGGACTAGGGGGCTTGTTTTTTTTAACCTGAGGTCCATGAACTTTTTTTTTCCCAAATATTTTGATAATTATAATTCAGCAGAATTTGATTTCCTTTGTAATCCTATGTATTTTATTTTACACATTTCAGAACATTATTCTGAGAAGTCCAAAGGCTTCCTCAGACTGCCCAAAGGGTCTCTGATGCAACAAAGGTTAAGAATCCTTGACAATGTCTGTGGTCCTTCCTAGGCCTGGTAGCCTATGATTCTGTATTGTTGTTCAGTCCTTTCAGTTGTATCTGACTCTGTGACCCCATTTGGGGTTTTCTTGGCAGAGGAAGATGCAGGAGTGGTTTGTCATTTTCTTCTCCAGCTCATTTTACAGATGAGGAAACTGAGGCAAACAGGGCTAAGTGACTTGCCCAGGGTAACACAGCTAGTAAGTATTCCAGGCTGGATTTGAACTCAGGAACGTGAATCTTTCTGACTCTAGGATTGTTATTTTAGTAGGCTCATAGTTCTAGAGCTTGAAACAGTCTCAGGGGCCATTAGGTACGTGACTTATCCAAGATCACAAGTATCTGAGGTGGCTTTGAAATCAGAACCTCTGACTGTACCATTAGTGGGTTTTTTCTTGTACTAGAGCTGGAAACCCTTATTTTATTGATGTGGAAAATGAGACTCATCTGTGAAGAAGCTTAGCATGAGACTCCTGAGGAAAATTCAGTCTTCTGGGATATTACTGATCTGTAGACATTGACATCCTTGTCAATGACAGACTGACCATTTAAATTTTTCTTACTTTATTTTATCCTTTCTTGAAGTGGAATTGATCCCACTAACACCACCAGAGGAGAATGCAACTTAATCCCCATCTCAAATCCTTGAATAAATGGCAGTGGGTATATGTCAGACATTAAAGGATACATCAGTATAACATTTTTATCACCAGAGAATAAAACCCAGGAAAACCTACATAAAAATGTGAATATTTAAAACAACTGATGAAAATAAAGTGGTTTTTTTTTTTTAAGATTTCATTCTTTTTTTTTTTATGGGTAATTTGTTGTCTTTATTGCCAAGGAGAGAGAACATGTCAAAGAAGAAACAAGATAGCATTCAGAAGCATCTTAGAAGTGATGGTGCTTGGTGCTGAGCGAGTGGGTTAGTGTTTGTTTGAAGAACTGGGGGCATGCAAAGGGAAAGCATTTGTCATCTCCTAAGTGAGAAGAGCTGGAAGAGATCTTAGATGTCAGGTATATGAATAAGCTATTTCCAGGGAATGAAAGAGACTTGGCCAAAGTCACATTGACAGTCTGTGGCAGCCATGAGATTCTCTCTCGGCCCTTCTCCCTCAACAACCCTCTCATCTTTTGGAACAAACCTCTGACGTGGGTCCTATCACTCTCAGGTTTTCTTCTTTGCCCCTCTTCATTTGCCTTCCTGGCCCAGTGATCTGATCCTTGAACAAGATGGTTCCCAGGCCCAGGAAAAATGAGAATTCATTTTCTTTCTAGACCAGCAGCATTCTTTCACTCAGAAAAACTAAATGATCATTCATTTCTTAACTTCTGAATGACTAGGAGGCAGAGTGGAAAAGGCTTCCTCCGAGGCCAGCAGGTGTTCCTAGACTTTGTCATTTGTATTGGTCCCCCAGAATGAATGAAAAGTTCAGACAAATTCTCAGTTCAGCTTTTTTTTTCACAAGAGACGAGTCCTTTTTGGGCTATCCTTTGTAGAAATCAGTAGTGATTCTTAGTTGGAGAGACAAGGACCTGACTGCTATCTGCCCATTGGCAGAAAAGCCTGACCTGAAGGCCAGCTAACTTGTTCTTCCATATTCCTTGTGGGTACTGGTCAGAATAAGAAGGTTTCAGTAGGAACTCTTTCTGTTAGGTTCTAATAATTTGATAAATGGAAGGACTTATAAAACCAGTCACCTATGGACCTGTAATGACCTTTTATCTTTCAGCTTTGGTCCTAAAGATTGGCATTGATGCCAAGTAGATTTCTTGCCACACATTCTTTTCTAGAAGGGTTTGTCCAGTCATAGCTGACAGTGGTCTTAAGGTCTTGAGAATTATATGAAGTAGTGGTTAGGCTTGCCATGATTTAATTTTCCTCATTTCATTGAAGGATAATTATGATGATTCAGAGTATTCCTCAGAGATAACATTCAACTTAAATCAGTTTATCTGCTGATAGGGATGCAGGGGCTGCTGGGAAGATCATATCATTTAATTAAAGCAGGAACAAACATAGTGCTTAATGTAATCTGTGGGGGGCAAACGAGGATGGAGAAGGGATTCATTCTGGCTGAGTCCCACAGTTGGGGGGGCGGGGTATCTATATGTGGTACTGTGGGTGCCAAAATTGTAAATATAAATCCTTAAATCTGTCAAATAATGGGCTATAAATGCTTGGTGTCAAATAAGAATGTGCTCATTTACATTTAAATAGTTTAGATTTCTTGGGGAAGTGTGTCTGGCACCCTGCCATGAATAGCAATATTAATGCAAATATTATTTGGAAACAAAAGTAAATATCACAGTTATTAATTTTTTTGTACCAAGTCATCTCTTTCCAAATATTGACTTGTTATAAATGACCTTTATCATGTTTGCCTGTTCAGTGTGTAAAACATACAAGATTAGAAGCCCAGGAGAGAGTGCATTTCATTGTTGTAGAAGATGCACCAGGCTTTGGATAGAGAAAGATAGTTTCCACATTGCATCATCTAAAGGTCCTGACTGGATGGATTCCTCATTGCCATAAACTCTTGAGGGCAGGGTGCTTTTCTATCTCCAGTTCCTAGCAACAGGCTTAACAAATGGTAGCTGCTTCATAAATACTTATTGAGTTATTGAAAAGTCTCCATTAATTACTTAGTACAAACACTTCCCACATAGGTGGTACAGGCTGCTTTCTCCCTAACTAGAGAATCATTGCCAGTGTATACTCTGATATCATGATTCTCCTAATTTTGCTTCTAATACTATTTATGGTTGATTCAGTCAGTATGTTACTGGTTGCCAGTAACATATCCACTCTTTAGGCTTCATGGGATCCTACTGGGAAGGATCTCAAAGGTCATCTACTCGAATCCCCTAAATTTACAGTTGAGAAAACAGATTTAGGGAGATCAAGTGAATCGATCATTTGACCACAGGTGAGATTTGAAATTTGGACCCTGATCTTCCTGGCTCCAAGGTATACAGATATGTATATGCAAAGTATATACAAAGTGACCTAAAGTATTTATGAACTAATAAAAAGTAAGGATAGAGCCCTAGAATATTGAGGGAGTAGTAGGGGAGGAGGAAATCAGGAAGATTCTCATGTAGGAGGTGGTGCCCACCTTTGAGGGGGGGGTGAGAAGGAAGGTCATTTGGAAGATTTCTACCCGGAGCAAGTCTACATTCTGTGCTATTATCATAGTGATTCCTGCACTCTTTCCCCACAGTCAGGAAACAATGAAGCATCTTTTGAAATCTTCCACCTCCATGCCAGTGAGGCAGGGAGAGCCCACTTGTCAGTCAACCTTTAGCGCCATCTACTCATCTTAGCTAGAAAGGATGCTCTCTCAAGAGATCAGAATGGAATAGGATGAAAACCTTCGAAAGACCGGAGAGCCCAGTCTAACCCAAACCATGGCAAACCAGCTGAGAATCATCTCAAATGAGTTTCAGAAATGGAGTGGAAACCTCTGGAAGTCTGAACTTCTAAAAAAAGATTTTTCCTGTATAGCAAATCACAAAAAGTACCCCTAGGTGAAAAAAGTGACCAGGATTATAATTCTGTTTTCTGTTTAGTTGCATTCCCATTGGGAGAAGAGCCTTCAGAAAGGCACCTTGTAGGTTTCTTACCAGTAGGAATTGTTTCATTCATTGTATTTGTATTCCCAGCCTCTAGGATGTAGTCTTGGCGTGGGGTCTATGCTTAATAAGTGTTTGTTGTGTTGTATTGAACTCTAGGAGGAGGAGAGGGCTTCTAAGCCTGGGGAACAGCCTTGTAAAGCAATCAAACCAGGAAAGGGAGGAGGTGGTGCTTTGGAGAGGCAAGAATTGTTCAGTTTGACATTAGATATTTTGGCAAAGTGATTGATGCGTGTTAGGATAGGATTGTGACCATGAATGCTTAGCCACTCCTTCTCCAGTCCCATAATTAAATATTTGTCTGCTGGGCCATATCTTGACACGTAGGAGACTGAATCTGCAAAAGTCGCTCTAGAATTGGCATGATGAGTTATCAAAGGCATACTTAGACTAGATAACAAATAGCCTTTTTGAAAAGAAAGTTGGCTCCAGTGTGGAAAGAAAGAAAAAAAAAACTCCACAGTTTCCCATCTGTTAGGTCCAAGAATGTGGGAGGCATGTGGGCTCCTCCCACCCACATGAGCTGGGGCCTCCTCTGTTCAACCTTCTGGCTGGGTGGGAGAAGTCTAACCTCCTGTACACATACCCCTGCTTTGAAAGTGTGTACTGGAGGATAAGAAATCGATATATTTATTTAGGAAATGGTTTCAAGATGGGCCTTTTATCTACTGTGTTTATTAGTTGGAGAATTTTTTTGGGGTGCCTTTGGCACATTTCTTTGGGGGATTTGTGCCCACAGTAATCTACCATCCTGTACATCTTTAACAACAGCCACAACAACCCCAGCACCTTAAGCCCAGGAGCAGTAGAGTACTCAGCACTTACTACATGCTTTTTGGTTATTTTATTTGATCCTTAGAACAACATGGGAAGGTGGGCGCTATTATTATCCCATTTTATAAATAAGGAAGCTAAGGCTGACAGGAGTTGAGTGACTTACCCAGAGTCATACATACATACAGCTGGTCAGTGTCTGAAGCCAGGCTAGAACTCAGGTCCTTCTGACTCTAGGTCCAGTGCTCTATCCAGTGTGACACCTGACTGACTGCCAGCATTTCTCATTAATAGAGGAAATTTCCACATCAGATGTTCCCTGTATAGATTCAGTCATACATGTGGGTACCAATAAAAGCAACCCACAAATAAATGCTTCTCCTCCTCCTCCTCTTTCTCGTTTCCCCTTTACTTTTTGCAATTGAGTCAAGAATTTTGAGATTTTGAAATCCATTTACAAAGAAAGCCCGTGGGACCCTTGCCTGCTGACAAATGTGGCATTGTCTGCAGAGGCAAATTTTAATTTGGTTTTCCTGGTGGGAAAAAAAAAATCCTCTCTGTTGGGTGGATTTTTCCCGTATTATCAGATTGCTCAGCCCAGGATTACTTTGTGCTGTTAACAATTAAGGCCCTTTTGACTGAAGGAAACCCTTGAAGAAATATGCTGCTTTTGGCTTAATGAAAGGGGCCAAGAAAGGTTAGCTATGGAGAACCGTGCTGTCTTTCTTAGTATGTAAAGAAATCCTCTCTCTGCTGGACAGTGGCTGCCCTCCCCACCCCATTCTTCCAATGCCTTTGAAATGGATCTTTTTTTTTTCCTGTTTATCCAAAACAATTTTTATTTTTATATTTGAATACAAGAAAAAAAATGGGTTAACTTGTTCTGGACCCTTCCAGAATTACATAGGTGTAACTGTTAACTTTTTAGTTCCTTTAATTCAAATTAAACAAATGACAAAAAGGAAAATGTGAGAAGCAAAAGGAAAAATTGTTGGATTAATTAATATGTTACATAACTGACTCCAGTTGTACGTTTCTCTTGGTGAGCCTATCATGGTTTCTCGAAAGAGGGACTTGGGAAATATTTGGACCTATTTACTTTCCCAGTTGCTGAAGAAAGGCATAATATTTCTTTCTGGAAAGATAATCAGGTGTTTATTTTTAAAGGTAACATTTACTGATGGTACCATGGATGATTAGAAAGATCTGAAGGGAAATTAACTTAAATGTTAGAGAAATGAGCATTAGTGAACTGGGCTTCATAGAATTGAAATGAGGCCAGCCAGCCCCTCTTGGTAATATTATGCAACTTTTCTCCCATCCCCCCCACCCGCAACTGCTGCCTGTCTGGGATCTTATAAATTTCAAAGTCCTTAGAAGCTTAGAATTGGTGTTGATTAGTCAGGGACTAAGCAATCGTCTATTGCTCGCAACCTTGGTCTCTGTCTCTCTCAGCTCATTCCTGCTCCTTGGTCATAAGCATTTGAAAGGTTAATGCTGGCTTACTCCTGTTTCTGTGTCTTAACTAACAGAATTTCTACCAGGCATTTTTCTGTAAAAATGGCTATTTTATCCCCCTATTTAGGGAAAATAGAGGGATGGGAGTGAAAAGGCGAGTTCATCAAGGTATGATGGGCATATCTGCCAAACTAAGAGTGTGAGAGTCAGAGGCAAATGAATCATTGCCAAGAAATCACGTAATCAGGAACATCAGAGAAAAAAAAAAAACACTTGGAGAACTGATTTTCAGTTGCAGAGGGAAAGGCTGGCATTGCTGTTAACATGAAAAAGCATAATATATGGCAGTGTGCTTTAGTTACCATTAGACCTGACCTCAGAGTTAGATCTGGGTTCAAGTTCTGCCTATGACACATATGGGTTGTGTGACCCAGGGTAAGTCACTTAGCCTCTTAGTAACCTCCTTAGTAGGAGTTCCCTATGTGAAAAGAATCAAAGGTCCAACAAAAATAAATGAATGAATAAATTTTAAAAAAATAAGCAAAGTTAAGAATTTTTTTTTGTGTCCAGGACCATTTGGGGGTGAGAAGTTTATTTGGCTTGTGATTTTGGGGGAGGAAGGTAAATGCTATCCTTCAGGAAATTTCTTTAATGCTTAAAGACTGAACATTGTTGAGGTTGGTGGTGGAGTGTTCCCATCCTTTGGGGGTGGGAAAAGCACGTCTAAGAATGGGCTCATTGGTGCCATCTAAATCATGGTACCCTAGGGGAAAGCCCCAGCCACTCTTGCCCTGTTATGGTAGCTATGTCAATAAGCATCATTTTTCATTTTGTTTTTGTATCTCCCAGTGCCTAGCATGACACCTTGTACGTAGTAGGCATTTTAATAAATATTTGTTTGACTGGATAGTTGAATATCTCTGGAAAAGTTTGGGAATGTGAGAATAAGCTAATGAATGTCAACAGGGGCATCTTTAGTAGAAAAGACCACCCCCTTCCCATTTCTAATTCTAGAAAGGCCTCATTCCTGCTCCCTCTTCATCATTTTAGCTTCGACAAAATATTGAGAATCATGACCTACATTGATATAGCAAGTGTGTGCAGTGATTTATGTACATGACCTCCTTGGAGCCTCCCAACAACTTAGCGAGGCAGATACTAGAGGTATCATTATCCCCATTTTATTGATGAGAAAAGTGAGGGTTAGGGAAGTTGCCTATGGCCACACAGACAAAAAGTGACAGGGGTGAGATTTGAATCCAAGTCTTTCTTGACTCTAAATCTAGCATCTATTTCCTACTGTCTCCTAAAACAAAACAAACCATGTAGTGGGAATACAATTTCCAATGAAGACCTAACAATGGTGCTCCGGCACTGTGAGGCTGAGGTAATTTGCTTCCTTACCATGGCCCTCAATTACCTCATTTCCTAAAATGGAGGGCTGGTCTACATCAGAGCCGGCAAACTCTGGTAATGGCTGCATATTGACTTGGAAAACCACAAATTAACATGATCTGTGTGGCATTGGTATTTTTATTTATTCTACTAACCATTTCCCAATTCTATTTTAATCTGGTTCCTTCAGCTACCTGGGATCCTGTGGAATAGATAACCTCTACGCTGTCTCTTATGGCTGTAAATCTATAATGCTTTGCCCTTTCAATGATTGCAAACTATTCCCCAAGGTATAGAGATACCTCTATTTATCCAAATGTCTGAGTTCTAGAAAGGCTGCTAGGTGGTACGGTGGCTAGAGTACTGGTCCCGAAGTCAGGAAGTCTCACCTTTCTGAGTTCAAATTTGGCCTCAAACACTTAGTAGCTGTGTGATCCTGGGCAAGTCACTTTACCCTGTTTGCCTCAGTTTCCTCATCTGAAAAACGACATAGCAAATCACTCTAATATCTTTGTCAGGAAAACCTCAATTGGGGTCACGAAGAGTTGGACATGACCAACTGAATAACAACAGAGTTCTAGAAACTTCACTCATCAGTGCTATAGACTGACTAGAGGCATCAGACCTTAGTGGAGAGAACCCTGGGTTCAAGTCCTGGCTCTGACACTTAGTAGCTGTGTAACCCTGGGCAAGTCGCTTAACCTTTCTGTGTTTCAGTTCCATCATGTATAAAATGAAGAGGATGATACTGGCATTCTCTATCTCACAGAATTGTGGTGAAGAAAGCACTCTATGAACCTGAAGCTGTGTGTGAGTGTGAGCTGTTGTTATAACTATCAAGCTAGAAAGGTAGAAAAACAGAAGTCTTTAAGGGACTAACAGTAATGCTAGCCCCAAAGCTGTAAATACTGATCTCAAAGCCTAGAGCAAGGGAGATGTTCTTTATCCTGTACAAGTCCTCAAGCTTTTCTTCAGAACTTATTGGTTCTTCATTTACATATGTTTCTCACTACATTGACCTCTTGGTTTCTCAGAGCTTAGTTGATTAAAAACAGTTAATGAGATTGGGGAGGGTTTTGTTGGGTAGCATCATTGACTGTGGTGGAGAAAAGGTAGCAAAAAACAAAATATTGTAAGGTATACTTCAGCAGCAGCGGTGACTTTGAATTATTAAGAACAGCTTATATTATAGTCGGTGTGGTTTATGGCAAGATAAAGTATAATGAGTTTTTAAAAGATTTCTGCCCTTTAGTGGCTATTAAAAAAATAGTGGCATTGTTTGTGGCGAGCTCGAAATTTGGAAAATTGACTTTTGAGGATCCCTCGTTCCTTCCAGCAAAGGTTATACACATTAACACCTGGTTACTATGATATGAAATAACCACCTGGATGTGATCTCTCTCTCTCTCTCTCTTTCTAAGTGGAGTTATTCAGTAAGATTTAGGAAGTATTTCTTGAGTCCCTGCTGTGTATAAAAACATTGTGCTAGATAGGTTCTAAGAGAGAGAGAAAGAGATGAATAAAAGCTACTGACTGATGAAAAAAAAATCAGTTTCAGCCACAATGACCTGAATCTAATTAGAGAAAGATACATCAAAAGATCCAGAGCTGATAAATGTCAAGTTGGTTGGGTCTTTTGAATTGGCTACAAAATGTACTAAGGGCTAAATGAACAGTGATGGTGTCCCATGATACCAGAAAAAGAAAATATTCACTGGGTACATTCACATTTCCCTGAAAATTCTGTAGGCCCCCTAGTCATACACAATTAGCCCAGGGTCATAATGTTCCTCTTCTGGCTGTGGAATGAATGGAGGAGAATAAATTAGGCAAGGCAGAGAGGACCACTAGGCTGTTTCTCATTATTCTCTTAAATGACACCTCTTCTGTCACTCCCATATGTATAAGTTCAATTTTTATATTTTATGATGATCCTGGAAATTAAAGTGTTTATTGACATTACCACAATCCTTTGCTGGTAACAAAACAGAACAAAATCTATTTCTCTCTTCCACTCAGTTTTCAGAAAAATCCTAGAACTCAAATTTTCAGTTAAGCTTATTTTAAAGTATCTAGTTTAACTTTATTCCTACTCTTGCATTTCTCATTCTTTCATTATCATTTTGGGGGAAAGAGAGAAAAGGTAGAGTAAGGTCCATAGATATTTTGGATTATTGGGCTGGAAAGGATTTTTAGGCTTTTTTTTTTTTCCTATAAAGACCTTTTTTAGAGGCCTTTTAGTCCAATCCACTTATTATATAGATGAAGATACTGAGGCCCAGGGTGGTTCAATGATTTGGGCAAGGTCACACAGACCATCCCTCAAAATAAATATCATCATGACAATTACTGCCACTTATATATAGCCTGTTAAAGTTTATATCTTCTCATTTGACCCATAGCAGCTGTTAGAATTTAAAAGGATTCTTGGAATATCCCCCACTGATTGGCTGGGGCAGAGAGAAAAACAAAGGCCCAAAGGCCACCTATTATTCAATGGTTATAAATTTCTTATACTTGAGGGGTTTCCTTATTAGGGATGAAGCTCATACTCTCAAATGGATCTGGTTGGTGTCTTTGGGAATGGTGCCTGCGGGAATAGAGATGGTAACCTCTCTATGCTTCCTAGATTGTCTTCCATCTGTTCTGTGTGTGTATATATGTGTGTCGTGTGTGTGTATAGCTGTGTGTCTTATATGCACCTGGTTATTTGCATGTTGTCTCCCTTCTTAGAAGGTAAGCTCCTTGAGGGCAGGGCCTTTCTTCTATATCCCTAGTACCAGACATAGTGCCTGGCATCTTATAGGTGCTTTAAAAATACATATTGATTGGCTCTGGAACCCTTAAGCATGGCCCACTTCTTTCTGTTGGTCAGGAATCAGTTAAATGTGCAAAGATGTTGGGAGACCTTGGTAAACACTGGTTCTGCCAAGGACAGAAGGCTGATTTGGCATCTCTCTTCCCAAGCCTGAGTGGCATATCCGTTCAGCTTTCCTAAGCTTTTTGGTGCCATGTTTTAATGGCTATGCAAGAGAATTCTCTGATTTGCTCCCCGCTCCACCACCCCAAGCAGGAGGAAGCAGAAGTCTCCTGACACCTGAGGACCTGGGTTCAAGTCTCACCTTTGACAATTCCAGTGTGACCCTGGGCTTTTTGGGCCTTAATTTTCCTCAAGTGAAGCAGTTGTTCTAGATGGCTTCTGAGTTCCTTTTCAGTTCTAGATCTATGAATAATGAGTCCTTTACGTCAGATGGTAGTCATTGAGGATGGAAGGCAATCGCCAGGACATAAGAAGAACACTTGAATCCCAAAGAGATAGAAAAGAACACCAGACATTACACACCGGACATCCCTTATTCGAGCAATCACAACTGGAGTATGGTGTGTCTCTTCCCAGAGGTCACTCAGGGCCTCGGACAGGACAAGACAAGACACGTAGAAGGTGGAAAATGGTTTTTACAGATCATCTAGGTCTGGCCCCTCATTATACCTGTGAGGAATGAGGGGAGGGAGGAAGCGACTTCCCCAAGGAGTCGGCGGCAGAAGCAGGGTTCTTAGCTGTCTCCTAATATTTTCTTCTACTCTTTTGTCTTTGTAATTGTTGGAAGTTAAAGGCTGCTCTGGACAAATCCTCGCCTACATGTGATCTCAACCAACCAATAATAGGCAAGCACATTAATAGTAATAACTATTAACAAATATTATTAATAATGTATAATAGACAGACAAAATAAATAGACATTTATTAAACACCTACTAAAGGCAGTTAGGTGGCTCAGTGGATGGATCACTTGGGCTTGGAGTCAGGAAGACTTTAGTTCAAATCCAGCCCCAGATGCTTATTAGCTGTGTGAACCTAGATAAGTCACTTAACCTCAGTTTGCCTTAATCCACTGGAGAAGGAAATGGTAAACCACTCTAGTATCTTTGCCAAGAAAACACCACGGACAGTATTGGTGTGTCACAGGGTCATGGAGAGTCAGCCACAAGTAAATAAGTGAACAACAAATGTTCCAGGCACGGTGCTAACTTAGGGGTATACAAAATTGTAGCAGACACTGTTTGCATATGCAGAATTGTTCCAAGGTGATTTCTTTGGGGGAAGAGCAGCTGGATCATCAGCAAAGGCGTCCTGGAGCATAGGGGAAGCAGCATGACCTGGCAACCTGAAGATCCCGAAGCACTCAGCGCCAGGTTCTGCCTCTGAGACACGGTGTCTCTGTGACTGCAGACGAGTCACTCCCAGATAGTACTCTTAGCATTGTCAGGTACCAGGTGAGTTACAGATGGACGTCGGTGGATGTGGTTTCTCTACCTGGAGCCTTCCAACAGGGATGAAGTCACAGGTTAGGACGAGAAAGAAAGAACCAAAGTCAGGGTGATCTTTTCATATCTGCAGTGGGCTTTTCTTGAGAAACAAGAATTCTCTTTGACAGACTAGAGTCCCGATAGGGAAAGTCTTAAAAAGATGTTCTTTATGTAGCAGAATGGGGTAGTGGGTAAGGAGCAGGATATTGGGAAGGGCCCTTGATTTTTTTTTTTTGGCATAATTCAGCATTGAATGTGAGTTTGCTGTGGGACCAGCCTTGGAGAAGGACATCAATTAATGAGAAATTTCCCTTATTCTCCATCCTGTTAGAAATTATTTTTTATGGAGCGATTTGGTCTTTCTTTAAGGAGAAAAATTACCATAAAGTATAGGAAATATATTTATTAATAAAAAAATCACATTTTTATATACAGGCCACTTTTTTTTTCTGTTTATGGTATGCTTGAAAGTGTTTCCCCTAAGGAGTTGGTGCTTGTTAAATTCAGAATTTAGGAAAAAGGAAAATATTTTAAAATCCCCTCAATTTTTATATATGCGTTTGAGAGCATTGGGTCTGGAATCAGGAAAACTCATCTTTGTGAGTTCAAATCCCACCTCAGACACTTACTAGCTGTGTGACAAGCTGGGCAAGTCACTTAAGCTTGTTTGCCTCAGTTTCTTCATCTGTAAAATGAACCGGAGAAGGAAATGGTAAACTACTCCAGTATCTTTGCCAAGAAAACCCCAAACAGTCATGAAGAGTTGGACATGACTTAAAAATATGACTGTATAACAAACAACACGACCCTTCTTAGTCATCATTTGCATTCAGAGATTTAGGTCTGAGTGACTTGTTTCAATTTATCGGGGATGGAGACCTATGTTTGTATTGTCACATTTCATTCTCTTGTCTTTTTCTTCCCTGTTTGAAGTCAGTCACCCAACCAACCTAACAGGCGCCTAGCAATTATTGGAGGCCTACTCTTATACCTAGCCCTGTCCTGGAAAATTAGGCTAATGGAAATCAGAGAGAACGGTAATTTTCCTCGTCCGTGAGATAGACAGAGTTTGCCTAATGCAATCCTCAGCTGGATGTGTTTGGAAAGTTCTGGCCTTCTTGGAAGTTTTGCTTTTCAGAAACTATTACTGCTCAGCATTGAAGCACCGTATTGATTCTGCGGTAAGTGCTGAGCAGAAGAGAATGAGACCTCTTTTCTAATTAAGTATCATTGTTGACAGCTGGAAAAATGGATTCTGAAATTAATTAATAGCTAAATTGGTAGCCTAATGGCTCCTGCAAATTAAAACTTCAGAAAATACCAGGCATTATGCTTATATCATGGCAGGGTCATCCAGTCAATTCACCACCTCTGCTCCTGCTAGCCTTTGTCATCCTCCTGGCTGTAATTAATACCTGTGGGCCCGGGGCCGCCCATACGCGGCCTTGTTTTATACTCCCAGCTGAGCACAAGGGAGCTTACTGGGATCAGATAGAAGCCCTCAGACCAGAGCTGCCATTGACCTCTTCTCATCCTTGATGCTCATAGCTCTGACTCTTCCCAGTGGGACCCTGGCCTCTACATGCCTAGACTTAGAGTAGTCTGGAAAGTCAATACCAGTCAGCTATGGCTGACTTCTCTGGATTTTACCTCTTGTCTCCCAGTCCTGTAGCATTCACACAGCTCTCTATATTTCTTTGGAGTGCAAAATCTCCTTTACCTCACCTGTCAATGGTCCTGCCAGTTCAGATCCCTCCTGGTCAGTCCTGAGCTGTTGCCACCTGCATCCATTATGTTATTCTGGTCTTGGGTTAATGATGAGCCAACGTTTTGGTATTAGTCAGAGTAGCCATTTATGATTTTATCTTCAGTGAAATATTTTAATATGCATGCGATCTAACGAAGCAGTCATTTTTATCTTGCTTGCCAGATTAATTGTTTTATGACTTGTTTAAATATAAATTGTCAAATTAGTCTCCTAAAGTCATGGGCACTCTGTAATATGTCATCAGAAATGAAAAGATCAAATGATGGTCTTGACTGAAAATTAGAAAGGCTATTAAAGGTCATCTTGTCCATACCCTCTCCCGTTTTATAGATAAGAAAGCTGAGGCCCAGAGGGAAGATGTGTCTTCCCAAAGGTCATGCACATAACTGGGCTTTTGTTCTTTTTCTATGTTTCTTTGCTAAGCAAAATCATCTAATTTTCTTTTCCATTTCTCTTTGGTAGTTCATTGGCTTTGGAGTCAGGGGATTTGGGTTCAAATCCTGCCTCTTTCACCACCTGTGTAACGTTGGACAGGTCCCTGACTGTCCTTTGAGTTGGATGTAAAAAGGAGATTGGATGAGCTGGTATCTGAGATCCTTCAGCTCTAGGTCTATGAGCCAAAGATATGTGCCAGATGCCCACGAGAGCTGCTGGAGTGAACTGGGTCGGGAGAAGAGTGGGACTTAAAGAAACACATTAGTGAGAATAACAGTGATGAGTACAACAGAAAAGTGGTTTGGTATAAGCTTCATATTCCTTCCTCCTGATGCCTTCTCAGATCCCTTGACTTGCTGGGGTATTCTCTGTCCTCAGATTATCATATTTCTATTTATCCATCTATGTGTTGTAATACCAGTAGAATGTAGTCTCTGTGATGACAGGAACTGTTTCTTTTTGGTTTTGGTCTTGCTTTGGTATACCCACCTGGCATGATACCTTAATCATAGTAGTTTACTGAATACTTTTTGAGTTGGATTGAATTGAATTGGTCGGAAAAACCTCTTAATGAAGGTGATGAGCAGAAATTTGAACACCAGATTTTGTTGAGCCATAAATGTGGTGGGGGTGTGTGGTGGCATAAAAATAATTAGGAATTTTATATCCTACTATTTCTCTGGGAACATAAGGACCAAATGATGATAATGACACTAGCCAATATGTAAATAACACCGTAAGAACTGCCATATATTTGTTTGCATTATCTCATTTGATCCTCTGAACAATCCTGTGTGGTAAATTCTCCACCTGATTTTATCTCTTTATTTTACTTTATTTTACAATGGGGAAACTGAGGCTCACAAGCTAAGTGAACTGTCCACAGTAGTGCATCCAATAAGTGCCAAGGGCGAACTGAACACAGAATTTTTGCCTCTGACTCTATCCTCTCTGCTAAGTCCTTAGTAACGTGCTGATGATCCCTGCTCCTCTCCCCCCACCCTGCACCATGCATCTTTTGATGACCCTTAGACTCCTTGAGGGAAGGGATTCTTTTTTGCCTTTCTTTTTATCTTTACTGCTTAGAACAATGACTGGAATATAGTAGGTGCTTAATAAATGCTTGCTTACTAAATCTTCTTCTGGGATCTTAGTATTTCCTGGTTCTCAGACATATGATATTATCAGCAGGACATGGAATTTAAAAGAAATGGTTCTGAAGGAAGAAAGGACTTGGGATCCCCAGGGCCAGGGCAGCCCTATCCCTTCCTATTCATTCTGGGCTCACTACACTGTCCATCCACTGCGCTTGCCTAGTGTGTCAAGGTCATCATTTCTTGGACAGCCATTTAATGCTGCACAGAAGACCACATTTCCAGGGATTCCCTTTTGCTGGGTAGAGAATTCCTCTACCCTTAGCTAACATGAGCCTTGTTTGGGAGTCATCCACTGGTCTCCTGAGATCACAGTAACTGGGCCGCTGCTTTTCTGCTAATTTAGCCAAGGATGAGCAAAGAGATGCCTCTCCCCACCACTCAAACCTTGAGGATTCTCCTGTTGCTCTTGAGGTCAGAATTGGAAGAATTGTGTTGTAGAGATGGCGTGGGCAGAGCTCCTTGTAATTGACTCCGGCAGTTCATAGAAACAAATCTCCATTTCCCAAATTGATTGCAGTTAGCAGAACCCACTGTACCAAGCTCAAGATAATGAAGACCATTTAGAGGATTCTGCTTTGGTGTGCTCTTAATGGGCTTCTGGGTTTTTTTTGTTTGTTTGTTTGTTTGTTTTGTTTTTTTTTTTGAGATAGCAATGAGATTGCCTCCCTTTGTGACTTGATTTCATTTACTAGAGAGGAGTTTGCTTATGCGCTGATGAAGATCTGATTTGAAGAAGGGGGTCGGAGGGTAAGGTGTGTTTTATGTGGCACCAAAACAGCTAGATGAAATTTTTAATTTCTTCCTTCCCTCTCTTTCTTCCTCCCTCCCTTCCAGTCTTTCCTTATTCTCATCAACCTTAGATTATAGTAGGATAAGACACCCACACAAATGAGTGTAAGAAAAATAATATTACATGATGGGTCCATTACAGAGGTGGAGAACAAAGTCACATGTGTAGTTGTAGCAGCAGAGACTTTGAACAGCAATAGATCTCAGAAACCACCTAGTCCAGCTCCCTCATTTTACTTATGGAGGATCTGAGGCCAGGAGAAGTTAATTGATTTGCCAAAGGTCAGACAGGTAGTCAAAGAAGATGAATTCAGGTCTTCTGACTCCAAATGCAGCACCTTTTCCATTGGTTAGAGATTTGGTCTACATGGCCTCTGCTGTGAAACAATTTTTGGATGGAGAAGAGAAAGCGGACAACTTGGCTTAAAAAAAGATCACTTTCACCTTTCTCTACCAGTCACACTTGTCTGTGGCTGTGGTAACAGGATCTAAGGACTGGTGCTGATGATTCCATAACCAACAGAATGTGGCTGTCCCAGGCCTGTCATAGGCAAAGAATAGAATGAGGCTGAATCTCAAGGGATACTGAGCAAGACCCTTAAACTCGTGTGCCTGGAAGACCACCTCTCCCCATGACTTGTGTCTGATGGCCTCCAAAGAATAATTTTAAGTACGTTCCAAAATCTATCTCCCTCCTTTCTCTCCTCACTCTTTTGCAAAACTTGCTTGTGGAGCAGTAAAGATTTCTTTTTGTTGGGATGTTGATTTCTTGGCGTTTCCACTAGTAAACCTCTTTGAAGGTCAATGAGCTAGGATGGATTGTGGTAGCAGCACGCCTCAGTGCCCCTAAAAGACTGCTTCCTGAGATATATATGAATGCTCAGGTCATATGTATGCTTAATGTGTGTCCGTGCAACCATTTATAACATTGTGTGAATAGCCAGCAGTTTACTTTTTATCTCTTTTTAAAATCTAAGCAGTCTTTATGCCTTAGCTTGGCAATCCGTGACTGAGTGTCAGAACCAACTTGGATAGATCATTGTATAAATCAAATAAAGTTCAAAGGTTTCATCCTCATGTATGCCATTCTACGAAGTGTACCTCCAGTCTTAACCTTCCATTTGGTCAATGTGTTTTCTAAAATAAATTTTTATTGATGCCTTTGTTTTAATAGTTCTGTAATTCATTCTCATTGGTACTTCTCTTCCCCCTCCCAGAGATCCACCCCTCCCCTCCAAAAAAACACAAAACAGTATTGCTTCATTTATTTATTTATGAGATGGGAAGGCAGGGCAATTGGGGTTAAGTGACTTGCCCAAGGTCACACAGCTAAGAAGTCTGAGGCCGAATTTGAACTCTGGACCTCCTGACTCCAGAGCCAGTGCTCTACTTACTGCCCCATCTAACTGCCCCAACAGTATTGTTTGAAAGACACAAAAGGGGGTAAATTAACATAACTGATCAATACATTAAAAATCTGAAATATGTGCATTGTGCAATGCTTTTGGACCTCACACCTCTGTGAAGTGGTATGGTGGAAGATACTTCTCATATCTCTTCTTTTGAGACTTGCTTATTCTTTGTAATTTTGCACCACGCGCTTTTGAATTTTCTTTCCATTTCCCTTGTTCCATTACATTTCTATAGCCATTGTGTCTATTGTTTTATTGGCTAAGCTCTGGGCACCGAGAGGACTGAAGGAGAAGATGTGAGTGGCCATGTAAAACTGAATTCTGTGCTGAAAATGTCAACATCAAATATATACCATGTCAGTGGGTCAGCTAAACCATCATTGATTGCAAAATGCAGTGTGATCCTGTGAACTATTTTAGGAAATGCATGTGTATTCCATCAAAGTAGACTACAGGCTAGGATAGCCTAGAGTTTAACAGGTGCTTCTAGAGTTAGGAATTTGTTTGCAAATATTCTTAGAAAAGGAAACATAAGAAAAAATCCCCAGCCCTATAACAATGCTTACTGACTTTACTTTCTTCACCTGTAGCTCATGGGCAGAAACTTTTACCTTTTACTCTTAGTAAAATGGGAGTTAGATGATAGAAGGGCCACTTGAATTGACTGTCTTGCTTTATCATCTTGCTTTTGAATTTCATTTAGCCATTTCCTTCATTTTTATTAGATTTTTAAGGTTAGTTCTGTGACTCTCTTATTGTTTGTTGTTTCCTGTCTTTGTTGGGCTAAAATGCTCTGATAGGCCATTTTCTCCTCATCACCACCATTCTTTTTTCTTTTTGATGAGACTTGTGATTTCGTTGATATCAAAGCTCCTGGTCAGGAAAGACCCATCACCAATACAGTCTGTACCTTCTAGCCTTATAGACTGATAGGCTGACTTCCTCAAATCACCAAGCCAGTTTGTGTCAGAGCTGGATTTTGAACCTAGTTCTTCCTGGGGCTGGCTCTTTATACACAGCCAGCCCCATCTTGCCTCTTTCATCGCTATAAAATAATATTTATTAAATCCATATGCAGCTAATATATTGCTGGCTCTATATAAATCAAATTCAATATGGTTGGGAAGAGTTCATATCCTTGACACATTTACAGTGGCCCAGCTCATTTATTGACTAGATACTTAGTTGGAAAGCCTTAAATTCTTCCTGGGCATCAATTCTGGAAAGCCATGAGGGAGAGTGTTCACGTTCAAGGATGCTGTAGGGTTAAATAGAAGGCCTGCCAAGTTAAAAACCCATTTTTGCTTTCTCTACCAAAGGTATAAGGCCTTGAACCAAGTTTTTGTTGCTATTTGGGGTTGGTTGAATGCCACCTCCTAGTACTGCATTGTACATCACTGCTTCATAATTAGCCCAGGAATGAAATTAGCAAAACGTAAATGTGAAGACGTAACTGATGCTTTTCTCTGCAAATCCCATCCAGGCTGAATGTAATAAATCATTCTGAACTATCGCGGTGGTGTGCGTATTTGCAATTAGCTAAATGTAGTGCTGTGCACAGTATATCTAAATTAAATTCAGGCCTGAAAGAAATCAACATCTGATATGCAAAATTCAAATAATTTGAGTTCTATTTCTGGTGCTTAAAATGTATAATTTTGGATGGCTAAATACGGAGTGTGTTTTAAAATAAATTGGTTTTATTTGACTCTGAGAAGATTTAAGTTCTTGAATGAAGTTTGGGGCATATTTAGGCGTCTGATGCTTTAGAGAGTGAAGGTGTGGGGTGGCCAGCAGCTGAACTCACTAATTCAGCCATTTTGCAGGTGTTCTCAGCCCCTCCTTTCCCCCTCCCCCATTACTGAGAATCCTGGCAAGGTGTGGAGCAGTCACTCAGTGAATAAACATTAATGAGCACCTACTGTGTGCCAAGCGCAGTATATTTGGGAATAGAAATAAAAGCAAAAAACAGATGGGATAAAGTGGAAAACAATTAGTAGAGGCATTAGAGCTAAGGGGGATTGGGAAAGGCTTCCTATGGAAGGCAGGATTTTATCTGGGACTTGAATGAAACCAGGGGTGGAGATGAGGAAGGAGAACTTTCCAGGCGTCATAAGGGACAGTCAGTGAACATAGCCAGAGTCCAGAGATAGAGTATCTTGTTCGAGAAACAGCACAGAGGGTAATATCACTGGATGGAAGAGTACATGGAAGGACGAGGAAGGTGGGGGTGGGGGACAGGTTACGAAGGGCTCTAAGTACTAAACAGAGGATATCATATTTGATCCTGGAGGTGATAAGGAGCCGCCAGAGTTTACTGAGTAGGGGAGTGATGTGCACTTTAGGAAGATCCCTGTCCATCGAGTGGAGGATTAACTGGAGTGGGGAGAGCAACCAGCAGGTCATCCAGGTGTGAGGTCTGCCCCTGGATAGTATCAGAGGTGTTACAGAGGTCAAACAAGCAGACCTTGGTTACTGGATATGGGAGGTGAGAGAGTAAAGAGTTGAGGATGATGCCTAGGTGCCTGGGTGCCTGGAAGGACACCCTCAACTGTAATAAGGAAGCAGGAGATGGGGGGAGGGGTTTGGAGTGAAAGTTATTGAGTTGAGTTTTGGATGAGTGGAATTGAAGATATCTACAAGACACTAATTCAAGATGTCCAATAGATAGTCGGAGATCAGCAGAGTGGTTAGGGCTTGCCAAGTAGACTTGAGAATCAGTGAATCCATGGGAACTGATACCATCACTAAGTGAAATAGTATAGAGGGGGAAAGAGAAGAAGGCCCGGGACAGAGTGGATAGCAGGTATGACCCGCCAAAGATCTAGCAAAGGATGATGGGAAGAAGCTGCCATGATAGGTTGGTTAAGAACCAGGGGGGACTGGTGTCATGAAAACCTAGACAGATGACAGAATCAAGCAGAAGAATGTGATCACGAGGGTCATCTGCTTCAGAGAAATTTAAAAAAATGATGATCGGAAGAGGACATTAGATTTGGCAATGAAGAGCTTATTGGTAACTTGGGAGAGAGCAGTTTTTGTTGAATGATGAAGGCGAGAGCTGTTTCCATAGTGCCAAATTGCCTGGAGATTTATGAGCACATCCTGATCTACTGTCTGGGGATGTGGGGCCTACCTAGGCTGTCCTTGAGCTTCTTTGGAAGTCCTTTTATTCCTCAGGTGCCTTTGCATTGCCTGTCCTCACCTTCACCATGGCCTTCAGGACTCCGCTCAAATGCCATGTCCTCTCGAACACCTCCTCCTGTGCCCCCAGTTGCCAGTGCCTTCTTTTCCAAATCACATTTTTGTCTCGTCGGTATACACTTAAACACAAACTTGTCTTCTTTGACTAGACAATTAAGTTCTTGGAGGCTGGGGGTAGGGGTTTCCTTTTTGCTTTCAGATCCCCAGTGCCTAGGACAGTGCTTGGCATAGAGGAGGAAATGAGTAAATAGTTGCTGATTGTTTCCGAGTTCTGGTAGCAGCTGTGCTCCCTTATGTTGGTCTCCACATATTTAGTAAGACATGCCCTCCTAAGCAACCCAGCTAAAGAAGCCCAAATACTTGGCAACTAATTCCATACAGGAGTCATTTCATTTCTGCCTTTTTAAAAATCTAATCAAATCACAGCCAAGATGAAAAGGAGCTCCCATTGCTTCTAAAAGATGTGTAAATACTATCTTTCCCCCATAAAAGGATATTATCACATCCTGGGGGACATAGGATTTCTCAGAGTTGCCTGGCAGGTATTAGGAACGTTGAGATGCTGTAACACAAAGATGAAATTTGTAAGCTTGAGAAGCCAAAAGATGGTGATGTTTGCTAAGGCTGGAATCCCAGCACCTGATGGCAAATACTAGTGTGCCTCACTTTAAGAAAACCCATTATGGCATCATAGCCATGGTGTCCTCGATCTAGAACTTTATTGGACCGCAGAAGCCCTTCATTTTACAGATGAGGAGACTGAGGCCCAGGAGGCTAAGGGACTTTCCTAAGATTATGTAGGCAGCATCAAAGGTGATGTTCCAGACCAGGTCCTTTGATTCCAGACCCAATATGCATTTTATTATACTATACTCCCTTCCTTCACAGTTAGTTTGTAAAAGAAAGTTGGGTCAGGAAGAGAGAGGAGGCAATTCTTCACTAAATGAATTAAGTGTATTACTTGTTGTAGCATGGAAGAAACCTTAGGTTCTTGAAGACCATGCAGGTTCTGCTATACTGAAGAGTACCCCCAAGTGCTTCTGCCATGCCCTCTAAGATTTCCTTCCATGTACTCTTTATATGTGTTGATTTATGTACAGTCTTTCTCACGTTATAATATAAGCTCTATAAAGGCAGGGACTGTGCTTTGTCTTTTTCTGTATTCCCAATACTTAGCAAAGTGTGTGGCACACAGTAAACATTCAGTGTTTCTGGATTGATCCCTACAAGAGAGTCTATGGATTTTCCAAGGAGAGTCTAAGTATGTAGAGGGTTCTTACCCTCAGGCTACCTCCTTCCCCCCTTGGTGGGTTCTTTGGCCCTGATAGCCCAGTAAACAAAGGAAAATACTAAATGGCCCTCAGCCCTAGCAGCCGCCCGTCTCCCCCTAGGAGCAGCAGTAGAAGAGGAAGGGGCAAAGGATGCTGGGAGTTGCATAGTTTTCTGAGGGCCTACGAATGTTATGTTAGCTATTGCTGCTCAAGATGTCGAAGCTTTGTCCATTGATCAAGGAGTGGGCGCTTTATGACATAATCCAATGGGAGGTCCTCTGGAAGAAAGAAATGATGGGCTGATCATGTAGAGAGAGCGCAGGGTAACTAATGGACAGCCTGTGGGCAGTGTTGAAAGCATGAGAGCAGAAGGTCCTTTGTCTATTCGGGATGATTTCCAGGATGACTTGGACAAAATGCATGAAGAATTGGCAGCCTGGATGGGTAGAGATCTGTATTGTTGGTGGCAGAGCTTGAGAAATAGCCTTGGAGATATGGCCAAGTGCCAGGTGAACCTGTGACTCTCCACGGATTCATTTGGATGGATTTATTTATTTTTTTTAAAACAATTTAGTCTTTGAAAGACAATGTAGATAATGATCAACTCCTAGAAGCCAACCTCCTTCCCTTCCCTCCTTTCTTCTTTCTCCCTTCTCTGCCACTCTCCTCCCCTCTTCCTTCCTTCCAGCTCTTTTCTCCTCAGCTCTCTCTGTTTCTCCCTTCCTCTCACAAGAGAGCGCGTAGAAAGCTGCTGTAGCTTTTTTTAACTATGGTAGACAAATCACTTCACATATGGGGCTCCATTTCCTCCTCCATAAAGTGAATGAGTCTGACTAGACTAGGTCCCTACCACCTCAAAATCTGTGATCGTTGAGACTGTACAGAGCCACAGGAACTTCTAGTTGGGAAATGACATAGTTAGACTGTGCTTTGATTTAGAAATATCATTTTGGTGGCTGCATAGAGACGAGATTGCAGAGGGGAAGGACTGGAGGTCAGAAGGCTGTAGAGGAGGCTGTCCCAGTGTTCCAGCCATTGCATTGGTAGCTACTCTTGGGAAGTCAAGTTTGTCTTGAGGGGGACTTGACATTCATTTTACATTCGGAAGTGTGGTGTTTTAAGGAACAAATGGGTGGAATTGAAGCTTCAGTTTCCTTTCTTCCAGGAGGTAGAGCCATGCCGTTGTTGCCATATGGTGTTTGGAGGGTTTTCCCATTTGGCCAGCTCAGGAAGAGAAGTAGCTCACATCTCCATCTGTCTTCATCATCTCTCACATCAACCTCACCTGTCACCAATAGAGACTCAGCCTTTGCTTGACCCATAGAATGTTGAGATGGGAAATACCTCGGAGTTCATTCAATTCTCCCCTTGGGAATCCGGGGCGGGGGGGTCATTTTGCCTTGGGTTTAGTGGTTTCTAATGTCTTGTCCAGATCAATTTATGGCTTGTATTTTTTAATCAACACTGTGGTGGGTGGAACTGATCACGTTTCCTTGAACATTTATCCTTAAAGGAGTCTTTCTCAATTTTCAATTTTTCAGCCCTGGGTGCAGTGACCCACACACCAGTGCAAAGGTACATAGAAGAAGATAATGGAATCTTCTGGCCAGATAGGTTTTATTTATTCACTAAGGGTGGGGCAAGATGGGTAATGGGCTTTGCCCCAGGGCTGGAAATTGTGAGAAGGTAGGTTGATAGCTTTTGTACTTCTCTAAGGAAAGTGTTTTCTAGAGGAGAGAGAGAGGCTGACAACTTTGCACAGCTCTGCCCCACTCATGTCCAATTCATGGCAAGTCAAGGCATGACGTCATTGATCCTCTTCCAGAATGAAGGACGAACAACAATAAGGAAAGTGTTAACAGTAGGGCAGTTTTGCTGGGATGGGGCCCAGTGCTGAGGTCAAGAATGCCAGGCAAAGAGAGAAGGCTGGCATGAGCTTAGAGAAAGGGAGGAAGCCCCAGGCCTGGACACTCAGCTTCCTGGACATCAGGCGCCCACAATTTCAGGTGGCAGGAGTAAAATGAAAGGCTGAATGAATGAATAAGTGTTTATTAAGGTCTTCAGTGCTGAGGTCTGAGGTTACAAACCAAAAAGCAAGACAGTCTTGTTTTCATGTGTCTCACATTCTAATTGGGTGAAATAATACACATAGAGGGTTAAATCAGCCAATCAATTGAAAAGGTCTCATGGTGCGGCATCGAAACAGATGGTAATGCTCATGTGCCCAATCCAGCACAGGTTAAGTCAACATAGATTTATTAAGTGTTTACTCTGCTGTTTCTTGATGAGGCTGCCCTCTCTGGTGGGTTTAGGGCCAGAGGGCACCTGGAAAGGACTGAGGAGTGAAGTCCTTTGCTTGGATTGAGTCATGACAGCAGGAGCTAATGCTTGGGAAGTGCCAGTTCAATATCTCAAGTGACTAGATTTCAGAAACCTGATTGAAAGACTAAAGTATTGGGAGGTGGGAGATATGAATTCAACTGTCTGTTGAGACATTAACTCTGGGTTCTGGAAAATGAGGTGGTTGAATAAAGTAATCTCTGAGGTCCATTGTCCTCCCACCCTCCAGAAATCAGCTTTCTTGGCTGTCAAGTAGGAAGAAACAATGGTCCTGAGAGCCTAGTTAGCCGGAATAATTAGGAAGATAGAAAAGGATGAATGCTTCTCCCTAGGAGCAGTCTCCTGTGGGGGAGGAGTGTGTGTGTGTGTGTGAGAGAGAGAGAGAGAGGGAGAGGGAGAGGGGAAGAGAGAGACAGAGACACAGAGAGACAGAGAGAGAGAAGAGAGACAGAGAAAAAGACAGATGGAGAGAGAAAGAGGAAGCCTTTATAAGCATCTTTAATGTGCTTAACTTTCTACATATTATATATAGGTACTGTGCTAAGTACAGGGCATATACCAAGCTGGATATTTATGTTGAAGAAATTTATATTGTGATGGGGGAAGGTGACACATAAAAAAGGACTAGAAAAGGGAGGAGAGTGGTTGGCATGTTGTGGAATATCATTGGAAGTTTTCTAGAGGCCTGGGCCCTGGAAAAGTAAAGTAGAAGCTGGCCTCTACAAGCTGAGGTTCCCAAGGGTATAGTCCAAGTTGCTGGTGTAGAAGAGGTTGAAGGGGTAAGACTAGAGGCTGTATGGTGTGGAGGCAGTCTTTCCTCCTTTACAGTCTTTCTTCTCTTTTGTTCTTTCATTTAATTTTAATTTTTCTCAATTATATGTAAACACAAATATTTAACATTTTTTTTTAAATTTTGAGTTCCCAAATCTTTCCCTCCCTCTCCTCCCTCCTCCTTGAGAAGGCAATTTGATGTCATTTAGAGATGTATCTAATGATCTTTCCATTTTTCTATTGCACTTTAGTTGCTGAAGACTCCACAGAGTGACTTCAGCATCTTTCCCCTTTCTCTTCTCTCCCCCACCTTCTCCTATTTCCCAGTGTAGTTTTCCCTCGGCTATTCCTTCCTGAGATTGGGGTATGGTGTGAAAACCATACATTGTTCACATATGCTCCTCTCTTTCTGATTGTGAATAATATGGGGTATTGGGATCTATCCTTCATGTTCTGGCCATAGTCCCTTGGGATGATAATTCCAACTCAGGTCTCTGCTATTAGTTCTGCCTTTTTATTATTTCTCTCCACTAAAATAATCTATATTTTAGGTAGCTTCTCCTTTGAGGAACCTATTTCCCTTTTCTCAGCCTAAATCTCCTCTCTGCCCCTCTTCCACTCTCTGGATGGATGGATTATGGATGTGACACGTGATGTACCATGGTGTTGGTAGCACTTCTTGCTTGAGCCTCAACTGTGAATAGAATTAAGGTCCTTATGAGGGATAGTATACATTTCCTGGATTTGAATTTTTTCTTTTAAACAATCTGGCTTAACTTATTTTAAAAAAATTTTGCTAGAAAACTAAAACCTTCCTGAATATGGTCTGAGCAAAGCCACATGAATGGAAGGGAGACAGAAGAGCTGTTGACTTGGGATCCTGGCTGTCCATGAGTCAAGAGTTGTATTAGTATTACCAATTCCTCAGCGTGGGGTGGGGCCCAAGGGCCAGGCAGGGTGTAACCACCTAGGCCTGGGTCCAGGGTTGGCTCCTGGCAATGCCATTTTGGAGAATCACTTAGAGGTAGAATGTGTGCCTCTGACCACAAGGCAATGACTTTCCCTGTTGATTGGGATAAAATTTCCATATGGGAGTTGGTGACATCATCTGGAAATCTTTCTTCTGAATCAGTGTCATCAAATTCTGTTTTCTTTTTACTAATAAAATCCAAAGAAGTGATCCATCTACTTAGGAATGAGGATTGCTGTTAAAAATTTTTTCCCCCCTTTAATCTTCTTTTAATAATCCCATTGCCAAACTGAGGCAGTAGTGCCATGCAGTTCTTCTGTGGAATGTTTTTTGGGGTGCTTTTCTATCAATTAAATATTGAGCTAAGTTTGATTCTCAGGACTTTTATGAACATTGCACAGAAGCTCAGAGGAGGAAGAGTCTTTAGAAACCATTTAGTCTAATTTGTAGACTCAGCAAGGAATTAATCAAAACATGTTTCAAAATTAGGAGTCCAGCCTCTGCAATGAAGGGGAGCCCACTACCTTCTGATGCTACATGCCCAGTAGACTTTGGGATAGCTCTAATTGGGAAGAAGTTTTTCCTTGTTAGATCCCCCTTTCTATAACACTTCCCCATTGCCTCTACCCTGTGAGGGCAAGCAGACTGAAATCTAATCTCTTTCCCTTGCCAGTCCTTCAAGAGCTTGAATGTAGCTCTCGCGTTGCCCTCCAACCTTCTCTTCTCCAGTCTAATCATTCCTAGTTCCTTCACTTGGTTTTGGCTGGGGCACCTTAATGATAATTTTAGTCCTCAAAGTGTGGAAGAAGGCAAGAGGAGACAATGCTCTACCGGACCTGCTTGTTACCAAAAACAGGAGATCGTTTGCTGAAGCGGCCATTTAGACTACAAGGGAAGCGACAATTCCTTCATAGAATTTCTGACAGGAAATTCTGTCACTCACCATGGAGACATGACCCAAATCCTGCCTCCTCCACTGGCTACTTATGTGACCTCTTGGGCAAAACTTTCTCCTCCCTAAACTTCTGTTTCTCCATCTGGAGAATGAGGAAGTTGGACTCATTTATGTCTTTAGATTCTATGAACAAGAAGGGAAGGGAAGCATCATCTGACCCTCTCCTTGGAGTTTTTGTGAACAGCTTCCCCAGAGCTCATAAATTCTGTATGACAACGGTATTCTTAAACAGGTCCAACAGACAGAGACAAGCCAGAGCAGATAGCTTTCATCTGCTTACATCAGGGGTGGAAACTCATCACTTTTATTACCTTTTTGTAATTCTTGCCATAATTCTTAACTAGGGTTCGACCACAGCCCTCTGGTGGCTGTCGTTGTGTGAGAGATGGGGAGGGTTGACTTTGACCAAAGTGTGCAACAACCCCAGAAGTATATTAACAGGATATATAGACCACTCGGACTCAGGATGCTGCCAAGTTTCATGCAAAAGAGAAATGATTATTAATAAATATAAAGATGATGAATTTAGTCATAAATTAACAGGATGGAGAAGTGAAAATTGAAATTACATTTGTTAAATGACTTAGCACAGTACCTGACACACAGTAGGTACTTCACAAATTCTAGTTGACAGACTGCTTTTCATGTTTATAAGCAAGTTAGTTTCCTTACATCCTTTGTATATAATTTCATCTCAGTCATAAAGTTTGGCCCTTTGACAGATTTCTGATACTGTCCCTGGTGGTAAATGTTCTCAGTGGTACTGTTTGGAACTGGTTAAAACCAAGTAATTTAACCCTAGTAGAGCTGGTTCCACCATAAACTAGCTAGTTAGACTGGTTTATGATAAACAAAACTAGCTTGTGGTTCCTTTTTAACAGTTATCTTAATTTTGCCTGAAACTATTTTTCTTTCATAAGACATAGATTACTATCTGTAGGCTCAAAGGACCATACATTTACAGTTGGAAGGGCTGTTGGAAGACATCTTGTTTATTTTATTTTATTTTTTGGAAGAGGGGAAGGCAGGGCAATTGGGGTTAAGTGACTTGCCCAAGGTCACACAGCTAGTAAGTATGTCACATGTCTGAGGTCGGATTTGAACTCAGGTCCTCCTGACTCCAGGGCCGGTGCTTTACTCACTGCACCACCTAGCTGCCCCAAGACATCTTGTTTAACCCTTTTATTTTATAGATAAGGACATTAAGGCTTAAAGCAGGAGGGCAGCTAGCTGTATAGGGTATTGTACTTGACACCCTAGTTTAACGTGTATGTATGTACCTCATCTACTAACTAGCTGTGTAGCCCTTGGAAGCCGCTCAGCCTCAGTTTGCTTATTTGTAAGTATTGCTGTGATTACAGGATTGCCGTGAGCACCAAATAAGATAACAAAGGTGGAAAGACTTGAAAACCTTAAAGTTCTCTAAATGCTGGTTCCTATCATTATTATTTTTATGAAGTCACTTGCTCATGGTTACCCAGGTAAACAAGTCGAGGAGCTGGAGTTTGAACCCAGATTTTCTGCCTCCAGATCTAGCCCTCTTTCTCCCGTGCCAGGATATCTCTCATACGTAGCATCATTTTAATAGCCCCAGTCTCATAGAATGACTTCACATTTTGCATGGCTACATCTTTTGGAAGACAGTTTTTTCTTTTTAGTACAATAGGTTACCCATGACCAAACTTAAATAAATAAAGATTCAATGAAACAAGAAAAAAATAGAGTTTGTTAAATTCGAATATTTGTGAGCTGCTCGGTAGACTTTGAATGAGAGTTCATCTGTGGTAGGTAAATAAAAGGTGGTAGGTAAATAAAAGTTACGGAAAGCACATACATAGGCTTGTGTACAGAGTGAATCCTAATTTGAACATTTTGGAGGAAGGAAGTCATTTAATCTGCAGGTTCAAACTGATGCGTGATGGATTGGACTACATTATGCCCAGTGAGCCAGGTAAATGCTCTTGCTTCGTGGAATTTTCAGATATTTTAAAGAGTACCAACAAGAGCAGACTTTCCTGAGATTGGCAATAGGTTTGCTGTTCGTTACTAGGGTAGGAGAGGAAGCGAAGGGCTGGTTAGTAGCCTGACATTCAGCCTATTGCAAAATTCAAGGGACCAAAGATGCCCAAATGCTGACTCTGGCACTCCACTTCTGATCTTGATTGATAGTTGGTCACTCAGTCAATAAAGCATTTATTAAGCATTTATAATATACTATGAAACATTTAGGAAAGACAATCCTGCTCGCAAGGGCACATCCTCATGGGGGAGACAGCATGCAAAAAAAAAAAAAAACAAAACTAGACATATAGAAGATCTATACAGAATCAATGGAAGGATGGGGATTTGAGGAAAGACTGCGAAAGACCTTCTGCAGAGAAGGTGAACTTTAACTGAGTCTTGAAGAAAGCCAGGAGGTGGAAGCGCAGAGGGAGAATATTTCATTTATGAGGAAAGACAGTGAAAATGCACTGCTCTGTGATAGTTCTCTTGGGGAATGACTACTCTGGCTGCATTTTGCAGAAGAAAACTGCCCATGGATATTATTAGTGAGAAATACTCTTGCACCAAGGCTGGTGGTTGCTCTGATTTAGAATATATCTATATCATATCAATTTAAAAATATTTGCCTTTTCCTCACAAAAGCTGTGAATTGGGGCCCACATCTCTTTAAGACATATTTCCTCCTTTCAGTCACTCAGAGCTAAATATGTTGTTCCTGGACCTTGGGCTTTTGATCTGGAAATCCTCAGCAGGCCAGTATTGTCTGGACCTACCTTTTTTTTTTTTTCTTCAATATTTTTGTTTAACTTAAAGGCTAAAGTTAGACGTCCTGGGGAGCTATTTTCCCTCCATTCTTTGGTTTGCTAATGCCTGTTTTTTATCTATTTTCTGTCACTGCTATGGGATCCTCTGCCTTGTCATGAATTATTATGCAGTTGGAAATACCAGATATTTGACATTAACTCTGAATATCTTGACCCATAGCTGCCCTTTACATCCCATTTTGGTTAAAGGCTAAAGCAGAATACAGTGATGCCTTGCTCTTTCTTGTTGGAGAGATTTGACTGTCTTCATAATTGCTGAGCAAGAATGCCTAGACATAAAAAAGCAACCCCCCCCAAAAATATCCCCAGGAAGCCTAAATATAGTCACATTTACTTCGTCTAGTTTTATGCAGAAGAGGCCATTAACAAAAAGGGCAGAATGTGAGTGTAAAGTCATTAAGTTCCTTGAGAAAATCATGAGTAATTTAATTCCCTGCATGTTGTAGGATTTCTCTTCTTCTTCTTCTTCTTCTTCTTCTTCTTCTTCTTCTTCTTCTTCTTCTTCTTCTTCTTCTTCTCCTCTTCCTCCTCCTCCTCCTCCTCCTTCTCCTTCTCCTCCTCCTCCTCCTCCTCCTCCTCCCCTTTCCCTCCCTTTCCCCTTACTCCCCCTCCCCCTTCTTCCTCTCCTCCCCCTCCTCCCTCTTCTCCTTCTCCTCCTTCTCCAACAACTGTTGCTATCTAGATGAGAAATATTGGTTCAGATAATGGGCATCTTCCCATAGTTGACCTAGATTAGATCAGTTTCTCAAGTCTTTGAAAACCTTAAAATACCATACAAATGCTAACAACTATTGTTATCAACAAGCTTTTATTAAGTGTTTCCTAGGTGGCAGACACTGTGCTAAATGATGGTGGTGCAAAGCAAGCCAAAAACCTGATACCTGCCCTCAGCGAGCTTCTATATTTATTCTATAGAGTACAATCTATTCTAATACAGCAACTTATATGATGACAACATACAAATAACTGTGTGATTAAAAGAGGGATATAGAGTGGATAAGAGATAATAGGAAAAGAGAAGGCATTAGTAGTAGGGGTTGGGAGCTGGGGAAAGTCCTCCTGCAGGTGGTGAGCTTTCTCTTGAGTCCTGAAGGAACACAAGGCAAATGAAGAGCAGAACATGCCAAGTATGAGGTTTCCCTAGTGCAGAGGCAGAGAGATGAGAGATAGAGTAGCCCGTTGTAACTGGATCATAAAATAGAAAGATTAAACGTAAGAAGACTGGAAAGATGGGAAGGGACCCAGTCATTTAAAGAGCTTTAAATGACAGAGATCTGATTCTGAAGGTGATCGGGAGCCATTCAGCTCATTGAGCAAGGGGGTGACATGGTCAGTCCTATGCTTTAAGAAAACCACCTTAGCAGCTAGCTGAGAGAAGGATGGATAGAATGGGGAGAAACTTGAGGCAGGGAGATAAGGCAATAGGTTATTGCAGCTGTCCAGGTGAGAGGTGATGAAGGCTTGAGATAGCGCAGGAGGCTGCCTGAGTCGTGAGAAGGGAATATACATAGAGATGTTATAAAATGGAGAACCAAAAAAATACAGTTAGAGGTAGCTCATTGGTGCAGTGGACAGAGTGACAGGCCTAGAGGCAGGAAGACCTGAGTTCAAATTCAGCCACTTACTAGCTGTGTGACTCTGGATAAGTCACTTAACCCTGTTTACCTCAGTTTCCTCATCTGTAAAATGAGCTGGAGAAAGAAATGGCAAACCATTCCAGCATCTTTGCCAAAAAACCCCCCAAAAAACCCCAAATGGCATCAGGTAGACATGGACATGACTGAAATGACTGAGCAAAACAACAAAAAGTTACAGAAGTGTAGGGTGAATGTGAATGTGGAATCAAGGAGCCTGGGTGACTGGGAGGGTGGGGGTACCCTCAACAGTAATAGGGAACTTTGGAAGAGAAGGATTAGTGGAAAGACATGCTTTTTGTTTTGGATATGTTGAGTTTATAGGACGTCTGGATCAGGTGTGGGGAACCTGCATCCTTGAGGCTACACGTAGCCTCAAGGCCTCCCCACTCCTATTCCAGATTGAGGTGTCCAAAAGGCATTTGGACATGTGACCTCACAAAATAGGGACTTCCTTCAATTTTTTTTTGTTTTTCCAAAAAGATGTGGATTTGAGTTATATTCATCTTCAGGACCTACCTCTTTATACTAGTTTGAAGCTAAGGACGTTGGAAGTGTTCAAGCAGAGTCTGAATGACCATCTCTTAAGGTCATTGTGGGAAGGATTCCCAACCTAGATGGGAGTTTGGAGTAGATGTCCTCTAAGGGTTAGTGATTTCCAGCCCTAAGGAGTCATCCAATACTGTGCCTCTCCCCTTCCCCCATTTTATTTTTGAGGAAACCAAGGCCCCTCTTGACTGTTCCAAAGTCATACGAATTGTAAGAAACAGTTTAGGACCCAAATTGGGGTCAGTTTACTATGCTTTCTTGAGTAGCATACTTCTCGTTTTCGACTCTTAACATTCTTTCTTCCAGTTTCCTGTGTCAGCTTTTCCTCTAGACTTCTCCTTCTAGGAGTGAGAAAGGGTTGTCTCTATTCCACATGGAAAAGCTGAAATGCAGATAAGCCACTGTCAGATAATCAAATACACACAGTCAGCACCTCAGGGTGTTAAGATGGCAAGTCAGCACTTCAGGGACAGTGATTTCACCGATGTGGGCAATAATCTTGTCTGGTGGAGCGGATTGCAGGGTTTGTACTTGGTTTCATGGGTTGTCGTGCCTGCCCCCCTGCCCCCACCCCCAAATCTTGAAGTCTCTAAATTACCTCCCAGGTTTTCATCCTGCTGTTGCTGCTGCTGTACCCTCCCCCCTCCCTTAGGATTATGGGATCACAGATCAAGAGCTTGAACAGATTTCAGAGGCCCTTTAGTCTAACCCACTCGACTTGCCCAAGAGAAACAGAGGCCCAAAGAGGTGCAATGATTTTCCCCGGGTCATAGAAGTAATAAGTATCCAAAGCGAGATTTGAACACAGGTCCTCCTGATTTGCCATCCATTGTCTCATGCCATTCCCTCTGGAAAGAGGGAGAGCTAGAGGCTGAATGGCACCATCCTTGTCTCTGGAAAGGGCATGCTAGCGGGCTGCCCCATCATTCCACTCACCCCCAAGGATTCCTAGACCACAGTTCTCTTTTCTGGACCTGTTCCTCCAGGTCTGTTGCCAGAATGTCAGATTCAGAATGGCAGGATGGTTTTTCCTCTTTTCATTTGTATCATTAGCACTCGGCACATAGTAAACACACGTAATGCCCCTTCCTTCCTCTTTTCCTCCCTCCCCCGCTTCTCGTCTCCCTGCTGGAGGAGGGTCTGAAACCCTTCTTCTGTCTCGTTCTGCTGCTGCTTAACCACTTGTGTGATATTAGTTAAGTCATGTGACCTTTCATTTTTTCCCTATGTAAAATGAGGAGCTTGGCCATGGTGCTCCGCGAAGTCCATATTAACTTGACGTCATCCTAATCTCATTCCTGAGTCCTAGAGATGTTAAGTAACAAGGTCACGGAAGGAATTTGTGGTACAACCAGGATTTGGATCTGGGTTTTTGGAATCTCCATCAACTTTTATTACCACCATAGATAGCGGTAATATATGTTGGTTCTAAATAACATTTTAGCTGAAGAAGACAACTCTGAGAAGCAGTTGTAAGCAATCAGCCTGGTATAGCGGACGGTACTCTAGATTTCTAGTCAGAAGAGCTGGTTTCAAATCCTGAGATCTTCTTGCTACCGTTAAGTCCCTTAACCACTCTGGACCTCGATTTCTTTTTTCTGTCAAATGAAGATGTTCGGACTACAGGTAGCTGACCTCTCAGGACCGTTCTGGATCTAAATTCATTATTCCACAGTGTGATCCTATGAATTCAAATTTATTATGATATCAAAATGGTACTATTGGCACAGAATTTAATTTACATTTTTCAAAATGTAATTTCCAAGAATTATTTAGAAATAATATACCCTAGTCTCTTTTTCAAAGCAAAGATTTAACATTTGGGGCTAAGTGTCATTAGTAAAATGAAAATTCCTTATTTCTCAAAGAGAGAATTTGAGAACATTGAACTGGGTTGGAATAGAGTGAGTTGACTTGCTGGTCATGTCTTTAGCTGCTCAGCCCTCTGCATGTACAGCCTACTGTTC
>CM053624.1:355557992-355573666 GCA_028646595.1 Phalanger gymnotis
AATTATTTTGACTCCGAGGGAGGAAAGATGCAACAGGATTCAGGAGTATATTTAGGAAAAAAATATATAGATATCTATATTTGTATATAACCTCACCTGTGACTTGTTAGTAGTCTTTAACCTTGGTCAATAGTGACAGAAATGTTCATGACATCATTTCCAAAGGTAGGAGGAAAGAATTAGCGCTGTGTGAAGCCTGCTTCCAAATGAAACATACGGTACCCCCCAGCACCTTCCTAGATGAAAATTTGTTATTTTGTGAAATGGACTCCCAATTTTCTGACACTTGTGTAGATATGCAGTATAGGAATGACAGAGGTTTGTATTGTAATAGGGGTCCCGAAGCTTTTAACTCAGAATGCTTTCAGGATTGCTATAGAATTATTGAACTATTTAGTGTAGTTTTATTATTAGGTCTATTTTATTGTATTCTGGGTCTTTGGAAATTGGTAACATCTGTTTTATCCATATCCATATCTGTATATATATTTTTTATTTGTGATTTTTATTGTTATAGAGAACTCTAAGTAAGGAAACTTCTTTTAGAAACACACATTGGCATATCTGCTCTGCAGCTTATAGTCGTAGAGAATTGAGAAGTTAAAGGACTTAGCCACGGTCACACGGTCAGTATGCATCAGAGTCAGAACCTGAGCCTGTTTCTTCTTGACTCTGCCGCTCTCTCTCTCCATCATAGCCCAGTTTTTTCTTGCTAGTATTATATACTTTTTCTAATTACCCGTAAAGATTCTGAGTTCTGAATCTTTCTCCCTCTCTCCCTTTGTTTCCCCCTTCCCAAGACAGCAAGAGATCTGTTATGGGTTATACATGTGCAATCATGTCAAACATATTTCCACATAGGTCATGTTGTGAAAGAAGAATCAGAAAAAAAGGGAAAAACCGTGAGAAAGAAAAAACAAAAAAAGTGAAAATAATATTTTTCAGTCTTCATTCAGATGCCATGGTTCTTTCTTTGGACATGGATTAGCTTTTTATTTACATGGCAACTTTATGTGTTGTTGTTCATTTGTTTAGTTGTGCCCAATTCTTGGTGATCCCATTATGAAGTTTTCTTGGCAAAGATACTGGGGTGGTTTGCATTTCTTTCTCCGGCTCATTTGACAAATGAGGAAACTGAGCACACAGCTAGTAAGTGTCTGAGGTCAAATTTGAACTCAGGTCTTCCCTACTTCAGATCCAGTGCTCTATCCACTGCACCGCCTAGCTGCCCCCTAAAGAGAATCAATAAACCCTAATATTAACTACCTGGGATGCTATTAGTTTTAGTACAGCCTGGAATCTTATCCACGTTGTAACTTCAAAATAAGAGTGGAAAGTAAAAAAGCTCAAAGAATATTACTTGCCTCGTTCACCCATTTGTTAAAATACATTTTGTAATGTCTAGATTTTTGTAAGTCATGGAATAATTCTTTGAGAGAGCATAGACCTCATACAGCTTTTAGTGTTCCCTATCTGTATCTCGTGTATACTGGAGAGGTTTTGTGGAATACTGGAAAGACCACTGGTTTTCAGCTCAGCTGAGATGTGAATCAGAATCTCTTGCTTTGTAGTTGTCTAAACTCTGGGTAAACTGTTTAACCTCATTGACCCTCTGTTCATCTGTAGAATGGGGAGGTTAATTCTAGAGCCTACTACAGAGAATTGTTATTAGGGAAGCGCTTTAGACACATGACTGTCACGAACTTTCCTCCTAAAGGGTGGACGTTACCGTGCCAGTTGCTAAATCTGATTTTAAGCCAACTGCTAATTGCCAGTAGCCCCTCGGCACTGAGTTTCTGTAAGCATTGTTTTTACTCCTCACCAGCGTTTTGCAAATAGTGTTTGGAAAAGTGATGAATTTTAGAATCAAATATTGACTTAAAATACGTATTTGATGAAAAACATCATAGCTCTACTTTCTTTCTCTGGTGATGATATTAGAGAAATAAGCATTTCTTTTCTTGTTGCCACCTATGGAGCATAATGGAGATTCCATGTTTTCAACCCTCACGTGCTGCTCTGCCCTTTAAATAATGTCAATGTCATTATCAAACTAGTCACATGTTAGGGAGCTGAGGGGTAGCTCCCCTTTGACTGTCTTGATAAAGAAGTGCCATGACATATGGACAATGGTTTCCTTTCCATGGAACCAATAGCAAATCTTGCTAGTTAGTGGAAACTTAGAATTAATGACTTCTTGTTTTGGCCTAACAAGTTACTTGTCACTTTAAAAGCTATTTTTATTTTGAGGCACTAAGGATTCAAAATTTTCCCCTTCATTGTGTGAATAAAAGCATTCAACTGTGGCTTGAAAAAATAGGCCGAGATCTCAAGGGGCCACTAGTCATCCAAATGGATTCATAAGTTCTGCAGTTGAATTTTTCCTAGGAAGGGAACAAAGGCCATCGAATTAGGAAATAAATCCACAGACTTACCAGATAATAGGAAGTCTTAAAAAGGAGACCTTCCTGAAGCCTATTTTTAAATCATCAGGCATCGAGAGAAAAATGATTGTAGATACCAATGACCCAAGAATTGAACAATAAGAGAGGAAAAAAAAATGGAGCCGAAGAAATGTTATACTTGGGAAAGTGTTGACTGCCACAGCCTGTGGCAAAGGAAAATGCCACCCCCTGACCCTTGTTGCACAGGTCTAAACTCTTTCAGAAGCTAATTGGGACCTTCATGTGTCGACCTGAATCAAGCATCACTCAGTTTGTTCATATTTAGATGGAGAATGAGGCTACTGACATCAAGGCTGGCTGTGTCATGGGGGAATGATGGAAGAGGTCATATCTTTAGTGTTGTGTGCTGAGGCATAAATTTAATAGTTGAGAAGAAAGAAGCTTGAGAAGTAACTACTCCTGTAACATTCAAGAATTTTTATATTGCTGAGGTAATTGTTTGAAATATCAGTAATTAGAAGGAAAACAAAACATATTTTTATGAGACAAAGAAATCTTGTGCAAAATTTTAAGAGAGAAATTTGTATTTCTTTTCTTTAGTGAAAAATTAAGCTAAAGATTGGCTTTTGTATTTCATTACAAATTCTGAACGTTCTCCCCTGATTATTTTATTTTGCTGATTTTAAAAAGATAGCATAAGCACACATATTTTTCCATCGTCTATATGTAGAACCATTAATCCATTATTTCTACATGATAAGTCAGTCATTCAACAAACCTTTATCAGGTGCTTACTTTTTGCTAAGCACTGGGGATACAAAAAAGACAAAAACACAATCACGTTCAAATTGCTTCCATTCTAATGGTTGTATTTTAACATACAAATATTCCACTGGATGAGAGAGCTCTCCGATGTGACCATTCCCTCCAACCACACAGATTGCAACCCATCCCATCCTGTGACTCTCAGCCACTCTTCCATGTTTTCCATGTGGGTTCTGCCCAATATTCTCAAGTTCTACTTGCTTTCCGATGGAATCACTTGGATTCCAATGGGCTACGTAGGCTTTCCCTTGGTCATTTATCACTTCCTATGTGATGAGCTCATCTTCTTTTTTGATGACATCTTTTGCGTCACTGCTCTTGTATTGTTATTACACATCTCACAAAGGTACTACTATCATTTAACCATGACGCAATCAGTTTTCTCCTTAATGGATTTCACCTTTTTGACTGCAGTTTATTCTAAACCTGGCCTCTACATTTTAATGAAATAATGAAGAGTTACTCTGCAGCTTACCAGCTGTGTGATCTCAAGTGGATGGATGACTGCCAGATCTCAGTTTCTTCATATATAAAATGGTTGGACTCAGTTACCTCTAAAGTCTCTTCGCACTGCAAACCTCTGATGCCAAAGTCCTTTTAAAAAATAATTCTTTTACCTGAAAATAAAATCATTTTGGAAGTTGGACATTTATTTATTACCCATCCTTTTAATGTACCAAGCAATTTTGTTTCCTGATCATAAATCGTTTGTTCTCCCTGGCTTCTGTGTCCAAGGAGATAGAAAAGGAAACAGGCGTGAAAGCGGGATGCCCTGTTCCTTGAAACCGCATGCACCCTGCATGGTGGACTATGCCTGTTGTATGAATGAAATGGCAAAAAGCATAATATAAACAAAAGAACTTGAAATCCAGGCATGGGTTTGATGGGAGAGATTGAATGACCCTTTGTTCATGGATCCCACAAATGTCTTTCAGCTGCTCCTGGCTGGAGGCAGCTTAGATGGATGTTTTACATTAAAGCTGTGGTTACATGGAGGGGTACCGGCTTTTGCTGCTGTCATAATTTTTTTCCCCCTTTCCTTCTGATGGCCTAAAGCTGGCATTAATTACCGTCATGGTATGCCTGCCCAGAGCTCTTCTGTGGTTGCCAAGAAAACTAAACATTTGAGTCAAGTCAGAAAAATCACTCCAGATGCACCCTATTATGTGGGAGACTTTAGCCTTTATGAAAGTGATGTCAAATTCATAAGCCAGTGGGTGTGTCAGGGGAATTTATTTGCTTTCCATTTTTTGAACTAAGGTACCCGCATTTTATTGAGTTTATAAACCATGAAAAATTGTCGTTGTTTCCATGATGGCTTGTCACTTTGTCGACACTGGTGCTTAGGTAGTTTCATCTTCCCATTTTGTTCAGCAGATACTTATTGGCCACCCGTTGTACATAGGGCAGGAACACAAAAACCCATTCTTCCTTGGGTATGGCCAGCTGCCTAATGGAAATGCTATGTTAGATAGCACATAGCGAGGATGGCTGCTCTTGGCTCCACTCCTTTTATACCGCTGAGAGGGAAGAGTGGCAGGTCCAGGAGAAGAGATGCTTCCTGAAGGCAGGGACATTTTCTTTTTTTGTCTTTGTCTCTGTGGTGACTAGCCCAAGTCCTGCCAATATTGTAAGATGGAAAGAACACCAGCTCCAGAATTAGAGGCAATGGGTTCACATCTTACCTTTGGTGCTGCTTGTCTGGATGACTTTAGGCATGGCGCTTGAACCTGGGCCCCTGTTTCCTGAACTATAAAATAAAAAAGTTGGACTAGATAGGTGGCCATAGGGGCGCCTTCCAGGTCTAGATCCATGGTTCTAGGAAGCGAACTAAAAATACATATTTTGAGAACTGGTAAAAGTCTCCCATTAGTTTGAGATTCACAGGGTAGTTTGATGTCAGAAGAACTTGGTTTCAATCCTGTCCCTGTCATTTACTACCTGGGTGACATTGAGCAAGTCATTCTAGCTCTGTGGGCCTTGGTTTCCTCATATTTGGAAAAGAAGCAGCAAGACTAGGTGCCCTGTAAGGGCCTTCTTCTGTCTCCTGACATCTAGGCTTGAGTCTATGAGTCTTTGATTCTATATACAGCATATACTGTACAACCTTGGGCAAGTTGCTTGACCTCTCTGGGTCTCAGTTTCCTCATCTGTAAAATGAAAGAGTTGAATTAGATGGCCACTGATGTGCTTTCCAACTCTATTGTTTTTTGTTCAATGTTTCAGTTGTGTCTGACTCTCTGTGAGATATGTGACTTTCTTGGTAGAGATACTGGAGTGATTTGCCATTTCTTTCTCCAGGTCATTTTAAAGATGAGGAAACTGAGGCAAACAGGGTTAAGTGACTTCTCCAGGGTCATACAACTGGTAATTGTCTGAGGCCAGATTAGAACTCAGGAAGAAGAGTTCAAACTCCATGCCCAATACTCTATCCGCTGCAGTGCCACCTAGCTGTAGGACTATAAAAGAAGGGGCCTTTTACAGACGATGAACCTGAGTGTCTCAGATATGTAAATACCTGAAGCAGGATCTGAACTCAGGACTTCCTCACTCCAAGTCCAATATAATCAGTTCACCTAGGTATGATTCTACTAAGGAAGCTTCCTATCTAGACAGTTCATGTTTTCTTGTTTTAAGAATACACATCAGAAAATTTCTTTATGCCCTTTATCATTTTTTTATTGTGTCTTCATAAGAGTGTCCAAGACTGTCCAAAACATTGAATAAAAAAGCGTCTGGTGTGATTTGACTATAGGACCACTGATCATTTAGTGTTAATGAAAATAGCCCATAATTTCTGGAGCAAGATCTATTGTTCTTGAAATTTTCTTCCCCGTTATGAGTTTCTTTCAAGATTTATTCTTTGAAAGATGTAATTCTTGTTTATTATTCCTTCAAGACTCACAAGTAATTCCCAGAGAAGGAAATGTGCCATCCAGTCGAAAAGGGATCCTAATCACTGTAATTAATTTAAAAAGTAACTCATTAAAAGTTGGTGGCTTCAGTATAATTAAGGTAAAAGAGGCAAATGGGATCTTGATACTTGAATAGCTTCGGGCAAGCAGGGACCTGAAAATTTGGAAAGGATGAAAAATTTGAAATGGTGAAATTGATGACCAGGACACCTCACCTTCTTCTGATAAACTAAGACTCAGATGGGTAAAGGAACATTTCCCTGGTCACACAGCTGGTAGATATCTAAGGCAGAATTTGGATGCCCATCTTTCTGACCCCAAGGCCAATAATTTCTTATACCACAGTGCCTGTCTCTCAGTGTTTCCAAACCTGGTGTGATGGTTTTATCTACTTATAAATACAAGTTTATCTGAAAGGGAGTCATGTTAGACACTCATCATTTTGGATTTCAGTGGCTACATAATAGAATCATAACATTAGCATGAAAAATTATGTTCCTTCTTGTTTTGGGAGAAAATTTGATTGTTAGATTCATTTATTCTTTCTTGGATATGTTTTTTTCTTCTGTTTTTACTGGGATTGCTTGGGCAGTATATTTTTCCTTTTGCGACACTCACAGGATCTGGTACCTACAAGGGGTCTTGATATACAATTGGTAGTTAATGGATCTCTTAGGTGGCTACTCAGAAGTCAAATCCTTGAGTATGTGGCCTCTAGTTCAGAATATAAATCCTAGTGGACTTGAAAAGAAAAATTGAAATAAATATTCCCTATCAGGTTAAGAGCACCAAAGACAGGGTCTATATTTCTGTCTATATGTCTATATTTTACATATAACTGAAAAGTACTATTTCCCAGTATCTGCTGGAATAGAGTCACTAGGAATGCCAATAAGGACATCTTTGAGCATCTTGACTCACTACCAAAAAAATGACCTAGACCAATCAATCAGCAAGATATTATTTAACATGCCCACTATGCGCCAACCCCTGTTGTTTCTCTCTACTTCCTTTTCCTCAGCTGTCAAGTGGCAATAATACCTGCCTTGTCTAATTCACCAAGTTATTGTTAAAAAAAAAATCAAATGAGATCATTGTAATACCAGGCCTTTGAAAAATATGTTTCTACAAAAATATGAGGCATTATTATGACAATTCTTATTGTTATTATTATTGGGGGAGGATCATTACAGTCTTGAGGAAAAGCAGCCATTTACTTCCTCAGGGGCACAGAAATGGGCATTTCCCTTGTTTTGTTTAAAACCTTTCCATGAATGCGTGTCCCTCCTTTCTTTGCAAAGGTGGGGAACTGTGGATGTAGAAGGCTGCATTCCCTCTCAGACTCCTTTCAAACACTGGTTATTTTGATGAAATGCTTTCCTTCCCTTTCTTTTTTATCCTTTTTTTTTTGAAACCAAAGTTGCTTTTCTGGATAGCATGGAGGGAAGAGAGGTAGTTAGAAATGAAGTTCATATAAAAGCGAAAGATTTCAATAATAAATATTAATCAAGATTAAAAAAAAAACTTCCTTAGGAGAAACAAGTGAGCCATTGGTCATAAGAAGTTAATAGAAACCTTCTTAAAAATGTGAAAATGACTCAACTTCCTCCCAGAAGAAGTCCCTAAAAAGTAGAATTATTTTTAGCATTAATTCTATTTAATTGACATTTAATTTAACCATCAGTTCTATTTAATTTGATGCTAAATATAATTCTACATATATGTATACGTATATGCACATATCTCCACATATCCACATGTATATATGTATTTGTACATCTATGTATATATGAATAAGTAGGTGTGTACTTAAGACTTACCTTAGATATTCCTCAGGAAAAAAAAAAAAACCAAGCAAACTTCATAACATTGAAAGGAGTCTAAAAGTGTATTGGGCTGCTTTGGCAATAAAATGGTTTTGTTTTGTCTCCTTGGATGACTTCATCAAACTGGGACTAGATGACCATTTGGGAAGGCTGTAATGGGAATTCTTTTAGGGATGTCATAGGTTGGATTAGGTGCACCGTCCAACTCTGAGATTTCATGATTCGTGTATGAGAAACAATTCTCTGGTGTTCTTTGTGTTCAACATAAAATTTTATCAGTGACTCCATATGTGAAATTTTATATATTGATGTTATCCGGAAGTTGATGACAACTGGCCTCAAGTGTGGGGTGTGTGAAGGAGACTAAGAAATCGTAATATAAGGGAATTTTTCATTTTAAGGAGTAGACACAAGAGAATGCTTTTGGAGATACTTATATTAGCACTGCCAAATACATACTTAGAGAGTACAAATTGTTCATTAGCAAACTTTTTCCTTAATTTTTCATTTTTTTCTAGTGAGAATTAAGACTTCTTTTTGGGCAAATCCAGCCCAATACGACACTGTGCCAGAAGTGGAAATACGAAGCCAAACTGGAAAATGATGCCTGTCTTCAAAGAGTTTACATTGGTCGGGGGGACGTTATATGTAGATAGTTCTAATTCACAATTTGCGATGTTTATTTTTACTTCAGTTTTCAAATATTTCCAAATACATCCCTTTGTTCCTCCCTTTCCAGAGAGCAATCTTCATAAGAAAGAATAAGATGGGAGGAGAAAGGAGATAGTTCAGCAAAACTAACTGACATAATGGATCTGACATTATATTCAGTGTTTCACACCCATAGTCCCCTGGGTGTGAGCTGGGGTGAAGAGGGGTGAAGAGGGTACTTGTTCTTTGGGACTAGGCTTGTGTGTTCTATATTGGCACCTTTCAGTTTTGATTGCTTTGTTGTTTTCATTTCCATGATTTTTATCATTGTGTATACGTTCTCTTGGTTGATGTCTTTCTAAAAGTCTCTCTATGCTTTGCTGTCATTGTCATCCTCTTTTTCCATTTTGAAACGAAATTATGTCACTTACGTTATGGTTATTTTTCTGTGAAAGTAGTCTTGTGGACCATGGGGGATGTTGCCAGTATTTTTCTCATTTGTGTTTTGGAAAGTGAGTCATGACAAATGTAGGTGTTAGCGATTTGCTGAAATCTCGGAGGATTTACAATGAGATGACACTGGGAAGTGGGTTTTTCTTTTGTGATTATAGTCGATTAGATATTGGATTCTACCTGCGCTCCCCACCGCTCAGTTGTTTTCTTTGCCTCATTTTCATTTCATTTCATTCAAAGGCCATTTGTTCCTTTAACCAATAGAACTAACTGTAGCTTTATCTAGAAAATGATTAGTGGCAATTAGAAGTCTATTTCTATAGGATCAAAACCTAATTGCTGCTGGGTACCACTTCTTTAACTCCATGCTAAGTTCTTCATTGTTTCAGAGCCTGACAAAAATGAAGCTTTTTCTTTTTTCCTTTGTCAATTATTTAATAGATGTGAATAAAGTCATTTCATCCCTTTGCTGAATTCATTATGTGGAAACCCGAAGGAGTGATTAGTTTTCCAGAAAGTATTTTAACTGGCTGCAGTTTGATTACAATAGGTTGTTTTATGTTCAAATAAAGCAAAAAAGATAAAAACTTGATTAAGGCAAATGGCCTCATTACCGTTCCTTGAATCTGACAGAGCCTTCTTATAGCAGTTATATTAATTTCATTGCTGCTGTTAGAGCTTTCCTTTTATGCAGAGGTCACTCACCTTATCATATACCTCTACTTCATGTTCCAGGAAATGTTATTGGATGATGGATTTTCCCTTTGCCAGAGAGATAGTTAAAACAGCAGTTGGATAACTGGATTGCCAAGAGATTCTCCAAAGGAGGAAACTTTGCAGATATGGAAAGAGTAATTTTTAATATTCCGTGTAGTTCAAAGGGAGCCGGTGTACTAAGTATGAATTTTTTTCAAATTTCCCCCCATGAATCTAAGCAGTATAATGAAATTGAGAATTTTTGATGTGGGAAATTCTTTTGGGACCATCTACAGTCATCTGAACTCTCTAGAATTTACAATTGAGGAAACTGATGCCTAGAAAATTTAAAGTGCCTTGCCCAAGCTCAAATATCTAAGAAGTTGCTAAAGTATGACTAGAAAGCCAGCTCTCCTGGATCCTAATCTAAGCACTCCTACTATGGCACAAGAGTAGTGATGATTGGAAAGACCTTCGTCCACTTTGGTTGTCCATAATTCCCATCTAGTCCACTATATCAAGATATCTTTAGTCTTCCATTTTTGAGATTCTAAAGCTTTTCTTCCTATTATAGTTGACCGGTAACTGTCATTTAGAAAACAGTTGTCTGAGTATGGTCAGACCCTTGGCTTGTTAGGACAAAGATAAAAATTGCCAAAATGCATACCAATTTGGAAAAATCAAAATTAGAAGAAAATATGGTGTGAAATTAATGTAGTTCCAACTTGACAAACTACTGGGGTCAAAAAAAGATGGGAGGAATAGAACAGGCTTTGGCAAGAGATCTTGAACTCAATGCCCACAAAACACCCAAGTGCCCCCAAACCAGATTAAAATGTAATTGAGAAATGTTTAACAAACTAAACGAAAATACAATGCAACATAGGTAATGATGACTTGTAGTTTTCAAAGATAATATGCAGCCTTTTTCTATTTGAGTTTGACACCATTGGCAATCTGCACGTTCTTTCTCCATTTCTTCCAGAATGTCGCAAAGGAAGTATTACATTGAGGAGGTCAGAAGAGTCTGCAAACCTTAGCCAGAAAGCCCACGGCATAAAGAATAAACTTCCTATCAGTTATAAATACCTGAGAACAGAATGGGCTGTCTCAGTAGACAGTGTGTTCCTCCTCATAAGAAGGCTAGAAAACCACTTTCTAGATATGTTTAGTTTGTGTTCTTTTTTAGGTATATGTTGGACTAGGTGGTAACTGAGATCTCTTTCAACTTGGAAGTTATGTGATTCCTTGGCAAAGAGAGAAATGTAGCGATGATGGTCCACACAGTGGAAAAGTACAGAGAAGCCAGTATCCCACTATAGTTATCGGATTTTTTCTTTTTTTACCATAAAAATGTATTTGATAAGCTAGAGCAAATGGTACTATAAAAAATCCCCTTCCAACAAGATATCTCTCATGCATATGATAATGCATAGAAGATTCTTTGATAGATGCAGCTATAAAGATTATTTTGGTCTATCATTATTTGAACTCCAATCCTTTTCTCTCTGGTTACCTGCTTTTCACTATTTATCTTTTATGTGTATAGTTATTTATGTATTGTCTTCCACTCTTTATATATCTTTTATGTACATAGATATTTATGTATTGTCTTCCTAACCAGCATGCAAACTCTTTGAGGGTCAGGGATTGTTTTTATGTTTCCTCTGTATCCTTCGTTCATAGCACAGTAGCAGGAAATGCAACAAATATTTAATAAATGCTTGCTGAAAGACTCTTCCTCAATTGAATGCAAGAAGCCTGATAACCTCAAAGAGATGTAAGGCCAAAAAATGAGATGGGCCAATTGTGATGCAAGAGTAGCATGTAACAAGTGGACAGTTTGGAAAACTATGACGCTGTAAGGGATGGTTTTAGAGAAGCCTCAGAAGACGTGTATGGGCTGATGCAGAGGGAATTGAATTACAAAAACCAGGAGAACAATTTATGCAGTCACAAAAACATTGTAAATCCAAGCACATGGGATTCCAGGAGTCACCTAGGTTTGAAAGGAATCATTGGGTACCTGAAAAGTGGTTATCGTGAGTACCTGCTTGATGATATCTAAGGAGAGGAAACCAAAAACCTCTTGTAGCTACCCGTTCCACTTTTGGACAGCTTGTTAGGGAATTTTTCCTGATATTGAGCCTGAATTACCAATTTATTCTTAGCTAAGCCCTCTAGGTGCACACTAGACAAGTCTTAGGTATATCTGAAGGAGAAACTTTTTTTTAATTAATTGTGTCTTTTAGAAAGTCCTCTGACTTCAAGTTTAAATTACTAAAAAGGCAAAAGTGGAGTGTCCCAGAGTTGAGTCTCTATATCAGAAAAAGAGCCTGAGCAGGTGTCTGGGGAGCTAGATAAGAAACACTTAGGAGGGCTGGAGCTTGCTTTAGAATTCTCCTGCCTTCTTTGACTCCAACCTTGAACAAGTGCCCCAACTCTGAGCATCTTCTCCATCTCAGATGAAGAAAAACATCACTCACCTCATCTACTGGGCTGTTCTCTGGATTAATTAGTTAATCTGTGAAGCACTTTGCAGAGAGAACAGTGTTAAATAGTTACTGCTTAATTAGCATTAAATATTTTAGAAAGGAGATGGCAAATATCCATAGCTGCTAATTAAACAAGTAGAAAGATGTGAGCTTCATTTCTGCTCTCCCCATTCAGCTCAGTTAAACGAGCAGAGAGAAATGAAGTTGCAGAAATGGCCAGCGGGCAGGAAGAGCTGCATGGAGTGCCAGCCACACGGATGGGATTTCAGTCAGAACAGCTTCCGTTTCCTGTCTCATCAGTTGTAAATGGGTTGGCTACATAGCGAACCTTCTTTCTGCCTATTGGATAGGCCTAGAGAGGGAACAATCCCCCTCAAGGCCTAGGGCTCACATTCACAAGCCAACTAATGGGTTAAGTTTGCTGACTTCCATCAGATTTTTTTTTTCTAAGTCTGGAACAATGGTTTCATTAGGCAAGGAACTCCTTGTGTGGAAACTCCTTCCACTAATGCAAATGGACAATTCCACTGTAATGTAGAATTTGGAAAGTAGTCAGGGCTGAGAAAGATTAAGTGACTTGCTCATGATTATATAGGCCAACCTATCATGGCTAGTGTGGTAGACTCATAGTCAGGAAACTGTGGGCTCTGATGCTTAGCTGTGTGGTACTGGGCTCATCTCTGGGCCTTCTTGTGCTCACCTGATAAATGGGCATCGTCGTTGTCGTCATCATCATCATCATCATCATCATCATCCCCATCATCCCTCCCTCATAGGGTTCCTGTGAAGAACAAGTGAGACAATGCACGTAAAATCCTTTGAAAATCTGGAAGTGCTAGGTGAATATCTCTTGAGTTAGGATCCTAGCCTTAGAGCAAAAAGGAGACTCAGAAGGCATCTAATCCCCTCCCTTCATTTTAGAGGAGAAGAAACAGGCTTAGAGAGATGAAGTGGACTTAACGAAGGGTACACAGATTATAAAGGACAGAAGTGAGTAGAATTTGAATCCAGGTCCTTTGACTTCAAATCCAGTATTATTATTATTTTCAGCTTATATTTTGTTTGCATATTATATCATATCTAATAGGTTATTGCATATTTTATATATTATATTCATTTTATATTTCCATGGTTACATAGAAATGAACCAGGATGATTTACCATTCTATTATTGTTCTTTTGTGATTAATCCTCTGCAGTCTACTTCAGAGAGGTTTAAATGTCTGTTTTTTTATGATTAAATAAAGATAATCAAATGTAAATGCGTCTTTTGTAGGTTCACTGAAGCCATTTTTGGGACAACTCCCGTAGCGAGGAAGAGTGTTGGGGATGATATATTCCTGAGCCCCTTCCCAAGAGGCTTTGATTTCCACCCCCTCCCCATATTTTTTAATTTACATTCAGGTGATTGTGGGAAAATACTTTGTCTGCAAAGATTCTCTGGCTTCAGTGTAGTTAATTTGTTCAGTTCTTTTTAGAGGTCTGTGTTTATGGTAGAGAGATTTGTCATTTCTTTTTTTTCAAAGGACAGTGAGCTTCTGGTATGTAATTCTAGCCACTGGGTTGTATCTTGCTAGGTAATTAGTAGGTGCTAAAGTTTTGAAACTTGCAGTGATAGATGGAATAGTTTCCATCTTGAAAGGAGCATAGGTTTGTTACATGTAGAAACTCCTCTTTGGATGTCCAAATTCCTTCTATGAAATTAGAGGCTTTTCTGTAATGGCTTAATATTATTTAGAATTTTAGAACATGGAGTCCATCTTAAAATGGCTGGACTGTCAAGGACCATTACCAGGGTTCCACCTCTCAATGTCATAGCCTTCCAGAGATGCTACCCATCGTGGCTTGTCTGATCCAGCCCAGCCCAGCCCCTGTGGCTTTAAAATCCAGTGAAACATCCAGGGAGGTTCATCATGGTGTGATGTAAAGATTGCTGGGTCTGGAGCCGTGAGACCTAAGTTCAGATACCCACTCTGCCAGTGACTAGCTTTGTGATCTTAGACAAGTCACCTTACTTCTCAATTTCTTCATTTATAAATTGAGGGGTCAGATTTGACAACCTGTAACTAAATTCTTTTCTTCTCTATTCTAAATTCTAATGATGACTTCCTTCATTTTGATGATGTGGACACAATGGTAAAGGACATCCATAGTACAGTCAGAAAGAAAAATGTGCCTTTGAAACCTTGTATACAGTCTTGGCCTCCCTCCTACGTGGTTCTATACTTATTAGGCCTTGAGAGACTTTGGCTGAGATACCTCATTATGCCCACATACTCAAAGTCTGTCGATTGTAGAAGGGCAGCAGAGCCACAGTGTTTTTAAAAATGTTAGCTACAACTGTAGGCATCCCAGATTTTTCAAAGCCAGCTTTGAAATGAGATCCTCCACATACTTTACTTTAGAGTTCATTTGGCTGAACCCAAAGGGGAAAATACGTGCAGTTCTGCCGAAATGATGACATCCCTCTGAGCATTCTGCCTTTAGCTTGATGACATGCCTTGCTTATTTTCCTGCTAGCTTTCTGGCTTCTGCTAATGCCCACGTGGGTCAGGAATGAGATTCTTGACTAAGGTTAGTTTCCAGAAAGTGAATGAGTGTGGCAGAGGTCACTCACTGCTAGATGGGGTCCTTAGGCTTTAGCAGTCTCCAAGGGCTATTCTGAATTTCAAATTCGGTGAGCGGCAAGTGCTGCACTCCCCAGAAGTTTACTGATAGAAGCTGCCTACTGAGATTCACTCCTGATTCTTGTTTAACGAAGAACAAGTTCAGCTGTTCATGGTTTTCTTGCCTAGAGGGAATTGAGACTTTTGAAGGAAGCCAAGTGGTTCAGTGAATGGAGCTCTGATCTGGGAGTCAGGAACACCTGAGTTCAGGTGTGATCCCAGAAACTTACTAGATATGTAACCCTGTGCAAGTCAGTTAACTTTTGTTTGCCTTAGTTTCCTTATCTGTAAAATGGGGATAATAATAGACCCTCCTTCTCAGGGTTGTTGTGAGGATCAAATAAGATATTTATCAAGGGCTGAGCAAACCTTAAAATATTTCATAGATATTACCTATTCAAGTGGCTTTCACCCATTGGAATGTAAATATTAGTCCAAAATTTGGAGATTTGAATAAACTATAGTAAGTTGGTGTTTAATTAAGAAAAAAAAAAAGGACCCTTATTCTTTTCACCTCCTGACCCTTTCTAGCAGTCCAGGTTCTCCCATTCTATCTTATTTCAAGAGGAATAAGGCCAGAAGGGTTAGGCAAAAAACCTTTTTGTGGAGCAGCCCTGGACTATTTAAAAATAAGATGAAAAATGTGGTTTTCTATAACGTCAGTCCAGTCCATTATTCATTTCTTGCAGCTCCTGCTGCACACCTGACTTGTTTTTACAAGTACTTGGGAGATTAGTAAAGC
>CM053624.1:355574166-355610218 GCA_028646595.1 Phalanger gymnotis
ACACCTGACTTGTTTTTACAAGTACTTGGGAGATTAGTAAAGCATTGAAGGAGAAGGGGTGATGACAGAGATCACACACCCTACCAAGTGGTACCGAGCAGAGAAAACAATCAATATCATCGGCCGCTGTCCCCGGCATCTGTTTTCCTTGATTACTTTTCACTTGTACATTCCAGATTCATTCTCTTCCAGTTAACAAGGAGCAGGCTGGCTGATGGAATAAAGACTTCTTTTGCAAGACCGTATTTTCTTTTTGTGGCATTTAAGAAACTCCTCTTTCCCCCTTCTTAACCATTCAAGATTTTCTACCAGAAAGGATGCTAACATAAAAGCATTTTGTGAGGTTGGAAATGAAACCTTAAGTAATTGGCATAGGAAATGGCTGGACTACAGGAAAAGTCTCTAGGTTCTGAAATGGCTCTATTGGACAACTTGGGCTTTGGAGCTATCACAGGTAGCCATGGTCTTTTTTTTTTTTTAAATCTAACAGCGGCCCTAGCGGGCTGGTCCTTTCCTTCTTCCTCCAATGAAAGGTCCTTCTCTTTTTAAAGTTTCCTATCCAACCATTTTGATCATATTTGCTGGCTAGCCTGGAGGGTCTGTGAAGTTGAGTTTTGTAAAAGTAATGCTGAAATAGTTGGTTTCAAAATAATCTTTTTTTATGCCTCCCCTACTAACCCTAACCAACCTTTGAGTCCAGTGGTTTATTCTCTGACTCAAGCTGTAAGGGAGAAAATCTCAAGAGTAGCTGGTGGTTTCAAGTTTCCATAGGTTACTTCTTTCTCTTTTATTTTTTTTATTTATGGAATAAAATAAGCATTGCCATAACATGGTATAATAAAAAAAAGATGATTGTACAGGAAACTGTGAAAAATACTTCTTTCTCTTTTTGAAATAGATAATTGTTGGTAATCTGTTTCTCCAATGCCTAGATTTTCTCCTGTACTTACATTACTTCTTAATAACATTATCAAGGACATCTCCTCTGGCACCATGGGGGTGAGCACATCTGCCTCAGTCATTTACCTCTTCCCCAAGGCAGTGATTGGTAGCTCTAATCCCCACCTTTGCTCAACCCTTCCATCTAATGCTTCATTCTCAGACTCATACTATTAGGTGAAAGACTCAAGAATGGCCAATACTTTCAATGTTCTATAGGTTACTTCCCTTTTTAAAAAAATAGATTTTTTTTTATAAATTTCATGAAATATTTCCCAATTGCATGTAAACCTTTTTTTAAACAATCATTTAAAAAAAAATTGTTTCAAATTTGCTCAGTCCCTTCCATCCCTTCTCCCTCCTTGAGAAGGCAAGAAGTTTTATATCAATTGTACATGCGAAGTCATGCAAAACATATTTCCATATTAGTTATGTTGTAAAAAAAAACAGACAAAAATAAAACAAGAAAATAAAATAAAATAAAGTATGCTTCAGTCTGCATTCAGAGTTCATCAGATCTCTGGATGGTGGAACATTTTTTCGTCTTGAGTCCTATGGAAGCATCTTGGATCATTGTCTTGATGAGAATAGCGAAGTCTTTCACAGTTGATCATCATTACATTATTGCCGTTACTATATACACTGTTCACCACGTTCTGTTCACCTCACTCCGCATGAGTTCATCTAAGTCTTTCCAGATTTTTCTGAACCATCCTGCTCATCATTTTTTTTTTATCACAACAGTATTCCATCACTATCATATACCATGGCTTGTTCAGTCATTCCCCGGTTGATGGACATCCCCTCGGTTTCCAATTCTTTGCCACCATGGAAGGAACTGTTATAAATAATTTTTGTGCAAGTATGTCTTTTCCTCTTTTCGTTAATCTCTTTGGAATACAGACCTCATAGTGGTATTTTTGGATCAAAGGGCATGCACAGTGTTATGGCTCTTTGGGGATAGTCATAGGTTACTTTTTAATAGTAATATCAAGGAGCTCCCCTTTGGAGTTATGGGGGCAAACAAGCACATGGGATGCTATCCCAAGGCAGCTATTAATAGTGCTTATTTCTCCATTCCCTCTGAAATTCAGCTCTTAGCTCCTAGGATCTCTTTGAAAGGAAGAAAGATGGAAACAGGCAAAGGGAGTCTGTAGACTTCCTCCTCTACTTCCTTCTCTCCTTTTCTAAAAAATAAGTGGTTCCTCTTAATGGTAGTTGAGTCACACAATCCTAGAATCTGTATGATCCTTCTTGACTGCATCACGAAACTTGCCCTTTAGGGCAGAAATAGTAAACACACCATCTTCATTTGGCCTAACATTTCCCAGGACAGCTCAAAACCAGATAAAAAATTTCAAAACATAAAAATATAGGAAAACATTGATAATGTTAATATTTGGTTTTCTAAGTTAATATGTACCACCTGGATCTTTTGTGTGGTTTAATGCCTCTTATTTCTCTTTGAGTTTGACGCCTCCACTTTAGAGTTTACTGAGGGACATAAACACATCTTCCATAGAGGCAACAGTCTCTAACAGCGGCTTACTGGGCTATAATCTCATTGAGTTCATCAAAAAGCTTCCTATATTTTCATGCTGAAATGATGGAGCCTTTGGCCCAGATGCTCTCCATGAATGTCTGATCCTTGACTTTCTCTTCAGGCTGACTTGTGGATACAGAGCAAAACGTGTTTGATATTGAATAAAAAGTATCCTCGGAGTGGATAATCAAGAAATTGTTATTAAGACAGACAGTGTGATACACTGAGAACTAGATGTAAAGTCAGAGGACCTGGGTTCAAATCTCACCTTTGACAGTCATTACCTGTGTGACCTTATACAGGGACTCAGGTTTCTCATCTGTACAAAGAGGATGTTGGACTGTATGGAATCTTAAGTTCCTTATAGGTCTAAATCTATTTATGATTCTAAGCTTTGCAGCCCATTGAAGTCATGTACTAAAAGACTTTACTTCCTACGAATAGGTATTTAATACAAAAATCCCAGGGCTGGTAGATCATGTTTAGTATTGGGCTCTCTTGAGGATTTGTGGGGTGGGGTAGTTCCAATGGAATGTAAGCTTCTTGAAGTGAGGGGCCTTTTTTTTTTTTTGTCTTTGTATCTTCTATGTTTAGCACATAGTAGGAACACAATAAATGTTGGTCGATTTTACTTCATAGGTTTGTGTCCTGTACACAGACTACTCTCTGACTGCTTTCTCATCACATTTTTCACTAGTTCGATATCTTTTTTTCCCCAAAAAAGAAATGCAGTCATGGCCAGCTTTTTGTCACATCAACTGCCACATACTTGTTTGAACAGTGCCATTTCCCACTGAGATTGAAATTATGACCTTTAGAAAAAGAATGCTTTTGAAGCCCTTATGTTGGTGAAGAAAATCAAGCCAGGGTAGAAGACCTCACTTTGGTTGGCTTTCTCCTCCAGAGAACCCCAACTCTGTTTCATCCCTTTTCACTCTCATAACACTCACTTTTGCTCCAGATGCTTCTGGTCTCTTATTCCACAGTGATAGTTTTATTCTCTCAATCTCTTTTTTGTTTGATAGACATTAATATGTTAATGACCAGTGATTCTGTAGGTGTGGGAGGCAGATGGCAACTGGACTATAATGGGTAGTCTCTGAGAGTTCCCTGAGACTCAAGTTGGAGAATGTGCCCAAGGCGTCAAACCTAGGTCTGGAATCAAACGTAGGTCTTCCCAACTTCACTCCAACTCGTGCCACCTCTTTTCTTTTAAACTATTAAAGTTTAAAACTGCATTGAAAATTTTGGGATCCCATATAGAAAGTTATGAAATATCATACATTAGATTGTCAATGCCCTGGACATAATAAATGCTCAGTATTCATTTGTTGTTGTTGTGGATGGCAATAATGGTTGCATGTTTTGATATTAATAGCAGATTGTATTCAAATAACAGTTCAATTTGTGTTATTTATCAAAATATAGAAACAACTCCATCTTGACCATCACACCAGAAAGATGCATTCCTTAAAGATAAAACTTATGGGTCTTTTTTATTGTGATTCAAATATTTTCCCTTGGTCATAGGATTTTGACTTAGAGTGAGAAGAGAATTTGGAAGCAGTCTTGTCCAAACCTCTCATTTTTTACAGACACTCAGGACACCATCCACAGTCACGCAGCTATTAATCTTTAGAAGTCAAATTCGAGGTCCACTGACTCCAGAGCAGGTATTCTTTCCACAGTGCTATGGTGTACAGGGTCATTTTTTTTTTCAGCAAAACGTCAAATTGACAAACCATTGCAGAGCTTTTTGCAAATGAGAAAAACACTTTTGTAAATTCTTTTTTCAAAGTCCTCCTGAGGAAGCTGAGGTGACAGATTACAGGGCTACAGTGCTGGTAGTAAACTTGGGAAGAGAGACTACTTATAACCTCATGCTACCCTTCACTGATCACACAAATGTCTTTGTAAAGGTCCTTTAGGAGGAGTGGCATTTTTTCCCCACTTGATTCCCACAAAGGTCTTGGGAAATGCCCCTTCAGTTGATGCTTATGTTACAGGGAGTATATAATGGGAAGAACCTTAGAATGGAAATCCTAAGACTTGGATTCCAGTTCTGGCTTTTCTCCTACCTTTGTGGCCTCTCTGGACTACAGTTTCCAAGCTCTACATTTTCTATATTATGACTTGAGCTAATGAGGGGTGGTGGTGGTGGTAGTGTCTGCAGAAGTGGGTAAGCAAGAATTCTAGATGTAGTTTTGTAATGTACTATTTTTTTTTTTTTAGTCTATCACAAAATCTCTAGTGGACAGAGAATTGACCTCAAAGCCAGGAATACCTGGGTTCAAATCCTGCGTCTGGCGCATCCTGGCAGAGTGACCTTGGACAATTTACTTAACTTCTCAATGCTTTAGGTATCTCTCTAAGACCGTATGTTGAAAATGCTAATCTCCATGGTAGACAAGAGTTTCCTCTCCAGGGAGTTCCCTAGACCAGTTGTGTCAAAGGCAAATGGAAACAGGGGTTCTTAATCCATACATAAGGATCCTTGTGGGCCACATATTGACTTAGTTTTAAAATTTAATATCTACATTCATTCTGTTGTTATTTATTTTGCTAACTATTTCCCAACCACAATTTTATCAATCAGTTAATTAATTTTTTTAATTGATTGAAGTTATTTAATAATTTAATCTAGTTCAGGCTGTGTTCAGAAGAGTTGCAGACCATGTGGCCTTTGCCCCTTGATTGACCCCTCTTCCCTAGACCAATGAAATTATAGGATGGGATGGGACTTTCTTTTCCCCATTGTTCTTCCTGAACGTGTCCCAGTAATATAGTTAAGTAAGGATAGTTCATACAATAAAACTGGGGGAAGGGAAGACTGGACAATGCTGTAGCAGAGAGTTCCGTACTAAGTGTGTTCTTACTTATTGTTTTCTACCACTTTAAAGTTATCTCTAATGGGATCAAAAGGGGAACCAAAAAGTAATTTTAGATAGAATGAAATCAATAATCATTAAGTAACTTAAGAAGAGTTAATGACTTTTCTCTACCGTAGCTTCTTCTTTCCCCTCTTTAAACAAATGTTCTCCCCTGAGACTTGTGTGGGAAGAACAGTTTCAATTATTTTATTCGAAAGCAGTACTTTCTGTGCTTTTCTGAAGAGACTCAAACAGGACCAAGAGATTTATTTTCTCTTGAGGTTCAATAGGCTCTTGAAGGTAGCAAGTGTTATCCTCTCCCCACCCCCAGAGCCCACTTAATAAATTACTAGGGCAGCAGGTGGTTAAGAGTCCACTGTGTGTGTGAAGAACAAGGTGGCTTCGTATCAGAGATCAGAAGCCCTCGAATTGGCCGTTCCACAGATCAGTTTTGTGAGATGTTGAAGGATGACACTGTGCTGGGGCATGGTGGAGCTGGGAGACAAATCCTCCTTGGGGAAGGTAGGGCAGGTTTGAACCAGTTCAGTCCAACAGACACATACGATGTGGCTGTTCAGTTCAAGGCAGCATGCTAGATGAAAGGGGGAGTGTGTATGGGGGAGGAACAATACAAATAGCAGAATTAGTCCTACCCTCAAATATCTTGTGTTCTGTCGGTCTGGGAAGAGCATGTACACGAGACAGCCAGGTACAATGGAATTTGGGGAAAGTATTTGATCTCCTTGGATTTTTAGTTACATCATAAAGTCAAGTATTTGGACTTGGACGCCTCCGAAGTCCCTTCAAACACTAGCACCATGATTTTTTGATCGGGCAATACAAAATACATAGGAAAAGCAAGTTTTTGAAGGGTGACAGAGAATCAGGAAAGGGCATGTGCAGGAGGTGGACCTGGAGCAGAACCTTGAAGGAAACTAGGGCAGAATTCTAGGAGGTAGAGGAGAAGAAATAGTGTTCCACACATGGGGGGAAGGTGAAGGAATAGAAGAGCGAAGGCATAGGCTGTAAGAGATGGAAGAGAAGGAATGTCATCTACAGGGACAGTAAGTAAAGTGCATGAGGGCCAGTAATGTGTAATTAGTTTGGAAAGATAGATTAGGGCCAAACTATTATAAAGTGTCTTAAGTGCTTTCTCTTAATATGAAGCTAGTTCAGTTTAAACAAAAGTGTGTTTGTCTTTAAGGAAATTCAGTAGACAAAAAAATCCAGCCTTATCAATTAAAGAAAATGGCACGTCTTCAATAACAGTTAAGTTGATGGACAAATTCAGAGCAGAATTCTTTTATCGGATAAGGTCTTTTTCCTTTTTTTAACCCTTAAGTCTTTGTTTATTGGTTATTGATGACTTAAAGAGGCTAGCTAGCATAGGAATTTAAGCCTATTGTGCTAGGAGCTCTTACTAATTGAAGAGCAGTCAGGGACTAATAACTCACATTTTTGTGGTAATTAATTAAAAAAAAGCATAGTATTTTTTCTCACAAATGAGCCCATATTCAGGGTTACCTTGGAAGATTATTTACATATTTTCTATGATATATTTAATTCTGTATGTGGAGCCTTTACGGGAATTTTATACTATTGAGACCACAGAAATAGTTGTAGGGCATGTAGAATATAAGGGGATGAGACTAACTCTATTAAGAAAGATTTAAGATTTTTGACTTCTTTGAGGAACTACCATGTTTTTTCACTTTTGCAGGAGAGTTAATTTTTGGCTCCAGGATAATTTATTCAGCATTTTTGGGGGTATGTATTCTAGTCTTTTCTTTCATTTCTTTTCCTCTTTAAGTTGTCTTGCACCATTCAAATTCAGGTATCCTCTCTGTCAACAATCTCATCAATTTCTCTATTTTCCTTACTTTCAGGCAACTTTCTTGTTTTATTTCAGGGAATATGCTATTCATATTCTTTGTATTTTTTTCTGGAAGGCCAGTAGTTGTGATCTTGTCTTGCAGAGTTCTCTCGTTTGGGTCTATAGAAGTTTGAGATTATCTTCTAGTACTTCCATTTAAAAATTTTTATTGTTAGTTTTATTTTCATCTTTGCAAACAAAAAAAATGCATGAACCTTTCTACTCTATCTCACTGAGTTTTTCATTCTTTTATACTTTATGTCTCATATTCATTTTCTTGAATTCTTCCAGCAGTTTAATCTCCAGTTTTATAACTATCAGATCTTCCTTTGAATCATTTTGTCACATTTCTATACAACTCTGGGGCTTTGGAGACACATCTGTGCTCTATTTTTGAGGTTTAATTGTTGCAGTTTTGTTCTTCCTTTGGAAGATTTCTTTTGATTTCCTTTTATCTTACAGTACTGATTAATTATATTGGGACTTCTTTTTTTTCCTTTTTCCTTTATTTTTTTTTCTTCACTTCCCCTGCTTTTTTGATTTAAACAAATATTATATAACATTTTGGTGGAAGGTTTGTAATAATGTTGAGCAGCCAGACTTTGCCCTGGTTCCTCCTCGGGTACTTGGTGGACATTTTCCCCATTCTATTCTTTCATGACTCTGGTTACTTCTCCTTTCCCATGATGTAATTGGCTAATGGAGAATACATTGGGTCAATCTCCTGTGCCTCTTTGTCTCATGAATCATTGTGAGAAGGGCAAGCCCGGGCATCTTTTTGCATAGTGCCTGCTTTTCTGTTTTGTAAGTATTTGAAGCAGAGAGACTTCAAGCCAGGTCCTGAATCTCCCCAAATGGGCACTGCCCAGTAAAAGTCAGGGGGTCTGGAGATATACAGCAGTGAAGGAGAAATAACAGCACACTCACCTCTGTCCAGATTGCCCTTATTTTCTTAAATTTGGCTTCATGTTGGCTCTTCTTTCATTTTGCCATTTGCAGTAACATGGCCTGGATGCTTCCTTTGAAGAAGTGACGCAAGACAACCTTTAGTTATGACCGTCTCTTAAAAAAAAAAAAAGGGACCGATTGAATGCCATGCACTACAAATGATGGTGCCTTGTTAAGTACATCTCATAAAACACCATCTTTCTGAAGGTTCTGAAATCACTTTTCCACACTTGAAAAATGATGTGGGCAAAATCTTGGGAACAAAACAATTAAATGATCATAGCGCTGGGGGGGGGGTGTTTGAGTAAAGTTCTGAATATTAATAAGGCCTTGATGGATATTTTAAATAGTTTTTTTTCATCTAGTCACTAATGATTCTTTTTTTTTCCCCTTTGCAACTGTCACTAGAGTGGTAAGGAGAATTAATTTTTAATGTGCCATTGTCATATCATTTTCCAAAATGCCTGCTTGATTGAGTCTTTGTGGAAGTTTGTAGATTGTGTCCCTCAATGATAAATCAACTCTGCAGTTGCTCTTGGAATAATTGCGTCATTCTTATTCATCATGGCCCCATTTGCCATCCCAGTAACATTCTCTAAAGTGCACCCAACCATCACTTTCTTTTATGTATCATTTCCTCTTATTAGAACATATGCCTCTTGAAAGCGGAACTGTTTTTGATTTTGTATTTTTGTTCCCATTGCTTAGGGTTTTGACACATTTATTGTTCAGTCATTTTCAGTCATGTCCGACTCTTTGTGACCCAATTTGGAGTTTTCTTGGCAAAGATACTGGCTTGCCATTTCCTTCTCCAGCTCTTCTTACGGATGAGGAAACCGAAGCAAATGGGGTTAAGTGACTTGCCTGGGGTCACACAGATAGTACATGTTTGAGGCTGGATTTGAACTCAAGTCTTCCTGACTCTGGGCCCAGCACTCTATCCACTATGCGACCTAGCTGCCCTGCTTTTGGGGGTGGGGGCTGACACACAGTAAGTGCTTAATACATGCTTTTTCTTCCATCCTTTGATTTTGTAATTATAGCTTTAGGATAATTAGATTTACATCTGGAAGAGATCTTAGAGGTCTACTTTTCCAACTTAATTTTATAGATAAGGAAACAGACTAGACAGATGAAGTGACTTGCCCAAAGTCTCATAGCTGTTCACTAGCAGGACCAGAATTAGAACCCAGGTCTTCTGTTTCCAAAATCAGTGACCTTTCCACTATACTACACTGCTTGACTTTTCTGCCCTAAAATGTTTTGTGTTTAGGCATTACCTTCATCTAATTTATAATGATAATAGGAGAGGCAGTGTGGCATAGTGGATCAAGATAGGACCTTTTTTGCTATAAAGACCTCAAGTCCCATCTATGGCATACACTGGTTGCATGACCCTGGGTAGATCACTTAACGTCTCAGAATTCCGGACCGTGAGTTGCGGAATAGTTCCACGTTGGTGGAGTTTCTTCATTGAGATTTTCCTATATAAATGAAATCACAGATGGGGGATATCTAACAACAACAACAACAACAAACAATTGCATTATCATTATAGGTCTAGATCTGAAAATGTCCTTAGAGACCATAGGACAACTCCCTTATTTTACAAATGAAGAAACTGAAGCCCAGGGAGGTTGTGACTTACCCAAGATGACATTGATAAGCTTGAAGATTGGATTTGAACCCAGGTTTTTTCCACTGTACTATTAATAATACCTAATATTTATGTAGCACTTTCTGGCACGCAAAGGCCTTTATACAAACTCCTTCATTTGAACCATCTAACAACTCTCTGTGTTAGGTGTGATTATCGCGCTCCCTTAACACATGGGAAACTGAGTCTGGGAGAGGTTGACGAGCACCACACCATCTGAGATGGTATCTAAGCCCAGGTCTTCCTTATTCTGTGTCTAGCCCTCTGTCTATTAGGTCAACCCCTGCTGTTTCTATTTATATATTTATATATATTTAAATATATATTTATATGTATGTATGATGTGAAATGTGATCAGGAGGGGAAAGAAGAATAGACTCTCCCTTTTCATTTCCCTTCAGCGAATTGATTCTGTTTGGTCGAAAATAGAACCTCTCAGTAATTTGATAAGATTGTTTAAAAAAATCCTTTTTGTTAGACTCCCATTTGGAATTTATTGTTTGGCTTCACTGCTCCTCCTGTAACACTATGAAATAAACTCGAGTAGCTGAATTTTTTAGATTCTAAAATGATCATCGGGGCTCAGGCCAAGGCCCTTTGGATGTGTAGCCCATGTTCAGTAGTGTCAGGCGTGACTGTAACATCCCTTCCTCCTCGAGGACAGCTGCCACTGTCTTTTGTCAAATAGCCATCTCGCTCAAGTTCATGAGTGAAATGAAAGGTTTTTTGTTCCCTTTTGGAAAGAGACAACACTGCTCTTTCCTAGGAAGCAGTTTAAAGAGTGTCTTGTCAGGATGATGCCAAATCGTGCCCATTTCCACAGAGGTCGGGGTGGCCAAGCGGTCATCAATCGAATCAGCGTATCAGAGAAGACAGAGTGGGATGTACAACTTCCCCATGGAGGGAAGCGGACTCTGTGCCAACCCCTCAGCCTGCTCCGGCTAGAAAAGGCTTCTGTGTGCGTGCGTGTGTTAATTCACCAGCAGCCCAGCAGGGAGCGGAACAGCTTTGTTTCAGTCTTGAGAACCTGGTCCTGAGTCACTGTTTAGGCAGCACATTCCAGCCCGACTCTGGAGTGTTGCAGAGAGAACCCCTGGGTTTGAGTGAGGGCAGCAAAAGCCTTCACGAGAGATCCTGTCTTGTTTCTGCCCACAAAGGCAGGGGTCTAAATGACCAATCCAAAAAGAAGGCATTTCCAGGGATCTTAGAAAAATAAAATAAACCGAACTACCAGAAATAAAAGCATTTCAAGAAAAGAAAGCATACATGAAAAATAGAAACAAAATATTTTTGTGACATATTTAAAACCTCATTTTAACAAAATAATAACAAATAGCATGGCCTAGTAGCATGAGCATACTGGCAAATGTTTAACCACCAGATCTCTAGGAAAAAAAAAGACTCATCACATGTTTTAAAAATCAACAAGTATTTATTTTCTCTCCTTTCCACTCCCCTCTCCCACCCCCACATACATGTGCACACACAAAAACCAAAACTCATAATCAGTAGACACGGTCAAGTGCCCCTGACACTTTAAAGTTTAATATGCATTTTTACTATTTCGCCCATCACTTTTTCAAGTCCAGAAATCAGTGAAACAGTACATTAGGCTGCCATTTGTAGTGTTTGCCAATTGAGGAGGTGTAAATGCTCTCACTGAAAATTAAACAGTGGGCTCTCTGCTAGCCCAGCTCCAGCATACCTCATAGGGAGAATAATGGGCTTAACCCTGAGTTCCAATCCTACCTTAATGATTTATACAAATTCGAGTTATTATCTTCTGTTCTCCTTTGCCCCCAGCCAATTTTTCTTCTCCATATGACAATGTCTTTTTATTGCTACTGTTATTAATCATATAAGTGAATACAGAAAAGATCTATGATTTTACCAGTTTAGGGAACTCCTGGGATAGAAACTCCCTGCAGATTCATAGGGAGAATTAACCTATGACTCACTAGATCCATTTTATGGATTCAGTTGCCTGAGGACCAGAGATGTCCAGTGACTGGCCCCACAGTCACATGCCTAGTGTTGGAGGAAAGATTTGGACACAAGTGTTCCTGATTTCCAGCCTGTGCATGATGTCCTACTGCCCCTTATAGGTCACGTAACATAACCTAAGAGAGTCTTTGGACAGGATACTGATGGGGTCATCGTCACTCTGGGTCACTTTCCCTATTTCTTTGTTCTCTCTGGTCACCTTCTCTCCACGTTTATCAACCCCGACGGTTGGCAAGTTTTTCCTTGTAAATAACCCTAACTCCTTGTCCTCTGATTTATTTCTTGTAATGGCTGATAGCAGCTGGTCCCATCCTCTGCGTGGGCTTTCTTCATACTGAGTATTTCATATTTGTTAAAATCTCCAATTGAAAAGCCATATCACATCCTCCTTTCTCTTATCTTGATGTGATTTCCATTTCCCCCCTCTCCCCATAAGCCATGCTTTCTGTCTTTTTAAAGTGCTTTATTCTAGGTAATATTAAACTCCAAGACAACCAAGTAACTTTGATGCTTAACTATTTGTAAATAAATGAATTTCAATGCATAAAATATTGGCTAGTTAGTCATTATTTCTGAGTCAGCCTCCATCAGGATTTTCTTTGTCTGTTCATTTCCATTGACTTGTCTTCTTACACACATTTTGTGTGTATGTGTGTGTGTATGTTTAAATATAATATTACATATGTATTACACATACATATGTAAAATTATATTTATATCTATGTCTATTTTAAACACCCACACCCATACACATTCTTCTAGTTTCCCATCTGTTTTTTCACTTGTGACTCTCAGTTGAAATGTTTTGTGTTTCACCAAAGCCATCTGTAGATGGGGCCTATGACTGGACACAGGGCTAAATGATGTATCATGGGACAATCATCTCATGATACCAATGCATGTTACTCCTGATTAAAAAGTTCTGTTACTTCAGAGTTTTAAATTTTTAGTCACATTTTAATATTATAGTCCCCTTAATTGTCACCGAGACCTCTAGATCTTTTTCTGTTATGTTTAAGTATTAAGAAGTAATACTTTTTCTTCCTGTGGAGTTCATTTGGCTTCCTGTAGGTGGCCCATTGGATAGAGCAGCAGGCCTGAAGTCAGGAAGACTTGTCTTCATGAGTTCAAATCTGGCCTCAGACACTTACTAATTATGTGACCCTGGGCAAGTCACTTAACCCTGTTTGCCTCAGTTCCTCATATGTAAAATGAGCTGGAGAAGGAAATGAAAAACCACCCCAAGTATATTTGCCAAGAAAACCCCAAATGTGGTCACAAAGTCAGACATGACTGAAAAACTAGTGAACAATAATAAACTTTAATAAACTAAGCTCCATTTCCGACCACTTCATTAATTTATGGGATCCATGAGAATCTCAAGCCTACCTTCTAAGAGAATAGAGGAAACGAGTGTCCATTGTCTTGATCATGGTGGAAAATACTATAATGAAATAGAATTTGAAGTAATTAGTACTGAATGCTACATCCATCCCCAGTCACCCCACTCACTCATCATTTCTCTCTCTGTCTGAATGATACCAACTCTTAACCATAAATTATGGCTGAAAAACCTTGAATACCCTTATGTGATGAAGACCTAAATGACATGAATATTATATATGGAAGAATGTAGGAATTTGGCTGAATTTCTCATAATCTGATAGGCTTTTACTCTATTGAAGTGATGGCAATAAGGAGAAATATTTTGGCCTTTGAAGGAATACTGGCTGGCTTTTTTTCCCCTACTAACATCAAATTTGTTACAAGTAATTAATAGCATTTCAAAAGCATGAGAGGCCAGCATGGTAAAAACAGTCCTTGGCATAGTAGATGCTTCTCGAATTGAATTGGAGGGGTGGGAACTTGGCATCAGAAGATCTGGTTTTGGATCCAAGCTCTGCTATGTACTTATGTCTAGGTGACCCTGGCTAAGGGCTCTGCTCCCGGCTGTTTCCTCCTCTGGAAAAGGGGGTGGTTAGATCGCATTATTTTGAAGGGCCATTGCGTCTCTGGATCTTAGGGTCTGTCACTCACTTTGTAAGTGCCTTTCTACTTAGAGCCATCTGAACATAGAACTAATTGTGTGTGTGTGTTTGTGTTCACATGTATTTTAAGTTTTATTAGTGCTGCACCATGATTTGATGTCCAATCTCCCTTCCCCTCTCTACCCTCCACTCCACTGAACCCTTCTGAAAGAAAGAAGGGAAGGAAGGAAAAAGAGAGGAGAAGAAAGAGGAAGGGAGGCAGAGAAAAAAGGAAGGATGGAAAAGAAAGGAAGGAAGGGGGGGGAGCAAAAGAGAGGCAGAAGTGAGGAGAGACCACATTCTAGGCAGTAGGGACACGGGAAATGGCATATCATGTGTAAGAGACAGTAAATAGGTTGTTTGGGTCTAGACTGTTATAAGTGTGTGAAGTAGGATAATATGTCATAACTTTGAAAATGAAGGTCAGAGCCAGACACTAAACATAGACATTGGTGAAACATTCTATTACAGGATAAAAAAAAATGAATTGACCCATTGACCTGGTAGGGTCTAGAAAGGTGGGAATGTACACCATGATGGTAAGTATCTTCTCAAGTATGGAGGTGATGGGGGAAAATGACAGAATAATTACAATGGGCTAGATTCAAATAAAACAACAAAAAACTTTCAGGCTTTGGTTGGTGGGTGGGATTTGGATCATGAGCTCTGTGTCCCTTTGATTTCTGATTGCTGCTCCCTGGAAGTGACTAATTACGCTGTTATTAATTGCTGTCAGCTCTGAGTAATGTTGAGCACAGCGATTTTGCACATTTGCATTAGGCACATTAATCATAGGTAGGCTTTGGATGGGAGCGTTTACATCTAAAGTAGTCTTAAATGGGAAAAATGCATATTGAATGAAGATGACTCCATCCACCTGCCATTGCCAAGCTTTCCTGTCAAGTAGAAACAGCTGATTAACCATGTGCTGTCAGCTGCTCCAGAAGATATCAGCTTGTGCCAAATGAATGTAAATATGTGTTATTTGTTTATGTTTTTCAGGTAAGAAATTGCGTTTCTGTTCCACATGGCTGCCTACGGTACGGGACAGATGCTGCCATCTTGTGTTCGTTTGTAAGCTGCCAAATAATGCAAAATATGCTATTGGCAAAAATTAGGGATTTATATCGTAAGTAATCACCTGCCACCTTGGGGGAGGGGCATCATGGATTTCCCAGAGCTGCATTGGACAAAGACTAGGTTTTCCGGTTATGTTGAAAGACAGCCTTCCCCTCATTTACTGCTGTCTCCTAATAGAAATGAAAATACACAGGTTTTTCCGAACTCTGTCACCTCTCTTATTATCATTGGTAAATATGGGGGATATTTCTTTTGTAGCAGATCTCTATTGCCCTTTACTCTAGGTCCATGGATCTCCTCCCATCTAATATGTATACTGTGCATATTTCTCCCTATTTGTTGTGCTTAAAGGCCTATCACAGGTCTGCTCTCTTACACAAAGCCTTCTATGATCAGTAAAGACCCTGCTGATGTCACTCTCTGAATTCTCTTTGTGCCTTTGGACAGCAGTATTCCAATCCAGCCTTTGATTTTTTTGTGTTTCTTTCATAGGGCTTCATTGTGTAAAACTAGGATAAAATGCAATATATTTGAGGGCAGCGGATATGATGCTGAACCTCTCTTAGGCTTTCGGTGAATGCCAGTAGAATAACTCCCACGTAGTCCTTTGCAATCTGGCTCTAGCTGCTCTTTGTGGGATTCCTGGAGGCAGCTCTAACACCAACACGCTCTTGGTTCAAGGTTCAGGATTGGGCACTATAACGGCAAGCAAAGTGGGACTTTTCACTCTTTTTCTTGTGGAGCGCTTCTTAGCACTAAGGCAATCAAGTGCCTTTGATTGAGCCTTGCCTTTGTTTGAATAGAGTCTGATTGAATCAAGAGTCTTTGATGATTTCCTTAAGTCACAAGAAACCCTAAATCACATGAGTTTGAGTCACATGGTTGTGACGCCCTCTGTAGGATGAACCTGAAGAAGTGTAGGTATACCCCGAGGTTAGCATTTTGCTTTGAGGGCTCGCTTTTTGGAAGAGTGTTCATGTTGTTTGGCCAGACGAGACTCTGGGTAACCATTAAGGAGCCCCCAGCTTGGAAAACCCAGATATTGGTGTTTCTCTCTGGTAACTATGTATGTATTGCTATGGAGAGACAGTTAGAAGCCCTGTCTGCCGATTTGTGTTATTTGCTCTGTTTATATAATTTCTGCCTGTAATTTCTGTTTTTGTTTCCTCTGAAGCTCAGACTGCTGACTGTTTTCCCTGAACTAAGTGAATGATATACGTATGTTTAATTAAAATGAGATTATAAACCCCTTACAGTTGCTTTCCTTAGAAAAGCAGATTAAAGAACTGTGCTAGCAGCCCTCCTGTGTGCTTGTGTTGTTGGTCTTATACCTCCATAGCAGGTGCTAGCATGATTGTTGTTGCAGGCACTTGGAAGTTATTAAATGGTTAACAAAAGGAGGCTTGCTTTGCTAGCACAGCAAAGATGGGCAACAAGGATACCTGCCTTCTCTGTTCTCATACTCATCCCTCCCCTCCTTACTTTGTCTTTATATAGGAATGCATCTGGTGATTAGAGCAATGTATGATGAAGGACAGGTCGATGTGTATGGTCTTCAGAAATCGATAAATTAAGGGCCTAGACTCCCATGTGACCAGGAAGCTGCATCAAGGAAGTCAGAGCCAATCAGGTCTTGGGTGATCATTTTATCTCCTTTCAGGGAAAGTTAGTACCTGTCAAAGGAGAGGGCTAGGCCTTCTCTATGTTGCTAATTGAGGAAAGAAGCTGTGTCATGCAAAGCTGGGGCCAGTGTGGTCCCGAGGACAGTTTTGTCTCTTTTCAAGGAAAGCTAATCCTTGTCTCATGAGAGAAAGAGGAAAGGTGGCTTGAACTCCTGTTGTAAGGAAACGCCAGTTGATATTAGTCCTATCACAGAGCTTAATTCATCTGACTTTCATTTGCCATTTGATAATAGATGGGCAAATGTACACCTCAAGTATTTGTTCAGTGCCTACTACCCCATGCTAAATGCTGGAGATACAAATACAAGCAAAAAGAAAGACACTCTCTACCCTCAAGGAGCTTACATTTTAATGGGAAAGACAGGGCATAAAAGGGGGCTGAGAGGGGGGAGGGGGGAATGCCTGCATGGAGCTTGGTGGAGAAGTCTTGTCTTTGTACCAGCTGTTCTGTGTATTTGTAATGTATTTCCTCCTCTATCTCTGCCTCTTAGAATACTTAACATTCTTGGGACCTTCTACGGAAATACTCTTGTTATCAATATATTTTCTTTCTCCCTCCCTGTGACTCTCCCTTCCTCTGTCTCTGTCTTTATGTCTGTCTGTCTGTCTGTCCTCTTTCTCTCTCTTCTCTCTTTCTCTTCACCTCCTCTCCCCCCTTCCTCTCCCTTCTCCCTCCCTCCCTCCCCCCTCCAAATCATTTGTTATTAAAATTATTTGGTATTAATTTATCTGCATATATTTTGTATTCTCTTAGTTAAGTATAAGATACTTGAGGGAAGGAGTGTGTCTGTGTCTATGTCTGTGTCTGTGTCTCCTCAAAGCTTAGAGCAGTGATAAGGGAGAGACTGGAGCTGAAAGATAAGGAGGGAGGACATGTGAGAGAAATTTAATTTTTAATATATTCATGGTGTTGATGAGCTTAAACAGTGATACCACCATGAAAATAATTGTGGCTGATGTGCTGACATCTTTATCACAACATGGAGCAGCAGGGATCCTCCAAACCAACTCTGTATAGACACTGGCGATTGGTGACTATAGTGTGATTTTTGACTGCGAGGGAAGAAACTACTGAACCAACATGTGAAGAAATGAAATTCATTTTATCTTAAAGATAAGAAACAAATGGTTGTTGATGTGGGAGTAACTTATGAATCAATGGTCTCTGAGATTCAGACTTTCAAATACAGAAAAGATTAGATTCAACACTAAATTAGAAGAAAGGAAGAAGATGAAAAAAAAACAAAGCATGTCATTTATAATAGGTGGGGCAGTCTATTGATGGCAAAAATTGGGAAATAGATAAATAGACAGGGATACTATTTATTGTCATTTCCCAAAGAAGGGGAACCATTGTGAAACAGCTGCAACAAACAGGAGGCTTTACCACTCTCATGGAGGATGCCCTTTATAAAATCCAAATGAAAGAGATATTGCTTATAGTTGGTGAGATCCTCTAGTTTCTTGATTGCATATAATATGCTGATCATATCAAGTTCAAAAGTGCTACAGACCAACCTTAATGAGATGCTCAACCACTCCAAAGAGGTTTGTCTAACAATTGGCAAAAGAAAAACCAACTCGATGAAGCCTGCCCACATACTTTTGTATGCAATTGGATTGACATTTGATGTATATATAATATGCCTTAAATGGACACTAAAAATGGACTATGAGCTGTGTCCATTAGAAGAAGATGAAATTGACTAGATTATATTCGGAAATTTCTGTGTTACTTTTCTTTGCTTCACTCTGATTCACAAGCCCATCATTTAATATCTACATATTTGTCATTTACATAATGTTTCAAACTGAAGAATCTAGAATAGAGATGGATGGTGAGAATAAATAGGTTGATTTTTTTTTTTTTGCCAACAATGACCAATATCCAAAAAGTAGGGTGTAAACATAAAACTCAGGAAATAAATCATCACAACAGAAAGTTGGCAAGGTAATAGATGGAAAACATGAGTGTTGCCCTGGTGACCTGAAAAGTCAAAAGGCCTAGAGGAAGACTTCCAGGACATTGGATAGATCCTCCATGGAAATTTTATAGAAGGACATGAACAAATATGCATACTTCCATGCATGGAAAAACCGTGTGTCTGTGATGATAACAGGCCCCAATTCAATGTTGAAGTCCTCAATGACTATGAGACTTATCAATTTATTTTTATCACATGCATATATATGGTTTGGACTGTTGCCCACAAAATCATCATCCAAAGTCCCAAATGGATGTTTCTGCTTTCTAGGAAAGAAACTTTTTTTGGAAAAGGTCACAAAGGGGTGTTGTCTGAATTATATTAATAATGGTGGATGTCTAGTTGCAGGAAAGCAAAATTCTCCTATGGTTTTATCAATACTTGGATTCAAATTCTACCTTAGACATTGGGCAAGTAATTTAACCTTAGCCTCAGTTTCCCCATCTGTCAAATTGAAGTAATTTTAGAACCTTCCTCACAAGTCTGTCATGAGGATCTAGTATGATAACGAATGTAAAATCTTTTGGCAAACGTTCAAGAGCTATTCTACATTGTGAAATTGGCCCAGGGGGCCGTCTTACATGGGTTCTTCCAAGCGTAGCATTTATTTACTTCGAAACTCACTTTTCAAATCTATACTCAGACTTTTATTTGTGCAGATGTTTTCCAGTTTGTTTACCAACATTTCTAAGACATATTGTTGATCAGCAGGTTTCTTTAATTAGCAACTATTTTGTCAAACCGGTTTCTAAGGTCTGATTGACTCCATTACAAATAGAATTTTGCAGATAGAGGAATGAACATAGTCTGCAGTAGAAATCATGTATTGATTCTCATTATAATAGGGAACTCAGAAGAAAAGGGGGGGTGCGGATTGACTTTTCGATGTTGTAAATTACATTAATTTATAAAGACACTAGGTGGTGTAGTGGGATAGAGTGCTGGGCCTGGGGTCAGGAAGACTCATCTTCATGGTTCAAATCTGGCCTTAGACACTTACTAGCTGGGTGACCCTGGCCAAGTCACTTAACTATGTTTGCTTCAGTGTCCTCATCCATGAAATGAGCTGGAGAAGGAAATGGCAAACCACTCCAGTATCTCTGCCAAGAAAACCCCAAATGGCACCAAGAATAGTCAGATATGACTGAATAATAAACACCTCAACAAAAAAGGAACACATCACTGGGCAGGAGAATGTTAGGGATGGGGGTGGAGACAACACATAAAAGGAGCTGAGAAGTAGAGGGAGGGGAAGCTGTTCTCATGGAGGGGTGGACGTGGTAATGAAACCTGGAGAGTGATGGATGGTTGGTTTGAACGATTCCTCAGAATGGCAGGAAGAGCTCACCAATGGGAGAAGGGGCCCCTGCAGGAGTAGGGGGATGGGATGGGAAGGGAAAAAGCCCTCATATACTGTGTGGGGCGGCTGATCTGAGTCTTAAAGGAAGCTAGGGCTACATAAGGGGAGCAGGTGAAGAAGAGAGGATGCTGTAGGTGTGCTCATTAGGAATGGAGGCAGCCTTTGCAAAGGTTCAGTCAGAGAGATGGAATGGTGAATGTGAAGAACAGCTGATGAGTGCTGAGAACACCAGTGGAGTAATTAATGTGTGCCAAACCTGGGCAGGAGGCCGGGTCTCAATTTTGAACTTTACATTGCTAACAGGAATTTTGTCTGTCACTAGAAACACTGGGGAGTCTTCAGAGTTCCTTGACCAGGGGAATGAAGTCATTAGAACTATACTTTAGGAATATTGCTGTGGTCGCTCAGGAGAGGGTGGGATCTGATGGGTGAGATGCTGGAGACAGGGCATCCAGTCTAAGGGAGACTCTTGTAGACCACATGAGAAGTGACCCAGTTGTGGATTCTTCTGACTGGCCACAACTATTTAAATAGTGCTGAGGTATCATGACTTATGTAGTGTAGGCGAGGTTATTGAGAGATTGCAGAATGCTGTAATTACCTGTTTCACAACGGTGCAAGCTAGCCTTTGGTGATGGGCTTGGAAAACCCTTCCCCAAGTTTATTTTGTATGCACATGCATGTGTGTGTTTATTAAAAAGACTAAGTGATCTTTCCAGTTAGGTATTTATTAGGAGATCTAGGGACAGTAATCCCCGTAGAGTAACCCCAGTGGAAGAATATCTTTGTACTAAACTGAAGCAATCTGCACAATCCTCATTCATTACTTAGAATAGAAATTAGTTATTAGAAATATAATGCAATTTCTAGACCTAATGGAATCTTTTGACACAAAGTGGTCATTTCCAAAACACATATTTTTGGTCTGGATCTGTTATTTCATTGGTTTAGAGCAGGGCTGTCAACTTTAGGTTTTTATTGAAACAATAGACAATATATTTTGATTTGCCATTTTAGTGAGAGCTCTCCAGTAGTTGGGCTTCATTTACTAAAGCATTTATGTAAATTTCTGTGCTTATAGGCAGGCCGCATAAATTTCACTGCAGGCTGGACCACATTTTGGAAAGCCCTGGTTTCGAGCATCCTCCCTTCCACCCCCAATCTTTTCATCATGCAAACCAACAACTTGTCTGTCATTAATTAGAGTTGCCTGTGCCTACAGAGAGGGAAAGTGACGTTCCAGTGTGTCTTAGAGACTGGACCTGAATCTGTGTTTCCTGCCTAATTGACCTGGCCTCTACCTCCCTTAGCACAACTTATCTATTGCTTTTTGACCATCTTCCGTTTGCAGACTGGCCTAAACTCAGATGAAAGCTTCATGGCTTCAGAATCTAGACCCAGAGCTTGGCCTTCTTACTGGTGTCGTGGTGCGTTAAAAGGCCTTTCTCAAGTTTCTAGAGGGCTTGGAATCGTTCCTAGTCCTAGCATCTCAAAGTAGCCATTATCTATTGTCAGATTTATCTTTCATCTTTTTCTGAGATGGTTCATTTGTAATGTAACCAAGAACATTTTTGCCAAGGTATTTAAAATGGTTTTGTTAGATATATGTATATTTATATGTGCTAATAATGTGTGGAGTCAGAGGCCCTGGATTCAAATCATGCCTCTGATGGATGTGACCTGTGTGACCTTGAGAAAGTCACTTGAAGTTTCAAAGCCTCACTTTTCTTCTGTGCAAAATGAAGAGATTGAACTGCATGCTCTCAAAAGAGTCCTGCCAACCTTTAGGTCTATGATACCCTAAATCTGTGGTCTTTCTTTTCCTGAAGGAAGCTTTACAATTCGAAATTGCTTTCTATTTGGTTTCTGGTAGAATTTCCCATTATTTAGTTCCATGAATAAATCCATAGGAATTGGGCATGTATGTTCCCTCTCATTCCTTCAAGGAATCTTCTCAGGTCATTGACTTGGCTTGTGAAAGGTAAAATATGGAATTTTAAGTGCTACTGAAATATAATTTTGAATCTTGAGAACAAAGGTTATGTAGATAAAACAATGTATTTAACCCTCACATGAAAAATGTCCGACATTTGGCCAGGTGTTTCCAATTTCATCCATCTCTTCGGCTTTCTGGTGGTCTGGTAGCAATAGAGAAAACACATTGAGAGTACAGACACTTTTGAAAAGAGCTAGATTACTCTGTCATTAGACTGAAAGGGAAAGTAATTGCTGTTCAGTTGTTTGTCAGATGTGTCTGACTCTTCATGACCCCATTTGCAGTTTTCTTGTCAAAGATACTGGAGTGCTTTGCTGTTTACTTCTCCAACTCATTTTACGGATAAAGAAACTGAGGCAAACAGGGTTAAGTGACTTGCCTAGGGTCACACCGCCTCCCTCACTCATATCTGAGGCCAGATTTGAAGTCCAGGCCTGGTGCTCTCATCCACTGAGCCCCCTAGCTGTGGAATGTAGAGTGGATCTTTAATAAGCTCCAAGAATTTAAGGAGAGAAAGGTAGCATTGGGAAAGACTTGATGAAAACTTCATTTTTCAGGGCACTGCTCTCCCCTTCAAGACCATAATGGCAAACATGATAATCAGTCAGCAGATTTAGCACCTGCTCTGAGGCTTTGTGTGAGGAAGTGGATTTAGACTTGGAAAAATGAGACCGCCTGCCCTCCAGGAAATTCCCTTCTCCTGGGGGCAGGGAAGGCAGCATAGACTTAAAGGTGGTTAATCTGATTTGTGGGAGTGGGGTGGATGGCAGGGAGAAGGAAACTAACTGGGAGGAGCAGGAAGAACTTGAAGCAGATGGACCTTCCTTGAGCTAAATTTTGAACTTAGGAGTAGGGGCATTGTAATGTTAATGACTGGGGTGGGGCAGGGCAGGGTAATAAGATCTTCCTGGCCCATTAATAGGCTTCATGTGGAGCCCATTAAGGGAAGCTTGCTTGTAGGAAGGCTTCAATACCTTTTATTAATTTCTAATTAGGCACTGAACCTAAAAAGTATGTATTTTGAGAGGTGAGCTTTTGCTTTGGGGGATCGCTTATGAGAAAGATGCTGTGATTCCCTGGTCAAGACTGAGTGGCCATATGTTCAGAAACCCCACTTCTCAGAAGTAAAGGCTCTCTCGATTCAGTGGTATATGTAAAGCTTTGATTTCAGGCAGTAGATCCCTGTCTGTTGGTCTTTATTTCTCTTCTCTGTATTTCCTCTATATTTTATGTGATTAAAAAACATTGTTGACCCCTCAAACAGCTGTCTTTCCTTAGTAAAGCAGATAAAAGAACCTGTACTAGCAGCCATCCGGGGTATGCCAGTGTGGTTGCTGTTACAGGTGTAGGTAAGGAGGAAAAGCATTCTGAGCTTGGAGGGCAGCCTGGGCAAAGGCACAGGGGTGGGAGATGAATTATCACATATAAGAAACAGAAAACAGACCAGTCTGGCTAGGGTACATAATGTACACTTGGAAGTAAGGTCTTTGAATACCTAAAAGAGGAGTTTGTGATTTCTGATAGAGAGAGTGGGAAACAATTGAAGCTTTTTGAGTCAGGTAATGATGCCTGATCCCCATTTTAAGGCTATCAGTTTTAGGAACTGTGTGGATTGAAGACTGAAGAGGCTGGATTGAGGGAGGCCAAACAGGAGGCTTCTGAAACAGTCTAGGTAACAGGTGATGAAAGCCTGAATTAGGATAGCTGAATAGAGAGAAATGGATGGATTTAAGACATATTGAGGAGGTAGACTTAGCATTGGGTGGAGGGGGATGAAAGAGAGAAGAGCTGAAGATGATTCCTAGTTTGAGAACCAGGGGACTCTTAATTGGGGCTTTAGGAGGGAGTTTAGGGAAACAAATGAGTTCTGTTCCTGACATGTTGAGCGTGAGATGCCTGTGTCACATTCAGGGCAGTTGGGGATGTGGGCCTGGAGAAAGAAGAATGCTGGTTCTGTAGGTAAGGCCCTGTGTCTGTGGTTTGGTTTCCTAGCTGAACAGTGAGGAGAAGAATTCCTTCAAATATTTGAGTAATTTGTATTTGCTCCTTTGTACTAGATGCTACTGATTCATTCAGAAATTAAGATGAAGCACCCCACTATGGGACTGGTTAAAGATTTAAGCAATCTTCAGAACTCCACATCTGCCATCTATCCCTATTAACCACATGTTCATTACTAGGGCAAATCTCATTTTCCTTGAGATGCCAGTTGCCTTCTGTTATAGTTCTTTCAGCTTGCATTTGCCCTCTTAGGATATTCTTGTATGAAGGATGATTCATGATGGAATCACAAAGGCATATAATTTTAGGTCTTAAATATCATCTGGTCCCTAACCCCTCATTTTATAGATGAGAAATACGGTGTACTGACTTCCTCAAGGTGGGAGGCAGTATGCCAGAGGAGAACAGGTACTGAAATTGGACTCAGAAAGCTTTTGACCTTTTCAGCTTACCTCATATAACCTTAGGAAACCTCAATTTCTTCATCCACAAAATGAGGATATTCTTCTGATCCTTCAGGCCCTTTTCAAGCGCTAGCATTCTGTGACTCTATATGGCACAGCTAATTAAACATCCTGTGTAGTTATGTAGACCAAACACCAGTGTCTGGGTTTCTTGGCTGTCCATTCTGATATTCTTTCTGTCCCAATATCCTATCCACCCTAGGCCATTGCTAATCATTACTGACATTGACAGAGAAAGGAGTAGTCCATTCACCATTACTGCTCTTTAAAATCTTCTTGGACCACTGATGAGAGACTAGGACCTAGGAATAATAGCTTAGAGAAAGAGGTTGACTCAGGAATGGGTCTAATGTTGAGGACCCTACGGAACCTATGGCCAATTTCCAGGCAATTATTCCTTTGATACAATATTTGCCAGTCATAGTATTGCTTAGGCCTTTGTATTCTTCCTCCTGACGTTGGCTGAATAGCAATCCCATGCCCATACATAGCTAATGTCCATTAAATCTCAAGAAAGATTGATAAGGTAGAGGCATTTTTTAAAGCTTCATTGACTCTTTACCTCCAGATATAGTCACATTTCTTTTCATTTCTCAACCCTTTAACTATAGCCAATTTTATTTCCTTCCATATGTTAGATCAAGGGAGTCAATGTAGCTTAAAAAATACTTACTTTTCTAAAGTGAAGATCTTTTGAGACTAATAATTGAGTCTTTCCTTATCCCATCAATCTTCCATCTGAGCTGACTGTGCTTACCAGTAGCCAGTTGCCATTTCCCATATCAACAAATCGTGTAGCTATCATGCCTGGGACTTCATTAGATAGCCATAGAGATATTACAGCCTGCTAATGACCAAATTCTGATAACATTAACCTTTGCTGATGATTCATGACGTGAGTCATAGAGACCCGATTAACACTGAATCTTATGAAGGAAGAACACAAATGTAGGGTAGACATATTAACTGGACTTTGGCAGAAGTCATCACCCCTTGAAACACTTATGCTTGCTGGTCTTCATTGGAGCAAATCAATTGTTAATAATCTTACAGATTTCAGTTAGCTCTTGTAAAAGTAGACATTAGTCAGGCTTCTTAGCTAATGTTGAGGTTAGCCGGCATTTGGACAGTAGCCAAAACACAGACATGCAATATAGCAGGGCTGAACTAGCCATCATATATCCTCGTAATTACTTTGCAGCTGTGGCAGACTCTGGAGACAATTTTTCCTTCCAGAGGTTTATTTATAAACCCTGCCCTCATTGGTATCAGTGCTCTTTAGACTGGTTGAAGTATGAGATGGATGCCAAATAGTATGATTATTTAAATAGAGGCTATGTGAGGAAACACTCTTCTACTTTAAATGTCACCAGATGCCTAACTACCACTGCCTTTTGAGTCACAAGATCACAGAAATTTGGGACTGAAAGGTGAATGCTGAGGTTATTTAGTTCAACTCATATTCTGTAGCAAAAACATACAAATCTGTCTATACAGATGAACAAATACACTATCCTTAAACATTTCCAGATAAAATCCTCTAAAGAAACACGTATCTCATATCTAATAGTCATATTGTTAGCAAATTTTAGCCTAATTCTCCTATCCTTTTTCTCTCCATCTTTAGAGGAACTAGCTCGTTATTAACCTCATTGTAGAGATGATATTTTCATTTGACAAGTATGTATCAAGTAGGCATTCAGTGCTCTCTACGAGACAAAGATGAGCTTTCCTTTCTAAGTACTTGGTCAAAGGAAGGGAGTGTGAGAGAGAGACAGCTATTGGACAGGGAGAAAATGTAAGAATATATTTTATGTTTTAAAATTGAAATGGAAGGCAGATGTTGAAAAAAAAATGTAATTAGGTCTTTAGAGTATGTGGCCGAGTCTTAATTCTTAATTGAACATAAGACTTGAAAGTGTTTGGCAGTAAAAAATAAATAATCCAGCATTTTATTTAACTAAATCATTCTGCTGTACTGATATATAACTGTATGTCAGAGTGGGAGGTTGAGGTTACATGGTTATTTTAATTTTCCTGTCTTTGTTGCAAAGCACTTAATTTAAAATCTAGTCCAGCCTTCATGGTGCCTTAGCTGTGGTACTGTGTTTACAGTAGACTGGTTCAGAAGTTTCCCATGAGGACTACACTTGTGGCTGGATTCCCAGTGTTCACAGGGCTTGGCAGTGGAGATTGCTCTGCCTTGATCATGAAAATTCTAAGAGCTTACTTTCAGATCACATAAGCCTAGATTTATCTTGAGCAATGAATGACTCCTCTCCACATAGTAGAAACTTAAAAAAATATTTCTTTGTCTTCTTCATCTTCTTCTGCTGGGGCTTCTCCTTTTTCTCCTCCTCCTCCTCTTCCTCCTTCATGATCATCCTCATCATTGTAGCATTTATATGCTTTTTTAAGGTTTGCAAAGCACTTTACAATCATTACCTCATTTGAGATGAGACTTACAACAGCCCTGTACGATAAATAGGTGCTGTTATCTGCATTTTACAGTTGAGAAACTGAGGCAAACAGATGAAGTGACTTGCCCGGGGTCACACGTGTCTGAGGCTTGAATTTGAACTTAGGTTTTCTTGTTTCTACATCCCTTATCTAGTCACTATGTCACCTACATGACTCATACTACCTTTGAATAATATAGAATTTAATATAAGTAACCTTCTGAATTTCTTAGCTAGGTCCCAACTTCCTCTTAGATCATTGCGTAGCCTTCTTGCTATATTTACATTTATTTTTTATTTACATTTAGATAAAATAACTTCTTCCCATTTTTCTAAAGCATATTTTTTGTTTATGTAGGATTTTATAACATCGTGAATAAGCAAAAGTGAATAGTACAACTCAGAATAACTGGGGTGGGAGGGACCAGTGACCAATAAGTTGTTGAGTACTTACTGTGTGCCAGGCATTGTGCCTAGGCACTGTGGGCAAAATGGAGCTAATGAAGAAAAGGGTTTAAAACCAAAGGTAGATTGGCTTGAAGGGCACATATTAGAAAACTCAAGTGTTGTTTAGTAGACAGCTTTGGAGGACTTGCTTATCTATTGATAAGTGATTTATAATTAGTATACCAGGTACATTTGAGGAATTCGTGTAGCTGGTACTCTTCTGAAGAGAAAACAATCCCCTGTAATCTTGTTTACTTTATTAATTAGCTTAGCAAACTGCTTTCCATAGATAATGCTAAACTTTAACCATCTTCCTGACCAAATTATCACTAATTCTGAATTAGCATGGTCAGAATTAATGAGGTTTTATCATCCATTGATTTTTATCTTAATGGATGAGTATTAAGCAAGAAGAATTATAATTCTTTGAAGAATAAGCAAAAGACAATATTGAGTAACAAACAAGGTAAGCATGTTTGCTTTAATGCTGGGGATTTAACAAACTCTCAGACTTTTCTACAAACATTTTTGTGTTATGGCATCTTTGAACAGCCTGGGGGAAACCTAGGAACCCCTTCTCAGAATAAGTTTTTCAAAGCATAAAACAAAATACAAAGGATTACAGAGAAGCCCCAAAGTTTACAAAAATGTATGTAATTTTCTCTTCTGGCCCAAATGTATGAGCTCCTTGAAATCGACCCATGCACTCCAGGTAAAGAAACCCTGTTCAGATTCTCACTCGATTCTTGGACTTCTCACACTAGAGGTATGTATACCCCACCCCTGTAGGCCCTTCTTCTGATTGATTGATTCCTCCCAGATCCTCCATTTTAGGAGAAACACCCAGACAGCCGTGTCTTCATTCCTTTCTAGGCTCTTGCCTTTCTGGGCTTTCTTTACTAGATACATTTTCTCTTCCCAGCTTCCTCAGCCCCACTTTCAACTTTCTTTTATATGTTGTTTTCCCTGTTTAGGATGTAAGCTCCCTTAGGGCAGGAACAATCTTTCTTTCCGTTTCTTTGTGTGTTCTCAGAAATTGGGTCTGGCACATAACGAGTCCTAAAGGAAACTTTCTTGACTTGCCTAATAAAATATTCTGTACATAGTGAATATGTTTCAATTTGAAATTTCTTTTGGTCAGACCCCGTGAAGAATGACTTTTCTTATTAACAGCCTTCTGTAGGAAGTTTAATATTGAGGCATATGCCTTTCTGCTCAGTGTAATTTTTTAAAAGATGATTGTGTCTTTGCTGAAGATTCTATTTCAGGGTAATGTTGCATTTACATAACAGAATATCTGTTAGCTACTTTATCGGGGCACTATCAAAGTTTGTTTACTTTCTAGGATTTGGGGTGGAGGGATAAAGGGCACTCACTAGGTGTTTGGGGGCAAGAACTGCCCCTTCTATACATACCCACCTTGTAAATACCCTGCTGTGTTCCCACCTGTCACCAACAAACTGAGCTCTGAGGAAGAAAATGGTAAATGTATTAGGCAAAGGTACCTAAGCTTATATGGAAACTACTAAAGTATGGCAGGATTAATTTATGTTCTGTAGTTGGCAGAGTAGGGGTGGGGCTAGAGTGGTAGTGGTCACTCTTTTCTCTTTTCCCATTATTTTCCAGGAAATATTTCACTCATTTAAATAGACTGTCCTATTTATAATTTTTTTTAAAAAAATTACTTGCACCAAATAACTTTGCTATTTGTTTAACTGCAGATTGTATTTATGCATTTAATTAATCAGATTTGACTCCCACATAGTACCTGGTACTTAAGAGGTTCATTGGAATATAGGCAGTAGGGAAGATATCAGCTGTCTTGCCATCCTGGAGATATACTCCACCTGGGAGATTAGAGGCTGCTATTTTTCAGAGGCTTCAGGACTGTGTGGGTAATTTCATCATGGATGCCATGGCAACATGGTGACTTGACAATCCTGGGCAATAGATAGTGCTGCTGCTGCTAGCTGACTGCCTTTGGAGACTTGGAAGGGCTTCGAAACTCATGCAGGAAAAGATGGAATAGTAAGAGTAAGCCACTGTCAGAGAATTAATGTCTCTACCCAATTGAAAAGTGAGTGTCCTGGGTCCTGAATATTCCATTCTCTTCTATCCCCATTCTGTCCACAATTGAATTCAATAGCATGGTTTCTCATTGTGGAATATTAAGTTTTTGTATAAAAAGCACTGGATTGCCTTATTCTCCTGGTGACATAGTTTAAAACAGATGGAAATGGAGAGCTAATCAAGTAGAAGGCCGTGTCTGTTCCATATTGTTAGAGCTTCTTTTTAAAAAGGACATAATTTATATGCAATGCTAACTTATTAGATCTCAACTAGTACGAGGTCTGCATAATTTTACCCTTCCCTACAAACTCATCTCAGCAGTGAAATGCTTGACTCCAAATCAGATTCTGTCATATCACCCCAGCTTCAGAAAATATTTGGGAAACAGTTAGACTGTTAGCCCATTAAACATTTCTCCTTTGATCAGTAATTAAAGTGATTTTCAAAGAATGTAGCAGTGAGTGGAATTTAGAAAATTTGGCCAGAAATCAAATTTATTGAACGGTAGAGTTTCCCACATTTGTCTTGGAAGCAGGGGTTTTCTAAGCCAGGAAGCTCCAGTTTGCAGAAGATCTGGTTTCCCACCCTCTGGCCTTTGGTTAAGAGCTGATTATCTTGGCTGAGGCTTTCAGTTGGCTGGAATAAAGTTAGACAGCCACATTTCTAACCCTTCAACCCAGATCTTCCCAAGCCCAGAACTAATAGGAAAACTGACAACCCTTCAACCTTAGTCACCCTTGTCTAGAGCACCCTAGATTCTAGTTTAGAGAACCCTAGGTTCCTGCCCTTTGCCACTTGCTATGTGGAAATGACCTTGGCATTCTTTTGTTATCTCCCAGCAGTCATTATTCAGAGGGCTGGCTAGCTTTTTCTATTTTCTAGCTTCCATTTTGAGGAATCTCTTCGTTATTTGCCTAGCTTTCCATGGTCAGTGAGATAGAAGAAAACCTATCTCTTTGCCTAAATTGATCACAGTTCTGCTAGGATTTGTTCTTTTCTCTTACAAATGCTCCCTAGGCAAGATGGCCTAGCAGGTTTTAGATTTGGGCTTTGCTGAGAAGAAAGATCATGGAGTCATCCAAGAACCCACCCCGATAGAATGGTTGCTTCAGTCAGGAATGATACAATTGGAATCAGGAAGACCTGACTTCAAATCCTTCTTAGATATTTATAATTGCATGACCTTTTATGAGTCATTTAAACTCTCTCAGACTCAGTTTCCTCCTGTGTAAAATTGGGATGATAATAGTGCCTACTTTCTAAGAGTATTATGAAAATCACAAATGTGATGACATAACCCTTTAGAAATCTTAAAGTGCTACAAAAATGCCAGGGATTATTATTTGGTAGGTCCATGGTCTCATCAATGGGGACTCCTCCTCCACTAGCATATGTCATAACTCTTATGCTCTTCTTTATCCTGTGTGGACCTTGTTCGTGATCTTCACAGGGGTGTCTACCCCACCCACATAGGGACTTGTACTCGATCTCTTGTCACTGTGTCATCCCAGTAGGTCATGTAGTCCGTCTCTCATTCTCACTGAGTGACCCAGTCCCTTTCCATGAAAGTTTTAATTATACATTTCTGATTACAACCTTTGCATTATTTCTCCAGTGTAATTATTTGTTAGGAATGCACTGAAGCCTACTTTTGTCCATCATGTGCCTCTCCAAAGCCCAAGTGGGCAGGTAAACCTAAGAACTCCAGGAATGCCACCACACAGCCACCATCCCAGGAAGCCACTACCATAGAGGGGGCTGTGGCCTCACCTCCTCAGCAGCCAAAGCTACTGAAGGACCCTCCCTCCCCCCCACCAAAAAAAATCTTTGACGCTAGCACACAGTTCAAAATCAGAAAGATATGATTTTATCAATGGAAATAACATTCATTCAGTGGCATTACCATTGGCTTCATAGCTGCATTCTAATGATCATGGAGTCTCTTCATCTGACTTTCAGCAGAAACCTCCTATGTGTGTTGTCTCCTTCGTTAGAATGTGACGTCTTTGAGTCCAGGGTCTATTTTCACTTTTCTATTTACATCTCCAGCACTTACCACTGTACTTAGGACCTGAGAAGCACTTAATAAGTGCTCGTTCATTTACTTCAGTGTCATGGCAGTAGCCCTTGTCTTCCATTGTGAAGCACATAGCTATGGGACATCACTTCAGTGGGATGGATGTCAAGAAGATGAGACTTGGTTTTAGGGAGAAAATTTAGGTCATTTTAAAAAATAATGTCTTCTCCTCCTCCTATTCACTGGGTCCAGTCCACTGTCCACAGTGTCTATGCAAAGTATGTATACCAATGGATTTATCTTTGTGGATTGTCCAACTACCCACATACAACACAACAGACATTTGTCATTTTTTCCTTCCTCTCTTCCCTCCCCTTCCTCCTTCCCTCCCTCAATGAATAAAGTGGTTTAAAATCTATGTGTCTTAATTTCTTCTTTGCATCCCTACTACTGTTCCTTGAGTTGCCATTCATAACAACTGTACTTAGATAATATCTGTGAAGTAGGCCGGATTTTTGTTTTTGTTTTTGTTTTTGTTTTTGATGTTCTACCACTAGGAAAAGTTTCCAAAGGTGGAAACTTGTTCTCTTTCCACCCTGGAAAGGTAAACGATTCTCCATAAGCCACTATGACGTAGGGGTACGTAGTGGGAAGAGCACTAGACTTGGGGTCAGGAAGACTCTGAACAAGTCACTTAATGTCTCTCTGCACTATGTAGAATGGGTATTTTAATGAAAAGCTCCTGCTTCACAGGGATGATGTGAGGATCCACTGGATTAATATTGTAAAGCTATTTGCAAATCTTAAAGTGTTATGTAAGAGTGAGCTATTATTATTAATTACCCCCAGATCCATTTGCTTGTGGCAGGCTAGGCACAAGTGGAAGAATTGAAACATCAAACACAGTCACAGGATCAAATGAGGTAATATGGGTAAAGCACTTTGCAAACCTTGAAGTGCTATGTAGATGCCAGCTATTACAATTTTTGGAGTAGGAGGTGGTTTTTTTTTGTTTGTTTTTTGGATACTTGTCCCGTTCCTGGATCATACGGGAAGGCTGATGCTTATCTCCAAAAGACAACATGGTTTTAGTGGAATGGAAGCTCTCTATAGAAATCAGACGTGTGACATTAACAACCAGAAGTCTTGGTCTCCATCAAGAGAAGCCTAGCTGTTGGATAAAAGGAGGGGGGTCGTTCCTTTCTACTCTGTTCTGTGACACTGATAGGTTTGAGGGCTACTAGAAGAAGACACCTGGGAATGCCAGGGTCCTTGAGTCCATGCCATATGAGGGTCACTTGAAGGAATCGGGCATATTTAATTTGGAGAATACTTAGAAGAAACATCATAGCTCTCTTCAAGTATTTGAAAGGCTCTCCTAAAGAAAAGTGATTAGACTTGTTCGGTTTGGGCCCAGAAGGGATAACCAGGACTGATGTGTTTCAGAGAGATAGATTTTTGACTTGGCGTTAGGATTCCTTTAATTGTTTTTCTAACATGGAGTGAAATGCCTTAGGAAGTATTGAGTTCTCCTTCACTAATGGTCTCTAGGCAAAGACTGTCTCACTTTCGTTTGTAATATAGTAGTAAGGTTTCCTTTCTAGGTGTAGATTGAGCCAGAGGGCCCCTAAAGTCTCATTCTTTGCGATTTTGTGGTTCTGAGCGTGAGTATATTCATTTTCTACTCAAACATCATGCTTATGGCTTTAAAGCAGAATGGAGGTTCAAGGCTGTGATCCTCAATAGCAGAGTACTCTTGGACAATGTTGACTTGAATGTTCCATTTGAGGTCATTGATGAGTCTACTACCCAATGACTCGCCATGGGTCAACTTATACTCAAGTGATTGAAGACGTTGGGTGGACCTCATAGCTACAATCAGAGGGCATATTTCAACCATGTTCCCCTCTGGACTCTTGGCTGCCTGGTGTGTGTGTGTGTGTGTGTGTGTGTGTGAGTGTGTGAGAGAGAGAGGGGGGGGAGTTAGTCTTATAGGCCTTCACTGTGATGGTAAATCTTGTTGCTATGGTAACTACCTCTCTCCTCAGCATGCCTCACCAACAGGAACTCATGCTTTTGACAAGGCAGCGTGTATCTGTGGTGTGTGCGTCCGCACATTCAAGTGTACGTTCAAAGGCCAGGGAAGAGAGGTTTATCATTTCATTCGTCTTCTTTAAAAAAAAAAAAAAAGTTGCGTTATCTATTATAAGTCTTAGCTCCATCTGGTCCAGATTGATCTCAAAATGACTTAGGATCACAGCTCTAAAGCTGGAATAATGATAGTTTTTTTTTAAACAATAATAGCCAAGATCCTTATAGCACTTTAAGGTTTGGAAAGCACTCTACATATATTATCTCTTTTGATCCTCAAACCAAACATATGAAGTAGGTTAGAAAACAAACCAACAAAAGAAAACATTTTACAGCTGAGGATGCTATTTGCCTCAGGGTCATTGATTGGGTGAGTGTTTGAAGAAGGATTTAAATCCAGGCTTTTCTGGGTCCAAGTCTGCAATTCTATACACTATGGCACCTACCTGGCCAACATGCCCCCAAAACCCCCCTGTCCAGCCCTGTCATTTTACAGTTTAGGAAACAATCCCTGGGATTTTTACCCCAGGTCATATAGCCAATCCACATTAATTATGGGGTTTGAATCCAGGTCCTCAGACTTCAGAGCCAGGGCTTTTTCCCCTGTGCTGTGCTCCTAGTGCCCGTGCCAAGTTTCAGATTGTGCTTTAGAAATCTATGTATGGAAGTACTGGCTTTTTATGTGTGTTCATAGTAAAACCTAATGAATTTTTCTGTTTTAAAATTACAAAAACCCCACTAACTCTTAGGAAAAGATCTTGGGCAATCTTGCCCCTCTTCTCTAAATTAAATACAATCTAAATAATTAGATTTGCTTATGTTGTTATGAGTTTGTGATTCAGGGTATCTTATGACTTGTGGTCTAAGTATTTGTCCCACATGGCTAATAGAATATGAATTTTGTGTTTTGAGACTTCTGAATTTGTAATCTTTTCCAAAGTTGCTAATTTCCCAATAATGGAAAAACCCGAGTAAGTAGAGGTGTGTGCTTTTAGTAGCTCTTGTCAGCAATGGTTAAAATAGCTTGTTCAATTATAACTATAGCCTCTATAAAATGCAGTTCATTTCTTGTAAAACATTTATAGAAGGGAAAATTGTTTTCAGAGAGTAAAATCATATAGGTATGTTCATGCTCCTTAGAAGAAACATGGGCAAAACAAAGATCTTTCTATTTATTTCTCATTTTATTTCGCAAAGATCTTTCTATTTATTTGCTCAAATGTGTTTTTCATCTGCAGGATCCCATTATTCCTAATGAAACACCTGTTGGGAAGCTGGCATTGTGCTGGGTATTTGGAGACTAGATTAGAACTTGAGATGGTGGAATCATGGATTTAAGTTCTGCAAAAGGACCTTCAAGGCCAGTTTGTCCCAACCAAAAACTGTCACTTGTGGAAACTGAAGGGAGATTAAGTAATTTGTCCAAGGTGACACGGCATCCCTGGGAACCAAGGTCCTTTGACCTCTGCCCTTTACATCATGTGGTGCCCTGCCCCAGTCTTTCACCCCGTGGAAGAATTCCTTTAGGAACAGCTCTGACTACTAACTCAAAGTCTCCTCGTGTTGACCCTTTTTGCGAGCCACTCCAATTGTTAAAGTTCTCCCTTAAGTGAGGTTGAAATATGTTTCCCTATGACTTGTACTAATTCATCCTGATTTTTGCCTTCTAGAGCAATACAGATTATCGTTTCCCTTATGACAGTCCTTTACATATTTGAAGTTGGCTGTCCTAAACTCCCTTCCAAGTCTTCTCTTTTTGGGATCAATACCTTTAATTCCTTCAATTGCTTGACCGAACCTTAAACCCATTTCACTCTGGAGCTCATAGATTGGACCACAATAGGTCCCTGCCCAGGGAACACTTGCTGGCTGTATTTTGGGCCCTTCTGGCTCAGTGAATGTCAATAGTAACTGTTTCTCTTTTGACTAGCTTTTGACTGAAGCTCTTCTCCTCCTAGTTTGATTTTTTTTTTTTAATTAAAGGGGCTATCCCTTAACTCACTTCTTTAAGAGGCCTGTTCACTGAATGGGCCTTACGTCATGTCACTCAAAGGGAGAATCTGAAAAGGCCTTAGTCTAAAAGGCCGGGGTCTCCTCTTGCATCCTGGGCCATCTCCAGTCATCCTGATGAATATCTGGCCACCGGACCCAGATGGCTTTGGAGGAGAAAGTGAGGCTGGTGACCTTGCACAGCCCTCCTTCACTCAAATCAAAGTCAATTGCAAGTCATGTCATCATTTCCCTGATGTCATGGTCCTCCTCGAAAATGAAGGACAAACAAAACACAGGCTATAGGGTATTAGCTCATAGCCCTTGAAGGTTTTTACACCCTTCCGTGTACTGGCTGCCCTTGATTGGACATGGCCCAGTTTGCTCATTTCCTCTTAAAATGGAACACTTGCAACTGAACATGCAACTCTAGATGTAGTCTGCTCAGTTCTGCAGTTGATAAAATATCTTCTCCTAATGTAAGAACTACTGGGCATAGTCTGACACACGCCTGAGATTCTCAGAAAAATTTCAAATGGTTCAGAAGAAA